>CATIWC010001100.1:0-326032 GCA_948472305.1 Vicia faba
TATATATATATATATATATATATATATATATATATATATATATATATATATATATATATATATATATATATTATATATATATATATATATATATATATATATATATATATATATATATATATATATATATATATATATATATATATATATATATATATATATATATATATATATATATAATATATATATATATATATATATATATATATATATATATATATATATATATATATATATATATATATATATATATATATATATATATATATATATATATATATATATATATATATATATATATATATATATATAATTAAAATAATTAGAATAAAAATATTTACTAAAAAATATTACCTTTTAAATAATTAGAATAAAAATATAAAAATATTACCTTTTATTTTTATTATTATTTATACTAAAAAATACCTTTTCTTCAATATATTTCATTTTTGTACATATTGATATATTTTTGTATATAAATAATATATAATATTATTTTCTTAAGGAAAATTAGGGTTTACCCCTTAATTAAATAAAATCAACTTTATTTTATTTTATTTCTTTACACCTTTTTCACATTAAAAAATACGTTACATACATAAACAAATAAAAACTTTTTTTTTGCATAATACATTTTATTTAACATTTACTTATTTTGTTTATTTAAATAATTGTATGTTTAAATATTGTTGCATTGAGATCCAATTTGGATGTAATAGTAATCTAGGGTTTATATTTCTTGTCAAATACCCCCTATTCAAAATTGTACCCTCATCCCCATAATCATGTTGTAATAGCTTAGAATTTAAATTCTCGCACTTAACGCTTTCAATTTTGCCATGATTAGAGAATTAGGGTTTGCATGCCAAAATCAAATTAATAAATAGTTTGACCTAATCAAAGACAAAAATGCATGAAAAAATAAACACAATGCACACTTGCACCCCTAGGATTACAATCCACTCGTTGCCTTCAAAAATGGGCCATGGTATGCATGTTGGGTACTTTGGCAAAACCAAAACAAAAAGATCATAGTCCCTCGATGACGCTATTTGAGTTACCTAAACAAAAATGATCAAGTCCCTCAAGAAAATTGCCAAAGATACTTGACACAATTGCTATCATGGTCTATACGATGACCTGCGTCTGTCCCGTTTAACATCCTAACACAAGGTTGTTCGCCAAATGCAATGGTGAAACAACACTATCAAAAGGGTTAAAAACATAAGAAAGATCTTTGAGTAAAATAGGGTAGATAGCTCTTAGTTACTTGATCAAAAGCTTGCAAAAACATCCTTGCTATTTTCAAACACACCTCACAACACAATTTCAAAACATACTGTAGGTGTTTAGGTATTGGCTTGCATTTTTGGTAAATCCCAAGTGTATGTGTGAATGTCATGACTGATGTCATAACATTCTAGTTCAGGTACATGTGCAGAAAAATATTGTAATACTGATGTTTATAAGTGTGTATCTGAGCATGTTTGCAAAATGATCACATTTTGCTAAATCAGTAGACAGGTTTTCTCAGATGTCATAACAGATGTTATGACATCCTGTTCTGAACTAACAGGATTGCAGGATTGGATAAGTCTGAGTTTTTTCAGGAAATAACTCAGTCCCTTCTAAACAGAATCCTGCGTTTTCTGAGGAGTAACCTAGCTCAATCCTAACCTGATCAATAAAGTACTGTGACCTGGTCTTTAGGTCAAACGGAATCAACCCTAGGTTTTTGGAAACCCTAACTGAAGTTGCAGCTGCTATATATTCAACAGAGCTGCGGTTTTTCAAGGCATCCCTGCTGATTGATTAGAAGATCAATTTTTGTAATCTGTATAGATTTGTTAATTATACTCCAAGCAATTATCATTGTGATAAGTGCCTTGGAATAGGTTTCAATTGTAAGGGTTGTGTAGCACTCAAAGCTTTGAAGCAAGAGTGTTTGAATGTCACTTGACTAAAGCTGTGAAGCAGAGTCAAGTTAGTTGTGTACATCACTCAAAGCTGTGAAGCACGAGTGATTGTGTTACTTGATTAAAAAGCTGTGAAGCTTAATCAAGTGTGTGTTTTGAAGAGTGTATTCATCAATTCTCAAGTCAAATTGGTTTATGTATCACTGCTGTGATTGAGGGGGAGTGAGTAGGAACTCAGGTTTAAGTTATACTTAGATTAGAATTGCATTGGGTAGGTCTTAAGTGAAGGAGATAAACTGGTTGGTTTATTCCTGAATTAACATCTCTTATAGTGGATTCTCTCCCTGGCTTGGTAGCCCCCAGAGTAGGTGTTGTTGCACACTGAACTGGGTAAACAATTGACTGTGTTATTTACTGCTTTTGTATTTACTGTCATATAGTAAGTCAGATACGGTGTCATAACATTGGACGTGACATTGAGTATCTGTAGCCAGAATTTCAATTGGCATCAGAGCAGGCACCCTGCCTGTATTACTGGGTGAGATCTAGGGATATCACTTTCTGGCACTATGGACAAAGAAGGAGTCTTTGGAAATAGACCACCCATTCTGGATGGAACTAATTATGACTACTGGAAACCTCGTATGATTGCCTTCCTAAAATCTCTGGACAAAAAGGCTTGGAGAGCTGCTGACAAAGGATGGATTCATCCCACCATAATTGAGGAAGATGGGACAATCAGTCTGAAGCCTGAGGAAGATTGGAGTAAAGAAGAAGATGAGCTATCCCTGGGAAATTCCAAAGCTCTAAATGCCTTGTTCAATGGAATTGATAGAAATATTTTCAGATTAGTTCATCAATATGAACTGGCCAAGGAAGTTTGGGACACTCTCAAAACTACTCATGAGGGAACTTCCAAAGTAAAAATGTCAAGGCTTCAGATGTTGACCACTAAGTTTGAGAATCTAAAAATGATGGAAGATGAAACCATTCATGAGTTTCACATGAACATCTTGGAGATTGCCAACACCTCAGGAGCACTGGGAGAAAAAATGTCAGAAGAAAAACTGGTGAGGAAGATTCTCAGATCCTTGCCTAAAAGATTTGCAATGAAGGTGACTGCCATAGAGGAAGCCCAGGACATTAGCAAGTTGAAAGTAGATGAACTTATTGGGTCTCTTCAGACTTTTGAGATGGGAATCACTAATGATGATGTCAAAAGGAACAAGAGCATAGCACTTATGTCCAACACTGATGGTGAAGAAAACATTTCAGAAGCTATAGCCATGCTAGGAAGACAGTTCAACAAACTCATCAAAGGAATAGATCCAAAGTCAAGGTCTAATGTTCATAACATTTCCTCTAACATTGACAGTTCCAGCAGAAGACCAAGGTCAGATGAGAAGGGAGTTCAAGGCAGAGGAATTCAATGCCATGGTTGTGAAGGATATGGGCATATTCGAGCTGAATGTCCTACCTTTCTTAAGAAACAAAAAGGAATGACAGTTACTTGGTCTGACTGTGATTCAGAAAGTAATTCTGAAGAAGAGACTGCCAAACGAGTTACTGCTTTAACTGGTGTTTGTACCTCTGAAAGTGACATCAGTGATGAAGAGGTGACTTTTGAAGAACTGGCTGAAACGTACAAGGAATTGTGTATCAGAAGTACTGAAGTCTGTGTGCAGAATGAGAAACAATCAAAACTCATCATAAAGATGGAGGCTGAAAAACGGGCAAACCTTGAAACTATAAGTCATCTAGAAGGAGAAGTTCAATTGCTGAACTCACAACTGAATCAAATGACCAAATCTGTCAAGATGTTGACAAATGGAACTGACAAATTGGAAGAGATCCTACAGATTGGACAAAATGTGGGAAATAAATCTGGTCTAGGATTTATGAAAGCAACGAAATCTGGTTCTGGTAGGCAAATGTCAAATCAGATGTCTCAACACAACTCTCGACATCAGGAACAGAAACATATGAGGAAAAGGTACCAAAGATGGAAATGTCATCATTGTGGTAGATATGGCCACATAAAGCGTTTCTGCTTCAGATTACATGGATACCCTAATCAGAACTCAGGTGTCAAACCTAAGTCTAAAAAGGTACCACATGCTCCTCAATGGAAGAAAAAGGCTACTGCACTGATAGCTCACACTTCCCTGAGGGTCTCTGCAAAGGAAGACTGGTACTTTGACAGTGGATGTTCCAGACATATGACTGGAATCAAGAACCTCCTCAATAATGTTAAGCCTCACACCACCAGTTTTGTGACCTTTGGAGATGGGGCTAAAGGTGAAATCAAAGGAGTTGGTGATTTGAACTGCCCTGGAGTTCCAAGTCTAAATGAAGTACTGCTGGTGAAAGGACTGACCGCTAATCTCATTAGTATCAGTCAACTGTGTGATCTAGGATTCAAGGTCAATTTCTCAAGATCTGAATGCCTTGTAATCAATGACAAACAAGAGATAGTAATGAAAGGAGTCAGATCCAAAGACAACTGTTACTTATGGGAGGCTGAGAACACCAATTTTTCATCTGTGTGTTCCATTGCAAAAGAAGAAAAAGAGGTGAAACTGTGGCACCAAAAACTTGGCCATCTTCACCTAAGGGGTATGAAGAGGATTATCTCCTTGGAGGCAGTCAGAGGGATTCCAAAACTGCTAATTGATGAAGGAAGAGTTTGTGGTGAATGTCAGGTGGGTAAGCAGACAAGGATGTCACATCCAAAGTCAAGACATCTGACCACCTCTAAGGTTCTAGAACTCCTCCATATGGATCTGATGGGACCAATGCAAGTAGAGAGCCTTGGTGGTAAAAGATATGCCTATGTGGTTGTGGATGATTTTTCCAGATTTACCTGGATTAATTTCATTAGGGAAAAATCAGATGCATTTGAAGTCTTTAGAGAACTGTGCAAGAGAATTCAAAGAGAGAAGGAAGGATGTATTGTCAGAATCAGAAGTGATCATGGCAAGGAATTTGAAAACAGCAAGTTTGATGACTTCTGTGCTTCAGAAGGAATCAGTCATGAGTTTTCTTCTCCCATAACACCTCAGCAAAATGGAGTTGTGGAAAGAAAAAACAGGACCATACAAGAATCTGCCAGAGCAATGTTACATGCCAAAAGACTTCCTATGTATTTTTGGGCTGAAGCTATGAATACAGCTTGCTATGTTCATAACAGGGTCACCTTGAGAAAGGGAACCTCATCCACCATATATGAACTCTGGAAAGGAAGAAAACCAACTGTGAAGTACTTCCATGTGTTTGGCAGCAAATGCTATATCCTGTCTGATCGTGAACAGAGAAGAAAACTGGACTCCAAAAGTGATGAAGGCATATTTCTAGGATACTCCTCAAACAGCAGAGCTTATAGAGTATTCAACTCCAGAACCAAAACCATGATGGAATCAATAAATGTCATAATTGATGACTATCATGAAGAAATAGATGTTCCTTGTACTGTTGAGACATTCTTTGAGACTCCAACCCAACAGGATGATCTACCCAACTCCACCACAACAGAATCTGAATCAAAGGAAGCTAGCAAGACTCCTTCCATCAGAATTCAGAAGGATCATCCAAAAGAGCTCATCATAGGAGATCCCAATAGTGGAGTCATCACAAGATCTAGAGAAATCATCTCAAATTCTTGTTTTGTGTCCAAAATAGAACCAAGAAATGTCAAGGAAGCCTTAACTGATGAATATTGGATTGGTGCAATGCAAGATGAACTGAACCAATTTAAGCAACATGAAGTTTGGGAACTGGTTCCTAGACCTGAAGGAACTAACATCATTGGGACAAAATGGATATTCAAGAACAAGTCAGATGCTGAAGGAGTTGTCACCAGAAATAAGGCGAGACTTGTTGCTCAAGGATACACCCAGGTTGAAGGGGTTGACTTTGATGAAACCTTTGCACCTGTAGCCAGGTTGGAATCAATCAGACTCTTATTGTCAATTGCTTGTCTTCTGAAGTTCAAGTTATTTCAGATGGATGTGAAAAGTGCCTTTCTAAATGGGTACTTAAATGAGGAAGCTTATGTGGAACAACCCAAAGGTTTTGTGGATCCAACCCATCCTGATCATGTCTACAAATTGAGAAAAGCTCTATATGGGCTGAAACAAGCTCCTAGAGCATGGTATGACAGGTTAACAAAGTTTCTCTCAGACAAAGGCTACAGAAAAGGAGGCTTGGACAAAACTCTATTTGTCAAAACTGAAGGAGGGAAGTTGATGGTTGCCCAAATATATGTTGATGACATAGTGTTTGGCGGAATGTCAGAACATATGGTTAAACACTTTGCTGACCAGATGCAGGCTGAATTTGAAATGAGTCTCATGGGAGAACTAACTTATTTTCTTGGACTACAAGTCTCACAGATGGAGGACTCAATCTTCTTATCTCAAAGCAAGTATGCTAAGAATATTGTAAAGAAGTTTGGTATGGAGAATGCAAGTCACAAAAGGACTCCTGCGCCTACTCATCTAAAGCTCTCCAAAGATTCAAGTGGGGTTAAGGTGGATCAAAGTCTGTACAGAAGCATGATAGGAAGCTTGTTGTACTTAACTGCCAGCAGACCTGATATTGCCTTTGCAGTTGGAGTTTGTGCTAGATACCAAGCTGATCCCAAAGTCAGTCATATCAATCAAGTGAAGAGAATTTTGAAGTATGTAAGTGGTACTTACAACTATGGATTGTTGTATACTCATGGCTGTGAACCGACTCTGACTGGTTACTGTGATGCTGATTGGGATGGTAGTGCTGATGATAGAAAAAGCACCTTTGGAGGATGTTTCTTTTTGGGAAGTAATCTGGTTTCCTGGTTCAGCAAGAAACAGAATTGTGTGTCTCTTTCCACTGCTGAAGCTGAATATATTGCAGCTGGTAGTAGCTGCTCTCAAATGTTATGGATGAAACAGATGCTCACTGAGTATAATGTCACACAAGATGTTATGACATTGTACTGTGACAATCTGAGTACAATCAACATATCCAAGAATCCCATTCAGCATAGCAGGACCAAACATATTGACATACGACATCACTTTATTAGAGACCTTGTAGAAGAGAAGACAATCAAATTGGAACATGTTGCCACTGAGTTACAGCTGGCTGACATTTTTACCAAGGCTTTGGATGCAAACCAATTTGAAAACTTAAGGGGTAAGCTGGGTATTTGCCAACATGAGGAATTGTAGCAATTAATTTTGCTTAAAACAAAGACCAAAGGACTTATGCCTGTTCTGATTGGTTTAAAATTGTATTTTCTCAATTCTTTTAAGAAGTTGAATAGGCACTCCTTTGCTTTCTTCCTCTCTCGTCTCCTCATCAAAACTCAGTCTCTCAATCAGGAATTTCTTCTCATTTGCTGTTGGTCCTTCAAAACTGACAAAATGTCTCAAACGCCATCATCATCCAATACGACCATCTCAACCTCTTCCTCTGATCAAGATTCTGGGACAATCTCTTCCTGTCTGGACTCTGATGTTCTGGAGATCTGTTCTCATAGAACTAACCCCACCAAGGCCAAAGAGTTGAGAACAAGACATACAGGTAATCCATCTCATCCTTCCTCTTCAGTTCCCCCTGAAATTGCAAATAGGGAAGGGACAACCTATGTTAATCAAGCAATAGCAAAAATTGTTTCACGAATTCTGAACGAGAACCACTCAGTTCCTGGCATTTCTGTTCCTCTGAACCAAGAAAACTCAAATGCAGAAACAAATCCAAATGTCTCTAAGAATGTTGAGACATCAAACAAAGAGAAAAATGCTGACATTGCTCACAAGAAAAGAAAGAAGCCTGAATCCTCTGGATCTGATGACAGTACTTGAAGGATGATTGCTGATTTCTGGTGGTGTTTGGAAGTGTGTGCTGCTGATCTCATTATTTTGTTTTGGATAACTGTATAACTTTATAAACATGTAATCTTTGGCCCATTTGTGGCTAAAGTGGGGGAGAATATTTTTGGTACTGCTTAATTAGTACTTGACACTATATTTTTCTGCTGTCACTTATTTCTGCTGCTATCTATCTATCTCTGATTGTTTAGGGACTTTAGCCAAAAATCTGCCAAAGGGGGAGTTTGTAGGTGTTTAGGTATTGGCTTGCATTTTTGGTAAATCCCAAGTGTATGTGTGAATGTCATGACTGATGTCATAACATTCTAGTTCAGGTACATGTGCAGAAAAATATTGTAATACTGATGTTTATAAGTGTGTATCTGAGCATGTTTGCAAAATGATCACATTTTGCTAAATCAGTAGACAGGTTTTCTCAGATGTCATAACAGATGTTATGACATCCTGTTCTGAACTAACAGGATTGCAGGATTGGATAAGTCTGAGTTTTTTCAGGAAATAACTCAGTCCCTTCTAAACAGAATCCTGCGTTTTCTGAGGAGTAACCTAGCTCAATCCTAACCTGATCAATAAAGTACTGTGACCTGGTCTTTAGGTCAAACGGAATCAACCCTAGGTTTTTGGAAACCCTAACTGAAGTTGCAGCTGCTATATATTCAACAGAGCTGCGGTTTTTCAAGGCATCCCTGCTGATTGATTAGAAGATCAATTTTTGTAATCTGTATAGATTTGTTAATTGTACTCCAAGCAATTATCATTGTGATAAGTGCCTTGGAATAGGTTTCAATTGTAAGGGTTGTGTAGCACTCAAAGCTTTGAAGCAAGAGTGTTTGAATGTCACTTGACTAAAGCTGTGAAGCAGAGTCAAGTTAGTTGTGTACATCACTCAAAGCTGTGAAGCACGAGTGATTGTGTTACTTGATTAAAAAGCTGTGAAGCTTAATCAAGTGTGTGTTTTGAAGAGTGTCTTCATCAATTCTCAAGTCAAATTGGTTTATGTATCACTGTTGTGATTGAGGGGGAGTGAGTAGGAACTCAGGTTTAAGTTATACTTAGATTAGAATTGCATTGGGTAGGTCTTAAGTGAAGGAGATAAACTGGTTGGTTTATTCCTGAATTAACATCTCTTATAGTGGATTCTCTCCCTGGCTTGGTAGCCCCCAGAGTAGGTGTTGTTGCACACTGAACTGGGTAAACAATTGACTGTGTTATTTACTGCTTTTGTATTTACTGTCATATAGTAAGTCAGATACGGTGTCATAACATTGGACGTGACATTGAGTATCTGTAGCCAGAATTTCACATACCTTCAAAAACAATTGAAACCTTTTCAAAAGACAAAAACACCTTTGTATACATTCAAACAAGAATCATTACAAAGGTTGCCATAACGATTGCCTCTTTTCAAAACATCTTTCAAAACCACACACAAAGCACCATTTCAAACAATTGGAAAAGCAAAGCAAGTGATCTAAACAAGTAACTAAGAGCCCATGGATAACCATGGATGAAAAGGGTGCTTGCACCTTCCCTTTTCATAATCTACTCCCCGAACCCAAGAAAACATCTCAAAGGTCTTTCCTGTGCTTTTTGACCTTTCCTTAGGATAAAATAAAAAGTCGGCGGCGACTCTTGCTAAACTGAAACATTTGCGAACACAAACGCAAAACCTCAAGTCAGTTCTCCCACCGTATCACACTCACATGTATTCAACAATGCTCATGTCAAATTTCATGCTTTACATCACAAGTTTGCTCAGATGACTGAAAATCAACTATATTGGGTAAAAAGTCAATTATGGTCAACACAAAGTCAAACTTCAAGATTTTTGGTCAACATCAATATTTTAAAGTGATATTCATGATTTGATCAAGGTTCCTCAAAAAAATCCCTCAAATTATCAAAATTCAAAAGTTGCCAAATTAGGGTTTCCTAAGGAGAAGTCAACTAAACTTTGACCAAGTATAACTTTCACATGCTTCATCAGATTTTCCACAACCAAATCAAATTTTGAAGGAAATTCAATTCTCTAAAACTTTGTTTCTCTGAGCTCAAATCCAAAATATGCATCATTTGAGAGATATAAGCCAATGCATTAGAGGTCATTTCAAAAGTCAACAAAAAGATACTTTTTTTCGAGATAACTTACATTAATATAAATTCTTCAAAAGAAAAAATTATTAACATAGATATTGTAAGGGACATCTTGAGCTTTCCAAAAAGTCCAAAATTACCTTCAAAAGATGAAAATTGAGTGAGTTATGACCATTGCAAGTTGGGAAATTTTGAGCAAATGCATGAAGTTCAAATTGAGCAAGCTTGATATTTTGGGCTATTAGGCCATGGTTTAAGAGTCCAAACGTGTATTATAATCTTCATACACCTCATAATTCATTCATAGACCCTTTGGCCTCGTTTTATTTTAATTATTTTAATTATTTTTGATTTAATTCATTAATGATATAAAATAAAATAAGATAAAATTATATCTTACTACAAGAGTCCAAGCCTATCATTTGGTTGCCCTAAATTTTCTCTATATATTCAGACATTAAGAAGGAACAAAAGAACATGGATCCTTGCCTCTCAAAATTGTCAAAAGATAGCAAACTTTTTTCAAGAACCCTAAGTCTTGAAATCCTATTTTCAAGCCTTCTCACTACCAAACCTCCATTCCATTCACTTCCAGGAACATTGAAGGGTAAGGTTGTATCGCTTTCCATGATCCAAAGGGCCTGAACCAGCATACATGCACCATCATTTTTGTCATTATTTCATGACTTTTGTATTTCTGTTTTCATTATGTTTTAACGTACACTAACGCCACTAACGTGCTCCTGAGATGCTAACGTGCAGGTTTGAATCATCGCATGAGTTCCATGCTATCTGAACCATGAATGGCCATGATCAAACCGATCCATGTTATTTTTAAAATACCTCACAAACCAGGACAAATTAGCCCTAAAAAATGCTCCCATTGGATTCGCAGCCTCTGTTTTAGGGGGGTAGGACATTGTTGGATCATTAAAGTTTTATTTTTTACAAGGTTTTAAAAAATAGGTTGCTGGAGAAGATGACCAGAGCTAGGGCTCCAGCACTTCTCCGACCAATGTATTTGTTTATATATTATATATTTATTGTTTCATTGATATAAAAAGATGAAAAACCACCCCAGTGGAAGAAGCACACACGATAAAGCATTAGTCTCAAAGGGCCTGGGTTCGATCCATCCTTTTGACGTTTTGTTTATTTAATTTCTCATATATTTGCAGGTTGATTACAAAACATGTTAGAGGCGTTACCTTGACACCAAGGCGCGCTTGGCCTAGTGGTATGCTTGCTGCTGAAACTGCTTGAGGGCGTGGGTTCAACACCCACCCCTACTCTTTTTTTTTCAATTCTATGTTTCTCACTCTTTTACAAACCTTTTTCAAAACACTTTCTTTAAAACAAAACCCTAATTTTTATTTTTAGGTTTTCTAATTAATTTTATGTTTGATTAACCCTAATTTAGTTTTAGGTTTTTTATTAATAAACCCTAATTTAATTTTTTAGGTTTTTCTTTATTAACTTAAAATTAATCTAGGTTTTAGGGTTTGCCTAATTAATCGACTATTTTTAATAAACTAATTCTTTTTTTAAAAAATTATAATCAATTAGACTTTAGGTTAATCATCAAATTTTTTTTATAAAACAATTTTCCTCTTATTTTACAATTTTTGCGCACCTTTATTATTTTTGCATTTAGTATTTTTCTGATTATGTAACTACTAAAGGGTTTTAATAGTTTTAATTAGGATTTTATTTTCTTTATTTCTCCCCGATTTTGTGGTTTGTACCCCCTTCCCCGAAGCTCTGTAATAGCGTAGGACCTTTATTTTTTGCTTCACTGCTTTTCCTTATAACTGCTAGTAATTAGGGAATGTATGGCAAGATTTAAAATTAACCGTTAGATAACCTTAAATACAAGATAAAATAACTGAATTAAATCATTATTCATACACACACCTCTAGGGTAACCCCACTTGTTGCCTTCGAATAAAAATAGTCATGTCCCTCGAACGTGGGGACGTTTTAGCAAAGTCCCTTGATTAAAAAGATTGTAGTCCCTCAATGACCCTTCGATGCTGCCTTCGGTAAACGATCTTAGTCCCTTACGATAAATTGCTAAAGCATCCTACAAGTTTCCTTTGTGACTGTACGATAACTCGCGTCTGTCCCTTCACATCTAACGATAAGACTTCTTACTAACTAATGGTGGGATAACACTATCTAAGGAGGAGGAAAATAACACGAAAGACTTTTGAGTAGTTAGATAGCTCGTAATCGCTTGCTCACAAAAACATATTTTCACACAAACACTTTTCTCTGAAACATTTTCAATACAAACACTTTGTATGCGTTCTTAACTTATACAAGAATCATTACAAAGTTTTCGTACTTAGGCATTTTCAAAATATTTTCAAACTCATACACAAAAGCATTTTTAAACAAAGTGAGCTAGAGATTAAGAGCCTGTAGATAAATACGGAATAAAATGGTGCTAACACCTTCCCTTTTCATAACCTACCCCTCGAACTCAGAAAATTCTCAAAGGTTTTTCCTGTTCTTTTCACCCTTTCCTTTTTGGATAAAAGAAAAGTCGGTGGTGATTCTTGCTATCCGCAACATTTGCGATAAAATGAAAAACTAAGTCAGTTCTCCCACCATATTACAGAACTGGCGACTCTGTTGGGGATTTTACAATGTTAGGGTTACTTTAGAGTTATATCACTTTTAAATGTTTTCCTTGTTTGATTTGTCTGCTTTATTTTAAAGGCTAGTTGGGGTTATTTATTGCAAAGATCCTATACCCGGATCTGAGGAACATTTTAGGTAAGTAGCAATAGATCATGGAAACATATGGTGTATACTGATATGGTTGAGATGGTGGATACATTAGTGCAACACATTGGTTTGTACTGGTATCTCTCAAGTTAGTCAGGGAGCATACTAGGCTGCCATTTGGTGTCATAAGCACTAACTGACCTTAGAACCTTAATTGACCCAACTTAGCCATTAGAAGGTAGTGAGATAGTCGGGTTTGGTGTAGTCTAAAGTTGGTTGATACTCGATATTACACTCATTGAGATTCGACTCTCTAGTTTTTTTGGTGGCAAGTCAGTTTCCGTGCTAGACGAAACTTGTGAAAAAGATCAGTGATATCGAGATCCCTAGAACCCGGTTACTTCTCTAGGATAGGTTGAGTCAATTAAACTTCAAGAGGGTACTTACCTACAAACCCATACAAGCTTAAACCTAAGGCCTTTGTGTGCTTTGTTTGTGTTTGATTATCTATTTTAACATGATATCATGACATCAAAACATCATAATATAATATCATGTCTAACCATTTCAAGGATCTAGGGGATTTATCTTTGTTCTGTGTTGCAGGGTCATGGCTTCCAGTCATAGGAATACAATCTGGATCAACTTCGTAAGGATACCTTCTCAGCTTAAGGAGTTAGTCTCAAAGGTTCCCGACAATTCTCAATTCACCAAGAGACATGGTCATCTACTCAGTCTGGTTACTACTGGTTTTCAAGAGGACATGATGAGCATTTTATTCCAGTTCTTTGATCTGAAGCATCACTGTTTTACTTTCCTGGATTATCAATTGATACCCATAATGTAAGAATTCTCAAAGTTTCTCGAAGTGCCTATTCTTGATCAGATACCTTTCACCGGTTTAGAGCAATTTCTTAAACCTGAAGACGTTGCAGTAGCCCCACATCTGAAACGGCCATACATTGTATTTAATTTGGAAACAAGGAATGGAGTCAAGGGTTTCTCTCCTAAATTTTTGATAGAGAGGGCTCAGGGATTTCTAGATGCCATGAATTTACATGCTTTTGAGGATATTTTGGCTTTGCTTATCTACAGTTTGGTACTATTCCTTAATCCAGACTAATTCATAGATTTGAGTGCCATCAAAATATTTCTCACTCATAACCCGATACCTACTTTTCTCGGAGATATCATGCATTCTCTCTGTACTCGTACTATGAAGAAATGAGGAACTCTTATATGTTGCATACCTCTACTGTCCAGGTGGTTTATTTCGCACTTGCCCCGATCAATGATAAAGAATGAACAAGGTTTAAGATGGTCTCAAAGATTGATGTCACTCACTCATGCAAATATCTATTAGTGTTCTCGATCTCAGGAAGATATCACTATTATTGATCGCTTTGGGGAATTCCCTAATGTACCACTCATTGGTATAAGAGGGGGCGTCACTTATAATCCCTCTCTAGCTCTGCATCGGTTTGGTTATGTTCGAAGGGACGGTCCTTATGATATGCTCATCCAAGGTATTATGTTCGACTACGAGAACGATCATCAAAACTACCATCAAAGATTTATACGTGCTTGGGGCATGGTCAACATGATTGATATCAAGACTTTGGGACATAAGAATTCCATTCCTCTAGAGCCTTACCTCAGATGGGTGAGGTCTCGTGCTCAAAATCTTAAATGCCATATCTTGTTATCTTACCAGTGATCGTAGATCCTGTTGTTGAAGGAGATGTTTTTGATACCGTTCTTCATCCCGATATGCCTACCGACTTCGAAGAACTACATAAATCCTGGATTAAACTAAAGGAAGAAATAAATACATTCGAAGCTCAGTTCTATGCTAGTGAGAAGAAAGTACTAGAGCTGACGAAACGACTCCACGAAGAACAAAGCCTTAACGCATATGTTAACACAAAGAGGAAGCATCCATGGTACACTTGAATTTATATTTTTTGCTATTTTGTAACTCTTTTTATTAAAAGCAATTGTAATTTGAGTTTATTACTAAAATTTCTCTTGTTTCCTTTTGTTTAAACAAATTTAAATCCCACAACGATCCTTGAAAACATTACATTTGCATATCATGCATCATTACATATACAGGTTTCCCCATACATGTTTTCTCATATTCTTGTTGTTTATTTCAGTAAAAGACGGCTCTTGAACAGACTGTTAAGGAACTCCAAGCTCATAATGCCAAATTCCAAGAGACCCTCTTAAACCTAGCTCAAGGACAGCAGGATATGATGGTGCTCATCGCCAAAAAGAAGAAGACTCGGAAGCCAATTGCTATCCTCAACATGGGAAGAAGATTCAAAGGTCCGGCTAAACAAGTTCAAATTGTTGATATCACCTCTGATGAAAATGATAACCAAGAGGAGGATGGTAGAAGTGTCAGGGCTGAAGGTGGAAACAACATTGGTTCTGGTAAGATGACTGAGGATGAAGACTATTCTGATGAACAGTATCAACTTACTGATGACAGATATAAACAGATGGAAGATCGCCTTAAGGCCATGGAAATCCAGAAAGTTCCTGGTTTAGATTTTGGAGAGCTGGGTCTTATTCCGGGGGTGGTTATCCTTCACAAGTTCAAGGTCCCCACTTTTTCTAAATATGACGATGTGTCTTGTCCGAAACTTTATATGCAATCATATGTTCAGAAAATCCAACCCCATATTGCTGACAGAAAGTTATGCGTTCACTTATTTCAAGAAATTTTGTCTGGGATACAATTCGAGTGGTTCTATCAGCTGGAGGGAACCAACAATCATACTTGGGAAGACCTGATTGCTGCTTTTTACAAGCAGTATCAATATAATGCTGACCTTGCACCAACTCACGTGCAATTACAAAACATGACTATGGGTTTGAGTGAAGGTTCAAAGAATATGCCCAGAAGTAGATAAACTTAGCTGGAAGGGTGCAACCTCCCTTGTCTAACTAGGATCTAGTTGATATGTTCATGGGTACTCTAACATGTCCATTCTTCAATCATCTGATTGGGAGTTCTTCATCTAGTTTTACTGAGCTGATTTTAACTGGAGAACATGTTGAAAGTGGTATTAAGAGTGGAAAAAATCAAGTGGTTGCGTCTTCGAGTGCTTTGAAGAAGAAATTCAATGGTAAAAAGGAGACCAATGTTATTTATGGCCAGAAGGACCATGGTAAAAATGACCGCAATCAGTCTATGGGAGCGGTAGTAATTTCTAATCCTGCACCTGTTCAATAACAACAAGAGAGCAATAGGCGTAAATCATACGCTCCAGGAAGGAAGTTTACCAAGATTAATATGTCATTGTCTTAGGCGTTACAACATTTACTAAAAGAGGAGTTGATTACACAGAGGGACCCTCCTCAAAACCCCAACACCTCCTCTCCTAAGTATAATCCGAACGCGAGATGCGCCTACCACGCAAACAGTCCTGGGCATGACACCAACAACTGTTGGACTCTGAAAAGAAAAATTTTGGAAATGATTGACAATAGGGAAATTGAGTTTGATCCTCCGGAGACCCCGAATATGATTACTACACCTATGCGAAGCATGATAAAGGCATAAATGTTATTGATGATGTTCTTTATGATGCTGTTGTAAGTGAATTGGTGACTCCTCTACCAATAATCAAGAAGAATCTACTACAAGCCAGTTTATTTTTGGGCTGTATTGAAAAATGTTACTAATGCAACCTAACCCAATGGCTACTGATTAATGAAGGAAGGCATTCAACGCCTAATGGAAAATCATATAATTCTGATCGAGAAGGTTTCGTCTGCTGAGAATCTATGTCAAGACTTATCCGTAATTTCTTGCCCTCCTGTCAGGATCACTTCCAAAGGTCCTGTAAGGATTACTACCAACCCGAAAGCTGCTCCTCTGATCATCACTACACCTGGACCTATCCCATATTCTTCAGATAAAGATATTCCTTGGAACTATGGATCCGACGTCTACTATTATGGCATCAAACAAGAACTACCGACTGTTGAAGATGAAGTTACCAAAGTTGTTGATCCCAACATTGACAATATTGCTGGAACCAGTAAGGTTACTAGAAGCAGAAGGGTTTTCTCTCTGGAAATCTCTCCAAAGACTATTGCTACACCTGTTAGTTACTGCTACTGAGTCAACTGTTGAGGCTCGAGGGAAAGAGCAAGTGGCAGAGCCTCCCCAGAAGGAGGAACCTAAGGAAGCTATAATTGAAGACACCTCTAGACAAGAGTTGGAAGAGGTATTGAATATTATCTACAAAAGTGATTATAAAATTGTTGAACAGTTGGGGTAGACCCCATCCAAAATCTCCATGATATCCCAACCATTGTATTCTGAAGCCCATGCACATGCTTTAGTGAAATTTTTGAAGACTGCTCACATACCACAAGAGATTTATGTCGATCAACTTGGGAGCTATGTAGCCAGCTTAATGACTGACAATGGATTAGGTTTTTCTGATGCAGAATTAACTCCGAAAGGGAGAAATCACAACGAAGCCCGGTATGTCTCCATTGAGTGCAGGGGCACTACTTTGGCTCATGTATTGATTGATATTGGTTCTTCGTTGAATGTTCTACCGAAAGGCGCTCTTGACAGACTTGATTGTGAAGGGGTTTCACTGAAGTGATATTGTAGTTCGAGCCTTTGATGGGTCAAAAAGGATGGTACACGAGGAAATGGATCTTCCAATCAATGTAGGTTTGCAGATCTTTAAATCTACCTTCTATGTAATGGATATTCAACCAACTTATTCTTGCTTACTGGGACGCCCCTGGATCCATAGGGCAGGTGTTGTCACCTCTACCCTACATCAGAAATTAAAGTATCCTGTGAACAGAAAGATTGTTACTGTCTGCGGTGAAGAGGAGTATATGGTCAGCCACTTGAACTCTTTTCGGTATGTAGAGATGTACGATGAATTCATTGAGACTCCATATCAAACTATTGAAGTCATCCCTCCTACCACTACTGAAGATGTCTCTGCCATTTCCAAAGTTACTAGTGTTCCGCCCATGATGGGTTCATTAAAAGATGCTAAATCTACTGTAGAAGAAGGTGGTTGTACTATTTGGAGTCAGCTTCCTGACATCCCCTATAAATCTGACAAGTTTGGCTTGGGTTTCACTGTAGAGGGTTAGAGGGCTGTTCGTCACGCTCGAGATGGAAGGCCACCATTCTGCATCAGCAATAACGAAGTCAACGTAATAGAAGATGTTGGCAGTGATTATGACCTTGACAGCTGGATCTTTCCTACCGTTGGCAATGGGCTCAACAACTAGAAGGCGGAAGACATCATCTCTATCTCTTTTAGTCAAGAGTAATAGCTACATTTTTGTTTTTTTATTGCTTTCAAGTTTTGGCTTTGTAATATTTGAACAATGACTTTAAACCTTGTGCTTTACCCGAGGCACAACGGTTCATTTGTTAAGGGTTGTCAGTTCATAAACATATTTTCATTTAATAAAGAATTGGACGTTTTGAATTCAAATTTTGTGCTCTCTTTCTTTATTTTCACTTTTATCACTTTCAAATAGCTATGTGTTCTTACACACACCCCACACATAAAATGCATATCCACATCCACTCTGGATCCCATCGATAACGATTCTGCTATTGCCTCATATGACTTTGAAAATCCGATCTACCAAGCCGAGGAAGAAGGTGAGGAAGATTGTGATATACCTGGAGAAATAGACACACTCTTAATATAAGAAGAAAAGGTTATACAACCGCATGAAGAGCTAGTTGAAGTGGTAAACTTGGGTTTCAAGTCAGACAGGAAAGAAGTCAAGATAGGCGCCAACTTAGAGGGTAGTGTCAATAGTAGGTTAATACAGATGTTGCATGAATATATTGAGATCTTTGCTTGGTCATACGAAGACATGATAGGGCTTGATACCAATATTATGGTTCACCGTCTGCTGATGAAAGAGGGTTGTTCTCTGATAAAATAGAAGGTTCGTCGTATGCGTCCCGAGATGTCAGAGAAGATCAAGGCTGAGGTTATGAAACAATTCAACACAGGGTTCTTAGCAGTGACATCATATCCTCAATGGGTTGCAAATGTTGTTCCGGTACCAAAGAAAGACGGCAAAGTATGTATGTGTGTAGACTACAGGGATCTGAACAGGACGAGCCCCAAAGATGACTTCCCACTTCCATATATTGATGTTTTGGTTGACAATATCGCTCAGAACAAGGTATTCTCCTTCATGCACAGTTTCTCAGGGTATAATCAGATCAAGATGGCACCCGAAGACATGGAAAATACTACTTTTGTTACACAGTGAGGCACTTTCTGCTACAAGGTTATGCCTTTTGGGATGAAGAATGCTAGCGCAACATATCAGTGTGCTATGGTAGCTTTGTTCCATGACATGATTCATCACGAGATAGAGGTCTATGTCGATGATATGATAGCTAGATCACAGAATGAAGAAGTGCATCTGGACCATCTACACAAGTTGTTTGAGAGACTAAAGAAGTATAAACTAAGATTGAATTCGAACAAGTGCACCTTTGGGGTGAGATCCGCTAAACTCATGGGTTTTGTTGTCATCAGTAAAGGTATTAAGGTTGATCCTTCTAAATTCAAATCTATTCAAGAGATTCCCGCTGCTCGCACTAAGAAAGAATTCAGATGTTTCTTGGGATGACTGGATTATATTTCCATATTTATTTCTCATTTGACCGCTACATCTGAGTCGATCTTTAAGTTGCTGAAGAAAGATCAAGTACTGAAATGGAACGACAATTACCAGATAGCCTTTGACAAAATCAATTAATACCTACAAGAATCTCTAATTCTGACGCCACCAGTGGAAGGAAGACCTCTGATTATGTACCTAATAGTGTTAGAGAACTCAATGGGGTGTGTACTGGGCCATCATGATGAGTCTGGTCGAAAAGAGCATGCAATATACTACCTTAGCAAAAAGTTTACCGACTATGAAACAAGATACTTACTGGTCGAGAAAACTTGTTGCGCTTTGGCATGGGCTGCTCGCCGACTAAGACAGTATATGTTGACTCATACTACTTTGTTAATCTCTAAAATGGATCCCATCAAATATATATTCGAGAAACCCGCTCTTTCTGGAAGAATATCCAGATGGCAAATGGTCTTGACCAAATACAATATACAGTACGCCACTCAGAAAGCAATCAAAGGAAGTGTGTTGGAAGATCATTTGGCACATTAAGCCATAGACGACTACCAAACTATGAGTTTCAAGTTCCTGGATGAAAACACTATGCTAGTTCCAGATTGTGAAGAACCTGGACTGTATGAAGGACCTGAGCCAGGATTCCGGTGGACTATGGTTTTCGACGAAGCTTCTAACACACTTGGCAACGAAATTGGTGCTGTAATTATATCTCCTCAAGGTTACCATACACCCTTCACCGCCAGATTATGCTTTGACTATACCAACAACATGGATGAATATGAAGCGTGCATCATGGGTATTAAAATTTCTATTGACCTAAGGATTAAGTTCTTGAGTGTATACAGAGACTCAACCCTAGTAATCAGTCAGATTAAGGGAGAATGGGAGCCAATGCATCTGAATCTCATTCCTTAAAGAGGGCATATGTTAACCTTAATTCCATACTTAGAGGAGATTACTTTTGAGCATATCCCAAGAGAATAAAACCAGTTGGCAGACACATTGGCAACCATGTCATCTATGTTCAAGGTCATATGGGACAACGGGGCTCCTAGAATTACCATTGAAAGGTTAGACGAACCTACACACTGTTACGAAGTTGACACTGATAGAGTAGAAGAGAAGCCTTGGTTTCATGAAGTGAAAAGATATCTTGAGGCTAAATAGTATTCTGAAGGGCATCTATAAATGACAAGAATTTCCTACAGAGTTTCTCAGCTAAGTTTTTCCTGAGCAACGAAATTCTATACAGGCGCAACCATGATTCGACTCTGCTTCGTTGTATGGACAAGAACGAGGAGGAGAAGATTATGGTAGATATGCACAAAGGTATATTTGGTACTCATCCCAGTGGACATACTATGGCTAATAATATTCTGAGAGCAGGTTACTATTGGTCGACCATGGAAACAGACTGCCATCACCAATCAAGAACTTGTCACAAGTGCCAGATCTATGCTGACAAAGTACATGTGCCTCCAGTACCTTTGAATGTCTTGACCGCTCCTTGGCCGTTTTCAATGTGGGGCATTGATATGATTAGAGAGATCAAACCTAGTGCTTCCAACGAACATCACTTCATCCTCATCTCCATTGATTACTTCACAAAATGGGTCGAAGCAGCCTCGTTTTCCTCTGTTGCTAAGAATGTTGTCGCCGGGTTCATTAAGCATAACCTTATCTATCGATATGGCATCCCAGAAAGGATTATCACAAACAATGGTATCAATCTCAAAAATAGTATGATCACAGAGCTCTACACGCAGATCAAGATCAAGCACCGCAATTCTTCTCCATATCGACCAAAGATGAATGACACAGTGGAAGCCGCCAATGAGAACATTAATAAAATTATACAGAAGATGACAGTGACGTGTAAAGACTGGCATGAGATGTTACCACTTTCTCTTCATGGCTATCTCACTTTTGCTCGGACATCAACGAGAGCAACCCCATTCGCTCTAGTTTACAGTATAGAAGTTGTATTACCCGTCGAAGTTCAGATTCATTCCTTAAGAATTATGAAAGATGCTGACTTAGACGAAGACGAATGAATTCAAAATAGGATAGACCAGTTGAATTTGATTGACGAGAAGAGGCTTGCGACTGTTTGTTACAGTCAGATGTATCAGAAGCATATTATCAAAGCTTTCAACAAGAAAATCAAGCATCGGGTATATCAGGATGGTGACTTGGTAATAAAGCGCATCATCCTACCGCAAGGTGATCCCAGAGGCAAATGGACTCCCACCTACGAAGGGCCATTTATGATCAAGAAGATATTTTCGGGCGGTGCAATGATACTTACCACTATAGACGGTGAAAATCTTCCACACCCTGTGAACACGGACATAGTTAAAAAATACTATGCACGAAAACAACCCGCTAGGTTGACTGGCCTAGGAAAAAATAAGGGCATCCCGGCGAACCAAAAGGGTTCGGGAAAAAATTAGGGATATATGAATAAAATTGTACACCCGACAAGTCGAAAACCTGAAAAGGCGGCTTGGGCAAAAAAGGGTATCCCGGTGGACTGAAAACCCGGAAGGGCAGTTGTGATCGGTGGAAATAGAACTGACTGTTTTTTAAGCTGGTTCGTGAAATGTCGCGGTAAGCAAGAGTCGCCACCGTCTTTTATGTTCTCCAACATGGAAAGGACAAAAGCACAACAAAATTCCTTCTTTGAGAATGTTTCTCGGTTCGGGAGGTAGATTTATAGAAAGGGAAGGTGTTAGCACCCTTTCTATCCGTGGTTATCCACGGGCTCTTAGGTACTTGCTCTTATGTTTTCAAAATTGTTTGCTTTTCAAGTGTATGTGGGTTTTGAAAAAAGTTCGTTTGAAAAACTTCTAAGTAACTCTTGTATCAGTCCTCAAGAGTGTATGAAGTGTTTTGTTTGAAAACTTTTTGAAAGTGTGGGGTGCGAAAAGTTGTTTTATTTGTTTTGAAAAGAGCAAGTACCCATGAGAATCTACCTACTCTAAGGAATTAGGCTGTGTAAGAGTCCTTTAGATAGTGATATCCCACCATTGAGAGGTAGGTAGCACCATCGTTGGAGTTATTCGGGTCAATTCGATTATCGGGACAATGTGATCACCGAAGCAATGTTAGGACACCTTAGTGGTAACCCTAATGTCCTAGATCCTTTTATCCGAGGCAACCGTTTCGAGGCAACTGGATCTTTAGACAAAAGGGCGACCTCTAAGACACCCTATACTTGATGACCACGTCGAGGCAACCAGTGAGGCGTACCCTAGGAGTGGCATGTGCTTGTGTATTGTTTTTTCAGTTAATTGTCTTTGTACATGTTATTTGTGAGCTACGGATTAATTTTATTTTTCATACATTCTTTCATGCATTTTTTAACAGTTAGGAGTGCGGAAAATAAATTGCGGAAATGTAAATCTAACTATTACAAGGCGCGGGTCTATACATCGCCAAAAAAACAAAAACCCGTTTTGAAAAATAAACATGCAAGAAATTATAAGAAAGCAATAAAGTCCTATTTAATTATTACATATCTGGAAACAGTTACATAAATAATCAAAATAAATAAATACGCGCGAATAGAAATTTAATCGGGAACGTCCTAGGGTTTTGACCCTTTTTTGAATAAGAATTGAAAATTTGTCTTTTTTTTGTAATGAAATTAAAACTAAGAACTAATTAATTAATTAAGAAAATGTTTTTGTATTTTTGTGTTTTTAATGAAAATAAAAGAAAAAGGAAATTAAAAATTGAAAGTGAAAGACCTAATTCTAAATTAATTTTATTTATTAAAAAAAATGTTAAAATTGTCCTAATTACACAACTAATTAATTAATGTTAGAATTTATTTACAAAATAAGTTAATAAATAATAAAATGTTTTTTTTTGTTTTTTTTTAATTTTATGGAAAAAATTAGTTTGTTAGGTTAATTAACAATAATGATAATAATTAAAAATTAGTTAAAAGAAAATAAAAAAAAGGAAAAGAAAACAAAAGAAAATAAAATAGAACCATAGGGGTGTTGGGCCAGAATTGAGGGTGTATTGGCAATCTGAGCCCATCAAGAAGCCAGCCTTGTTTGACCTTTGAGATTGCCTGGAGATGCGTTGACTCATGAGCACCATAGTCCTTCCATATGAACCAGTAGATTGATGCTATGGCCACTTGGCGCTTGGACCACTGGAGGTCTATGGTGGAGTGCATTTAATAGCCTGCATGGGAACGCATTAGGAAAAACAATATTGAATTTTGGGGGGACCTGGGAATCGAACCCAGGTCCCAATGATCATTTGCCAACACCTGTACCACTGAACCCATTATACGCGTTTGTTAATAGTGACAATTAAATATATTATGTAAAAACAAAAGTATAGGCTGGAAACATGAAAAAGCGCGCGTCATGTTTGAATGACCCAACCATCTGCTTCCACGTCCTTCATCTTCTTCATTTTCTCTGTAACATAAAATCAAATAGCGGGGGTTTTAAACCCCCACAAAATACAAAATGCAAAAATAGCGATTAGATGTACACGTTATATAAAAAGGGCGCGATGGTTTCAATGTCTTCGTCTCATTCAGACGGTTCCAACCATGTGCGTCTGGAGGTCTAATTTTACAGTATGTGAAAAGCCCTAATCTGAGAGCTCTGAAAACCTAGCATTCAACAATGGTGTCTTTTGATTCAGGGCACCATAATCAAATTGAATTGTACCAAAAGCTTCGTATGGTCTCTCTGAACACAAAACAAAACACAAAAGACATTAATGATGCATGAATCAAAGGATGCGTTTATTGAAAAAAATTCAAACCGTGTGACTTGTGCTGGGCGTTTCCTTGAGGTTTATGGCTTGTTTGTGATTGCAATAGATTCCTGGGAATGTTAGGAATGTGTTTGGATCAAGGAAACACTTTGAATCGTGCTGAAAGGTGGATTTCAGTTTTCAAATTTCTTTGGAATTTTTTGGAATTGGTTTGGCCGTTTGAGAGATGTTCAGGTCGTGAATGAGGTATGGAACACTTGCATATGTATGTATGAATGCAATTAGGTCACATTAAGAGCTTGTATCCTTGTGCAATCAAGTTTGGGATTCTTGGTTTATCACCATTAAAGAACATTCCAAGTTTGTTCAAAATTTGAATTTTATGCTTAAAATGGCCCTAGCACGAATTTGGTATGCTTGCTCATGACACATAAAGGCCATTCAAATCAAAAGATGCTATCCATTTAATTTTTTTAGATTTTATTTGAATTTTATGGATTTAAAATGAATTAAATCAATAAAAATTAAATAAAATAGAAAAATAATTATTTGGTCTTGAGATTAATCATGGGACACGTGGGTGGCATGACAAGGCTGAATCAAGTGGAAGAAAGTGGGCCCTTTTTGTCAAAAATTGAAGTTTCAAGGATAGTTGACTTTTTCCATTTCATGAAAATTTCCCAACTTCTCCAATGCATATCTTGCTCAATTTTGATCATATGAACATGTTCTTGGACATTTTAGAAAGGTCTTGAAGTCCTCTAACCAATGCCTTTGGTCCCACGTAATTTTGATTTACCAATCTCAAGTTATGGTCTTTGACTTAAAATGCCTTTTTGTTGACTTTTGAAAATGACCTATAATGTTGAAATTGATAACTTTTTGTGAGAGCATTTCTTGGACTTGGAATGTGAAGATGAGTTGTAGGAAATGTCACCCCCTTCAAAATGAGCATTGGATGGGATTTTTCTGATGAACCATGAAAAAGTTATGCCTTGGTCAAGTTACAGTTGACTTTTCAACTGTCCAAAAATAGAAACTTTTGACACCTTGATGATTTTTGAGCCATGCTTGTAGAATCATGATCAAGAATTGATCAAATGATGAGTGTGGCTTCAAAATAAGATGTTGACCAAAAATTTTGACTTTTGACTGCCAAATGACCATTTTACCCCTACAGTTGATTGTGGAGCAACTAGGGCTTTTGACTGTGCAACTTGACCCTGTGAGCCTTGAAACTTGGCATGGGGATGCTTGACAATGTGTATAGGCATATGGGACTTTATTGAGCCCTTGAAAACCTCAACTTCCTTGCAGGAACCAAAACCCTAATTTTGACTGGCTTAAGAGGATGGTTGACTGTGCAATCCTTGAGAAGTCTTGAGCCATCTGCCCTAACTTTTGCCTGGACCGCCCTTTCGGGTTTTCAGTCCACTGGGATACCCATTTTTGCCCAAGCCGCCTTTTCAGGTTTTCAACTTGCCGGGTGTACAGATTTTTTCATTTCATCCCTTATTTTTGCCCGAACCCTTTTGGTTCGCCGGGAAGCCCTCATTTTTGCCTAGGTGTGTCAACCTAGCGGGTCTTTAATTCATGCGTAGTATCTTTTTACTATGTCTGCATTGGCGGGGTGAGGAAGGTCGTCACCATCCATGGTGGTTAGAATCATAGCTCCTCCTGAGAAGATATTCTTAACCACAAATAGCCCTTCGTACGTAGGGGTCCATTTGCCCCTGGGATCACCTTGAGGAAGAATGATGCGTTTGATTACCAGGTCTCCACTTGATACTCTTGTCATCTGACTTTCTTGTTAAATGCCCTGATCATCCGTTTTTGGTACGTTTGACCATGACAAATAGCAGTGAGTCTCTTTTCATCAATTAGGCTTAATTGATCAAGCCGAGTCTGGATCCAGTCATCTTCGCTCAAACCTGCATCCTTCATTATCCGGAGAGAGGGTATCTGGACTTCAATAGGCAAGACTTCCTCCATGCCATAGACCAAGGAAAAGGGAGTTGCCCCTGTTGACGTTCTTGCTGAGGTACGGTACCCGTGAAGAGCAAACGGTAACATCTCGTGCCAATCTTTGTACGTCACTATCATCTTTTGCACAATCTTCTTGATATTCTTATTTGCTGCTTCGACAGCCCCATTCATCTTCGGCCGGTAAGGAGAAGAGTTATTGTGCTGTATCTTGAATTGCTCGTAGAGCTCAGTGATCATCTTGTTGTTAAGATTGGTACCATTATCCGTAATGATCCTCTCAGGTACACTATATCGACAGATCAGGTTATGCCGAATGAACCGTGCCACGACATTCTTGGTTACTGTAGCGTAGGAAGCTGCTTCGACCCACTTTGTGAAGTAATCAATCGCTACCAGGATGAAGCGATGCCCGTTAGATGCTGTAGGTCTGATCTCACCGATCATATCAATGCCCCACATTGCAAAAGGCCAAGGTGCTGTCAAGACGTTCAGAGGAACTGGAGGAACGTGCACCTTATCAGCATAAATTTGGCATTTATGACATGTCCGAGAATGCTGGTAACAGTCAGCTTCCATTGTGGACCAGAAATATCCTGCCCGAAGGATTTTATTTACCATAGTATGCCCACTGGAATGCGTTCCGAAGGTACCTTCATGCAGCTCTGTCATGATCTCTTCTGCTTCAGTTTTATCCATACAACGCAGTAAAGTTGAATCATGGTTTCGCTTGTAAAGAATGTCGTTACTGAGGAAGAACTTTGCAGCGAATCTTCTCAGGAACTTCTTGTCATTAACAGATGCGCCTTCAGAGTATTCTTGAGCTTCCAAGTACCTCTTCACTTCATGATACCAAGGTTTTTCTGTTACCTCTTCAGCCTCAAGATCGCAGCAATGTGCAGGTTCATCCAATTTCCAGATGATGATCCGGGGAGCCTCGTTGTCCCATTTGACTTTGAACATAGAAGACATCGTAGCTAACGCGTCCGCCAACTGATTCTCCTCTCTTGGGAAGTGTTCAAAGGTTATCTCCTCGAAATGAGGGATCAATGTCAACACACACTCTTTGTAAGGAATAAGATTTGGGTGTTTCGTATCCCACTCGCCTTTGATCTGATTGATCACGAGAGCGGAATCTCCGAAGATACTTAGAAACTTGATCCTTAAGTCAATTGCAGCTTGAAGACCCATGATGCATGCCTCATACTCCGCCATGTTGTTGGTGCAGTTGAAACATAGACGGGCAGTGAGTGGAGTATGAGTGCCTTTAGGGGATATGATCACGGTGCCAATACCGTTACCCAAAGCGTTTGAGGCTCCGTCAAAGTGCATAGACCATCGGGATCCTTCCTTAGGTCCTTCATCCGGTCCAGGTACTTCACAATCAGTCACTACCTTGATATCCTCGTCTGGAAATTCAAAGTTCATAGATTGGTAGTCGTCCACTGCCTGGTGTGCCAAATGGTCTTCCAATACACTTCCCTTGATTGCTTTTTGCGTAGTGTACTGGATGTCATATTCCGTTAAGATCATCTGCCATCTTGCTATTCTTCCGGACAAGGCAGGCTTTTCGAATATATACTTGATCGGATCCATTTTTGAAATCAACAGAGTAGTGTGAGTCAACATATACTGTCTCAGCCGGCGAGCAGCCCATACCAAAGCGCAACAAGTTTTCTCGAGCAGTGAGTATCGGGTCTCACAGTCGGTAAACTTTTTGCTAAGGTAATAAATAGCGTGCTCTTTTCGACCAGACTCGTCATGCTGCCCCAGCACACACCCCATTGAGCTGTCAAGTACTGTCAAGTATAAGATTAGAGGTCTCCCTTCAACCGGTGGAATAAGAATGGGTGGTTCTTGGAGATACTCTTTGATTCTTTCGAAAGCGGCCTGACATTCATCGTTCCAACGTACTACTTGATCTTTCTTCAATAGCTTGAAGATTGGTTCACAGGTAGCAGTTAGATGCGAGATGAATCGGGAAATGTAGTTCAGCCGTCCTAGAAAGCCTTTGACTTCTTTCTCTGTCTTGGGAGTTGGCATCTCTTGTATGGCTTTCACCTTGGCAGGTGTTGTACCCCAAAATTTGCCCTCCCATATTTCTCAAAATATTTCAAGAAAAATTCACAAGTCCAACCCGGCGCGTCATATTCAGGTGTTCTTTCACCAAGATATCTCTGATAACGTATTCTCAAATTCAGGCTCGGCTCAAGAGTCAATTCTTTAAAGAAGGTATCCGAATGTGTGAGTTTTCTTGAAGAAATATGGTGAAAAAGTGTGCTGAAATTGCAATTTTTACGCGCTAAAAAATTCATAACTTGAAGATCGTGACTCGTTTTGAACCCGTTCCGGTGGCCAAAATTCCGTCTTGACATTATCTACGTTTTCATCTCTCACAGATGGAAGCCAATTTCGAACATAAGGTCTTCAAAAATGTGGATTTATCAAGTATTTTCATACAGAAAATTTGTGACAGAAGTTTATTTGCATCATGTTCAGAAAATCATAACTTGGTCGATTTTCATCGTATCGAGCTGGTTCTGGCGCCAAAATTTCACAAATTGAGTTAGCTACATTTTCACAGAAGGTATTGAGTTCAAAAAGTATTCAAAAGGCCTTCGTTTTTTGTTCAGAGTGCGTGACACGCCAAAAATCCTGAATGTTGAATATTATTTCATCTGGGCCGAAACTTCGGAAATTCATAACTCGGTCAATTTTTATCGGATTGGGCTCATATTTTTACACAAGGTCACTGACTCATAGATCTACAACTTTGCTTCAAAAGTCGAGACTGGATTATGCTCCGATCAATACCAGTTTTTCATTGAAGAACGTGTCAGAGTCGACACTGGAGCACAAAATAAGTTTGTCTTAGCTGAAACTTCAAAAATTCATAACTAATTCACCGTTTATCCGATTGAGCCGATTTTCGGACAGGAGTTAGTTCTCGATATCGGCTACATTTTGTTTTCACATTTCAACTTCAAAAATTTCACTTAAGTCACTGCGATTTAGCCTGGAAAGTGACGAACTCAAGTGAACATTGGAGGCCCAATTGCACATTCAAAGCCCATTTTCTTTACCCTAATTTCCATTATATAATCACATTCTTTTCACACAAACCAGAGAAGAAAAAAAAATCTTGCCACAATGCTATCAGAATATCAAATTCTTTCAAGAACCCTAAAACCTTGAAATCCTTATTACAAATCCCTCTCTCACTACAAACAAGCCATCCTAGTTACAAACCAACATCTCACTACAAACAAGTCATCTCAGTTACAAACCAACATCTCACTACTTCTTCAGTAAGGGTAAGACTGGCTTGATCTCCATGATCCAAAGGGCATAAAAGCATTCATGTCACTAATTTTTCAGTAAGGGTAAGATTGATTTGATCTCCATGATCAAAAGGGTATAATCATTCATACATGCCATATTGTGCCTAAACATTAAATTTCTTCATATATTGGCTTTATTTGCATTTTATGATTTTATTTAATGTGTTCATGAGATTCAACACTGCAGATTTAGACAGGATCTCATGCAGGTTCATTAAGGAACGTTGAGGCCAAAACACAAATGGCCAAAAGCCAAAAGCCAAATGGCCAAAGTAGAACAACTTATGCATGACACAAATACATGGCGAGACAGACATCCTGAGAAGATTAAGGAACGTTGAGGCCAGAACACAAATGGCCAACAACCAGAACACAAATGGCCATGAAACTCAATCCAATGGCCAAAGAATGCAGACCACGGTATTCAGGAGTCAATGAATACGCACGTGATGCCAGAAAGTCAAACAAGGCTTTTTGTCTAATGGGCCAGAATACTTCAAAAAACCTCCCCTTGGGCCTGAAATCCCCCTTGGTTTGTATCCTTTTTAATTTTATTTTCTTTTCTTTTCTAATTCTTTTTTAATTGTTTTAATTGTTTTTTTCACCATAAAATGATTTTCTATAATAAAAACAGAAAAATAAAAAAATACAAATATATTTAATTTCTTCACTAATTAATTTTTGTAAATAAACTCTAACAAGTAACTTAGTTAATCTAGGTTTTAATTTTAACACTTTTTCTTAATAAATAAAAAATATGTAGAATTAGGTTTTGACATTTTTATCTTTTTCTTAAATAAATTATTAATCATCATTATTCATCATTATTATTAATTATCATTAATTTTGTAAATAAACATGTAAATAAATTAATTAACTAGTAAATTAGGTTAACTTTAATATTTTCATTAATAATTAAAATAATCTAGATTTAGGGTTTCCTTTTAATTCTTTTTCTTTATTTTTCATAAATACAAAAAACATAAAAAACACTTTCTTTTCTTTCTTTAAATAAGTATTAGGCTTTAATTTAATTTAATTTCAAGCAAAGGGTCAAAACCCTCGGACGTCCTAATTTTAATTCTTTTCGCGCATTATTTTCTTATCAATTATTATGTAACTGCTTTCTGGATGTAATAGTAATTAGGTTTACCGCATTTATTTACTTTCCGCATCTTTTATCAAAAACGAGTCTTTGTACTTTGGCGATGTATAGACCCGCGCCTTGTAATAGCGTAGGATTTTACTTTTCGCATTTAAATTTCCGCACTCTTAAACTGCTAAACTTTGCATGAAAGAATGTATGGCCTAAAATAAAAACAAGCGTAGCTCACAACGATACATGTACAAGATAAAACATAACATGGAAATAACACACAAATTCACACACCACTCTTAGGGTACGCCTCACTGTTGCCTTGCCCTCGAAACGTGGTCGTCGAGTATAGGACGTTTTAGTAAGTCCTTATGTCCATGATCAATGGCATAGGGGTAACTTCTAAGGTGTCCTACTGTTGCTCTGGTGACCACACTGTCCCTACAAACGAATTGACCCGAACACCTCCAATGGTGGTGCTACCTACCTCTCAATGGTGGGATGGTACTACCTTAAGGACATTTACACAGCCTAATTCCTTAGGGTAGGTAGATGACTCATAGATACTTGCTCTATTTCAAAAAAACAAATTAAAAACTCTTTTCACACTGACACTTTTCAAAAAGCTTTCAAAACAACTTTTTCAAACACTCTTAAGGACTGATACAAGAGTCGATCTGAAATCTTTAAACGAAACTTTTTTCAAACCCACTCACACTTTGAAAAGAAAATAAACATTTTGAAAACACAGATGAGCAAGTATCTAAGAGCCCATGGATAACCATGGATAGAAAGGGTGCTAACACCTTCCCTTTCTATAAATCTACCTCCCGAACCGAGAAACTATCTCATAAGGAATTTTGCTGTGCTTTTGTCCTGTCCATGTTGGAGAAAATAAAAGACGGTGGCGACTCTTGCTTCCGCGACATTTCGTGAACCAGCGTTAACAGTCAGTTCCAGATCCACCGATCACAGAACTGGTGACTCTGCTGGGGAATTATTTTAAAGTGAGGTGTACCTTAGGACTAAGATCACTTGTGTTTTCAATTGTCTGAATTGTTTGCTTTAAATTGTGGGTACTGTCTTGGGAGTTCTATAGATCCTAACCCAGATCTGGGGATACCTTCTTAGAAAGTAGCAACAAGGCTGTGAGGGAACTGTGCGGGGTATACCGACATGGTTGAAGCAGTCTGCTACGTTGATGTGGCACTTTGGTGTGTACCGGTAACCCTTGAGTCCAGTCAAGGAGAGTACGGGGCCGCCGCGTGGTGTCGTGAAGCATCAACTGACCTTAGGAACCTTAATTGAACCATCTTGGCCTCTTTAGGGTAGTGAGATAACTGACTTTGGTGCAGTCCGGGGTTGGTTGATACTCGATACTACACTCAATTGAGGGTTGTTTTCTTGGAATATTTCGATCGCCAGTTCAGTGGCTAAATCGAAACGATGAACACTGAAAGCAATCCAATGATATTGGGACCCTTAGAACCTGGTTACTTCTGATAGGACAGGTTTTGAGCCCACCAACTTAAAGAGGGTAGTACCTGAACCTCATGCTGGCCTAAACTCTAAGGGCTCTCTGTGTGACTTGTGTGCCTTCAAACTTGACTACTCGCATGCTTGTTATCTGACCCAAGAGTTTCTTGCAGGTTTTGTTTATAGTCCTTAAACTGGACTTATTGCATGGCTTACTTACACCTCACACCTTTGCATCCACGTGCATAACATCATACCATCATACCATTGCATACATCCTGCATAAGGACTAACCCATTTCAAGGTTCTCAAGGGCTTGTGATGCAGGTCATGATGAACCGGAATGTCTAGCAAGGGGCAAAGGAGATTTATTTTTCTCTAGCCAAGGTTATCAGGGGCTATGACCCACTCGATATGGTGAGCCTTGACTCTTGAAGAAGGACTCACAACAACATGAAATTCCTTCAATCAAGCTACCGGATTCAAATCCTAACAATTTTTCTTGTTTATCCTGCGAGATCCTTGAAAACATTGCATACATATCATTGCATTACAGGTACCCTTTTGACAGGTCTCTTACCCTCTTCTCTAATTTTCCATAATGACTTGCCAATAAGACAACCAGGATCTTTAGGCTCAAGAGACTCGGTTCAGGGAAATCCTCCTAAACCTATCCAAGGGGCAGGAAGAGCTGAGAACACTCCTCATGGGGAATTTGGTCAGGAAGAGTCCTGGAGACGACAAAGACGAACGGCTGAAACGTCTGCAAGCTGAGGTGGATACAATGAGAACCCAGATGCTGGGGCAGATGACTCTCATTCAAGACTTAGCTCAAAGACAAGAAGAGCTCAGGGTTCTCGTCAACCAACTGCTTTGGGATAACCAACTGGGGCAAACATCTAAGGTTGAAGAGCCAGTCATCATTAAATTCCCTTTGAGACAAGAAGACCAGGGAAAAGCTCCTCAACTTGCCTCAGGGTCACATATTCAGCATCAACCTCACCAGCTTCCGCAAGACAGTATGAAGCAAGTAGTCAGGGTTGGAGACCAAACCGGTAATCAGCCTCCAAGAAGAAAAAGGTTTGGTTCAATGAATAGACCTCTCCAGGCTGCTGCTACTTCACAGGTCCAACAACGACCTCGCCAAGAACAACGGGTTGATCAGAGCAAGCCAGACAAGCCTAAGAGGCAATTCACCCAGCTCAACATGTCGCTGTTTCAAGCCTTACAATGCATGTTGAGATTGAATCTGATCACACTAAGGGACCCTCCTAAGAATCCCAGCAAGACACCTTCAAGGTACAACCCCAACGCCCGCTGCGCTTATCATTCTGACAGCCCGGGGCATGCTACAAACGACTGCTGGTCTCTGAAGAACAAGATCCAGGACCTGATTGATGAAGGAGCAGTGGAATTCACCCAAGATGGTCAAGTCTAATTCTTCTACTATCCCTAAACGAGAAGACCTTTTGTTCATTGGAAGTTTCGAGTTGTATCTTTCTTTGCTTGTTTAGACATTTGTTCATGTCAAACTTTATTACTTTATCAATGCATCGCATATGTCTGTTTTGAATCAATATATTCGCATTCGCTATATGCAAACTGTTTTCATATTTTTTGTGATGATCAACTCTTGATTGAAAAGTCCTAAGCCTCTTGAGGGAGGATGACGAAAACGATACCACGACATTTACAGTATGCTTTTGAACAGACCCCGCTGATGAGGTACAGGCATTGTTTCAATTCCTAAACACTGGAGTTATAAGGAAGATAATCCCTCGTCAACCCCTTTGAGCCAAAGAAGTAGGAGTTTTTCACAAAAAAATTAAACCCTTAATCATAACCCGGGGCAGGGTAGTTCTCTCAGTTGATCCAGGTGCACAATGAACAGCATCAAAGGAGTCCTTCCAAAATAAAAGACAGTGATGGTTCTAAATAATCATAAAGAAAGGCAGTCACTATCTCTCAGCAATAAAAGCCCAATAAGTCAAAACCTATGAAGGAGACTTACGAAAACTAGGGCATCCCGCTGACTGTAATCACAAAAAGGAACAGTTCAGGCAAAAAACAGGGATAACGAAATCAAAAAGAAAGAGGTCCTACAAACCCTCAACAAAAAAGAAATGACTGCCTATTCAAAATAAACTGTCAATATCCGAACCATCACCGGAATATCAGGATAAAGACTCAATCAAGGTCTAACGCACGATTAGCTGAGTTTAGGTTTGAAGAACATCACGAAGAACGGGTGGGTACAAATAAAAGTTGAGCCTTTATCCTTTGTTTCTTAAACCGTGAACCAGGCCACGTTACAACCCTTAAAAGTCCTAGCTGAAGCATGGGTTAGTTCAAAAGCATACTGTTACGAAAGGTATCCTGACTCCTTAAGGTTTACTAAAATACTGAGTTGACATCATATTTTACAAAATTCATTGGTTTTACTGAAAAAATGCATTTTCAAAAAAACTTCAAGACAGACATAAGCTTTGCATTTCTAATATAACATTGCTTGCGTATGACTAGTTGTTTGAACAGCAGAGAAATTTGCACGACGAAAGTCTAATGAACAAAAGCACTTCCAATCAAGGGGCATGGAATGATCATTGTCTATCATCTGGGGCAGTTAAGCCAAGAGTCGTAGAATCTCTCAAAAGGCCAACTAGCCTGGGGCAAACCTCCATTTTGGGGCATTGGACGATCAAACGAAGATCTTCTAGTGGTACGGCAACACAATGCTACTGACAGGGGCACCTCCCTACATCCTGAGAGTGTGGACATAGTCGAAAAAATACTACGCACAATCAAAGACCCGCTAGGTTGACACACCTAGGCAAAAATAAGGGCTTCCCGGCGAACCAAAAGGGTTCGGGCAAAATAAGGGATGAAAATGAAAAATCTGTACACCCGGCAAGTCGAAAACCTGAAAAGGCGACTTGGGCAAAAATGGGTATCCCGGTGGACTGAAAACCTGAAAGGGCGGTCCAGGCAAAAATTAGGGATCAGAGCGTACGACTATGTCCTGTCATCTCGTCACTTGTCTACCAGAAGAAGATTTGTCAAATCGGCAGTCATCAAGCACCTCCACAGGTATCTTCTCCCACATCAGAAACAGGGGCAATAATGAGTTGTCTAAAGCGATCTAATTGCTCTGTCCACCAAGGTACCAAGGTAAGTTCGGCTGAAGAGTGTAACCAAGATATCTTAATTCCCCAGAGAGTGGGCTAGCAAGTCAACGATACTCTCCCCAAGCAGAGTTAGTCCACTATCAACCTCAAGGAAGTTGGATTATCCCCCGCGGATCTCAACATTCCCCAACGGAGTATACAAACATTCTTAACAAGCATCCCCGGCAGTCTTGATCTAAGATTGTTCCTCGGCGGAATACTAGACATTCAGTGGAGCCACTTCCCCAGTACATCTCAAAAAATTTCCCTAGGAAAGTTCAATCCATCTCCCCAACAAGTCTTGAAGCTTATCCCCAGTAGATTCTGGAAGCTTGTCACCTACAGAGTACGAACGCGTCTCCCGGCTTTATTCAAAGGTTATTTCCCCACCAGGATATAACTGGGTTATCCTCAGCTAAAAACCACAGAAAGATCGTCCCCGGCGAAGTCTTCCTATTCCCCAGCAGAGTTCATCAGATCTCCCAACATGACTTACTAATGGAATCCCCAGCGGAGTTATCATCAACCTCAGCGAAGTATTCCTCTCCCCATAGAGCATTCCCCGCAGAGTAATCTATTCGCCAAGTTTGTTCCCCAACGGAGTCATCTTCTTATACCGGTATTCTTGCAACCATCACCCCCAGCGGAAACAGAGCTCTACTCCTCCATATCAGCCCAGGATTCAACTTCCCGGCACCCGTCAAGGATTTATTTTCCTAGACGAAAATACATTCATAAACATCACCTTGTCATATATTATGATACATGCATACACGCATCGTATCACCCCAATCTCATTTATTTTTGAGAACATCATGACATCATGCATGTCATACATTATGACATTGCATACAACTAACTCGTTACTTTTTCAGGAAAAGAATGATCAATAGATAAAAGTCTTTACCTTTTGAAGTTGAAGACGTCCAAGATTCCTTCATCATCCTGTTGAGGTAGTAATCGCCCAAAGGTTCTCTCATCACCCCGTTGAGGTAGTAATCGCCCAAAGGTTCTCTCATCGTTCTGTTGAGGTAGTAATCGCCCAAAGGTTCTCTCATCGTCCCGTTGAGGTAGTAATCGCCCAAAGGTTCTCTCATCGTCCTGTTGAGGTAGTAATCGCCCAAAGGTTCTCTCATCGTCCCGTTGAGGTAGTAATTGTCCAAGGTTCTCTCATCGTCCCGTTGAGGTAGTAATCGCCCAAAGGTTCTCTCATCGTCCCGTTGAGGTAGTAATCGTCCAAGGTTCTCTCATCGTCCCGTTGAGGTAGTAATCGCCCAAAGGTTCTCTCATCGTCCTGTTGAGGTAGTAATCGTCCAAGGTTCTCTCATCGTCCCGTTGAGGTAGTAATCGCCCAAAGGTTCTCTCATCGTCCCGTTGAGGTAGTAATCGTCCAAGGTTCTCTCATCGTCCCGTTGAGGTAGTAATCGTCCAAGGTTCTCTCATCGTCCCGTTGAGGTAGTAATCGCCCAAAGGTTCTCTCATCGTCCCGTTGAGGTAGTAATCGCCCAAAGGTTCTCTCATCGTCCCGTTGAGGTAGTAATCGCCCAAAGGTTCTCTCATCGTCCCGTTGAGGTAGTAATCTCCCAAAGGTTCTCTCATCGTCCCGTTGAGGTAGTAATCGCCCAAAGGTTCTCTCATCGTCCCGTTGAGGTAGTAATCGCCCAAAGGTTCTCTCATCGTCCCATTGAGGTAGTAATTGCCAAGGTTCTCTCATCGTCCCGTTGAGGTAGTAATCGCCCAAAGGCTCTCTCATCGTCCCGTTGAGGTAGTAATCACCCAAAGGTTCTCTCATCGTCCCGTTGAGGTAGTAATCGCCCAAAGGTTCTCTCATCGTCCCGTTGAGGTAGTAATCTTCCAAGGTTCTCTCATCGTTCCTGTTGAGGTAGTAATCGTCCAAGGTTCTCTCATCGTTCCTGTTGAGGTAGTAATCGTCCAAGGTTCTCTCATCGTTTCTGTTGAGGTAGTAATCGTCCAAGGTTCTCTCATCATTCCGTTGAGGTAGTAATCGTCCAAGGTTCTCTCATCGTCCCGTTGAGGTAGTAATCGTCCAAGGTTCTCTCATCGTCCCGTGAGGTAGTAATCGTCCAAGGTTCTCTCATCGTTCCATTGAGGTAGTAATCGTCCAAGGTTCTCTCATCGTTCCTGTTGAGGTAGTAATCGTCCAAGGTTCTCTCATCGTCCCGTTGAGATAGTAATCGTCCAAGGTTCTCTCATCGTTCCTGTTGAGGTAGTAATCGTCCAAGGTTCTCTCATCGTTACTGTTGAGGTAGTAATCGTCCAAGGTTCTCTCATCGTCCCTGATTCCTTCATCATCCTGCTGAGGTAGTAATCGTCCCTGATTCCTTCATCATCCTGCTGAGGTAGTAATCGTCCCTGATTCCTTTATCATCCTGCTGAGGTAGTAATTGTCCCTGATTCCTTCATCATCCTGCTGAGGTAGTAATCGTCCCTGATTCCTTCATCATCCTGCTGAGGTAGTAATCGTCCCTGATTCCTTCATCGCCCTGCTGAGGTAGTAATCGTCCAAGATTCCTTCATCATCTATTCGGAGTAGCAATCGTCTCAGATTCCTTCATCACATCATTATCAAGAAAACCGTTTGAAGTTCCAGATTCGATACCTGTATCCAGCCAGGGCATATCTGTTGACGACTAATTCCAGATTCGATTCCTATATCCAGCTAGGGCACGTCTGAAGAGTTTGAAGATTCGATTCCTGTATCCAGCCAGGGCATATCTGTTGACGACTAATTCCAGATTCGATTCCTGTATCCAGCCAGGGCATATCTACATAAAGAGTTTGAAGATCAACACCTGTAACAGGCCAGGAAACCATCTTTCTTTCTCAAAGTACACAAGTTCTCGCTAAGGAATCTCTTACGCGATCGACATCTCCAATGGCATCTATAAGCCCATTCCCGACAAGGTTCTGTCACAGCTCCAGATGGCATCTATAAGCCCATCCTCCTATCCGTCATCTCTCCAAATGGCATCTGTAAGCCCATTCCCGCCATCACGCTGCTGATATTCTACTATGTGAGTGCAAATTTCTGGGCACTCTAGTGTTCAATCATCTTCCACCTTCGGATCACGAAAGGCACGCAAGCCAATCTACATCCTCAGGTTTAAGAAGATTGAATAGGGGCAACTGTTGTACCCCAAAATTTGCCCTCCCATATTTCTCAAAATATTTCAAGAAAAATTCACAAGTCCAACCCGGCGCGTCATATTCAGGTGTTCTTTCACCAAGATATCTCTGATAACGTATTCTCAAATTCAGGCTTGGCTCAAGAGTCAATTCTTTAAAGAAGGTATCCGAATGTGTGAGTTTTCTTGAAGAAATATGGTGAAAAAGTGTGCTGAAATTGCAGTTTTTACGCGCTAAAAAATTCATAACTTGAAGATCGTGACTCGTTTTGAACCCGTTCCGGTGGCCAAAATTCTGTCTTGACATTATCTACGTTTTCATCTCTCACGAATGGAAGCCAATTTCGATCATAAGGTCTTCAAAAATGTGGATTTATCAAGTATTTTCATACAGAAAATTTGTGACAGAAGTTTATTTGCATCATGTTCAGAAAATCATAACTTGGTCGATTTTCATCGTATCGAGCTGGTTCTGGCGCCAAAATTTCACAAGTTGAGTTAGCTACATTTTCATAGAAGGTATTGAGTTCAAAAAGTATTCAAAAGGCCTTCGTTTTTTGTTCAGAGTGCATGACACGCCAAAAATCCTGAATGTTGAATATTATTTCATCTGGGCCGAAACTTCGGAAATTCATAACTCGGTCAATTTTTATCGGATTGGGCTCATATTTTTACACAAGGTCACTGACTCATAGATCTACAACTTTTCTTCAAAAGTCGAGACCGGATTATGCTCCGATCAATACCAGTTTTTCATTGAAGAACGTGTCAGAGTCGACACTGGAGCACAAAATAAGTTTGTCTGAGCTGAAACTTCAAAAATTCATAACTAATTCACCGTTTATCCGATTGAGCCGATTTTCGGACAGAAGTTAGTTCTCGATATCGGCTACATTTTGTTTTCACATTTCAACTTCAAAAATTGCACTTAAGTCCCTGCGATTTAGCCTGGAAAGTGACGAACTCAAGTGAACATTGGAGGCACAATTGCACATTTGAAGCCCATTTTCTTTACCCTAATTTCCATTATATAATCACATTCTTTTCACACAAACCAGAGAAGAAGAAAAAACCTTGCCACAATGCTATCAGAATATCAAATTCTTTCAAGAACCCTAAAACCTTGAAATCCTTATTACAAATCCCTCTCTCACTACAAACAAGCCATCCTAGTTACAAACCAACATCTCACAACAAACAAGCCATCTCAGTTACAAACCAACATCTCACTACTTCTTCAGTAAGGGTAAGGCTGGCTTGATCTCCATGATCCAAAGGGCATAAAAGCATTCATGTCACTAATTTTCCAGTAAGGGTAAGATTGATTTGATCTCCATGATCAAAAGGGTATAATCATTCATACATGCCATATTGTGCCTAAACATTAAATTTCTTCATATATTGGTTTTATTTGCATTTTATGATTTTATTTAATGTGTTCATGAGATTCAACACTGCAGATTTAGACAGGATCCCATGCAGGTTCATTAAGGAACGTTGAGGCCAAAACACAAATGGCCAAAAGCCAAAAGCCAAATGGCCAAAGTAGAACAACTTATGCATGACACAAATACATGGCGAGACAGACATCCTGAGAAGATTAAGGAACGTTGAGGCCAGAACACAAATGGCCAACAGCCAGAACACAAATGGCCATGAAACTCAATCCAATGGCCAAAGAATGCAGACCACGGTATTCAGGAGTCAATGAATACGCACGTGATGCCAGAAAGTCAAACAAGGCTTTTTGTCTAATGGGCCAGAATACTTCAAAAAACCTCCCCTTGGGCCTGAAATCCCCCTTGGTTTGCATCCTTTTTAATTTTATTTTCTTTTCTTTTCTAATTCTTTTTTAATTTTTTTAATTGTTTTTTTCACCATAAAATAATTTTCTATAATAAAAACAGAAAAATCAAAAAATACAAATATATTTAATTTCTTCACTAATTAATTTTTGTAAATAAACTCTAACAAGTAACTTAGTTAATCTAGGTTTTAATTTTAACACTTTTTCTTAATAAATAAAAAATATGTAGAATTAGGTTTTGACATTTTCATCTTTTTCTTAAATAAATTATTAATCATCATTATTCATCATTATTATTAATTATCATTAATTTTGTAAATAAACATGTAAATAAATTAATTAACTAGTAAATTAGGTTAGCTTTAATATTTTCATTAATAATTAAAATAATCTAGATTTAGGGTTTCCTTTTAATTCTTTTTCTTTATTTTTCATAAATACAAAAAACATAAAAAACACTTTCTTTTCTTTCTTTAAATAATTATTAGGCTTTAATTTAATTTAATTTCAAGCAAAGGGTCAAAACCCTCGGACGTCCTAATTTTAATTCTTTTCGCGCATTATTTTCTTATCAATTATTATGTAACTGCTTTCCGGATGTAATAGTAATTAGGTTTACCGCATTTATTTACTTTCCGCATCTTTTATCAAAAACGAGTCTTTGTACTTTGGCGATGTATAGACCCGCGCCTTGTAATAGCGTAGGATTTTACTTTCCGCATTTAAATTTCCGCACTCTTAAACTGCTAAACTTTGCATGAAAGAATGTATGGCCTAAAATAAAAACAAGCGTAGCTCACAACGATACATGTACAAGATAAAACATAACATGGAAATAACACACAAATTCACACACCACTCTTAGGGTACGCCTCACTGTTCCCTTGCCCTCGAAACGTGGTCGTCGAGTATAGGACGTTTTAGTAAGTCCTTATGTCCATGATCAATGGCATAGGGGTAGCTTCTAAGGTGTCCTACTGTTGCTCTGGTGACCACATTGTCCCTACAAACGAATTGACCCGAACACCTCCAACGGTGGTGCTACCTACCTCTCAATGGTGGGATGGCACTACCTTAAGGACATTTACACAGCCTAATTCCTTAGGGTAGGTAGATGACTCATAGATACTTGCTCTATTTCAAAAAACAAATTAAAAACTCTTTTCACACTGACACTTTTCAAAAAGCTTTCAAAACAACTTTTTCAAACACTCTTGAGGACTAATACAAGAGTCGATCTGAAATCTTTAAACGAAACTTTTTTCAAACTCACTCACACTTTGAAAAGAAAACAAACATTTTGAAAACACAGATGAGCAAGTATCTAAGGGCCCATGGATAACCATGGATAGAAAGGGTGCTAACACCTTCCCTTTCTATAAATCTACCTCCCGAACCGAGAAACTATCTCATAAGGAATTTTGCTGTGCTTTTGTCCTGTCCATGTTGGAGAAAATAAAAGACGGTGGCGACTCTTGCTTCCGCGACATTTCGCGAACCAGCGTTAACAGTCAGTTCCAGATCCACCGATCACAGCAGGGTCCACTTGAATACCTTTGTCGCTCACGACGAAACCTAGTAGTTTTCCAGATCTTACCCCAAAGGTGCACTTGTTTGGGTTCAGCCTCAGCTTGTACAACTTCAGACGGTCAAATAGCTTCTATAGATGGTCAAGGTGCTCCTCCTCAGTTTGGGACCTTGAAATCATATCGTCGACATATACTTCGATCTCGTGATGGATCATGTCATGAAATAAAGCAACCATGACACGTTGGTAGGTTGTCCCAACATTTTTCAACCCAAAAGGCATGACCTTGTAGCAAAAGGTGCCCCACTGAGTAACAAAAGTGGTCTTCTCCATGTCTTCAGGAGCCATCTTGATTTGATTATAACCGGAGAACCTGTCCATGAAGGAGAATACCTTATGCTGAGAAGTGTTGTCAACCAGAACATCGATGTGAGGCAAAGGGAAGTCATCCATGGGGCTTGCCCTGTTCAAATCCCTGTAATCAACACACATTCGGACCTTACCATCCTTCTTCGGCACTAGAACCACGTTGGCAACCCACTGAGGGTAAGAAGTCACTGCTAGAAAACCGGCGTCAAATTGTTTCATAACCTCAGCTTTGATTTTCTCGGACATCTCTGGACGCATACGACAGACTTTCTGTTTTACCGGAGGGCAGTCTTCCTTGGTAGGCAGGTGATGAACCACAATGTCAGTATCCAACCCAGGCATGTCTTCGTAAGACCAAGCAAATATTTCCACATAATCACGCAACATCTGAATCAACCATTCTTTCACGTTGAGTTCTAGATTGGCACCAATCTTGACTTCCTTTCTGTTTGTCTCAGTACCCAGATTTACCGTTTCCACTGGCTCTTCATGTGGATGAATGGCCCTCTCTTCCTAGAGTAACAGTCTTGCAAGCTCACCAGGCACTTCACAATCATCTTCACCTTCGTCTTCGGCTAAGTTGATCGGATTTTCGAAGTCATAACTGGCAGTAGCAGAGTCGTTACCAGTGAGATCCAGAGTGGATTGGAACCTGTATAAGTGAGTGTGTGTGTAAATACAGCTATTTTGCAATACATAAAGAAGAAAGAAAAGGAGCGCAAGATTTGAAATGTAAAAACGTCCAATGCTTTTATTAATGATATATGAAAGTGACACACAAAAGCCCTCACAAATGAGGCCACGGTGCCTCGGGTAAGACACCGGGCCATGAAGTTTCAAAATTATTGTCTGTTACAACTTTAAAACAAAGGAGTTCATTACTGAGTGACAAAAGTAATAGGTATGAAATCTTTCGCCGTCCAGTTTCTTGGTCCACCGTTGGTCGTTGGGTAGATCCAGCTGTCGAACTCAGATTCTTCCGCTTCGTCCTCAATAGCATTTACTCCTGGGTTGGTGATGAACACAGGAGGTCTTCTAATCCTTGCTTTACGCACAGCCTTCTGAGCTTCTGCAGTGAAACCCAAACCAAACTTGTCAGTCTTTGGAGTGAAATCAGGAAGTCGGCCCCAGTTTGCGCACTCACCCTTCTCAATCACAGCCCGGGCATCTTTCAAGGAAGCCATCTTCAAAGGAGAGTCTTCTTCAGTCACTGTCTCTGCTGCTGCCAATGTCTGAGGCACCTCTTCAAAGTGTTGAAAGGGGGTCTTAATGAACTCCCCATCCATTTCTACGTACCGGAACGAGTTAAGGTGGCCGACCATATATTCTTCCTCCCCTTGCACTGCTATGATCTTCCCTTTTACCGGGTACTTAAGCTTCTGATGTAATGTGGAGGTCACAGCTCCGGCCTTGTGGATCCATGGACGACCCAGCAAACAAGAATAGGATGGTCGGATGTCCATCACATAGAAGGTAGAATCAAAAACTTGAGAACCAACCCTGATTGGAATGTCAACTTCCCCATATACCATCCTTTTGGACCCGTCAAAGGCCCGGACAATAATGTTACTAGGTTTGAGCTCTAAACCCTCACAATCCAGCCTGTCTAGAGCTTTCTTGGGCAGTACGTTCAGCGAGGAACCAGTGTCTACCAACACATGGGCAAGAGTAGTGCCCCTGCATTCAATGGAGACATGCAGGGCATCGTTGTGGTTCTTTCCCTTAGCAGTCAGATCAGCGTCGGAGAAACCCAACCCATTATCAGCAGTCAAGTTGGCCACACAATCGGTAAATTGATCAACAGATGTTTCTTGTGGCACGTGGGCCGTCTTCAGGAAGGAAATCAGGGGCTTGGCATGGGCCTCTGAACACAACAAAAGTGATAGCATAGAAATCTTTGATGGGGTGTGCCCTAGCTGCTCAACAACGTTGAAATCACTTTTCTTAATAATCTTGAGGATCTCTTCCATCTCTTGCTTGGAAGCCTCAACAGTGGTTGTCTTTGGTACCTCCGTCCGGGCAGGCACATCAGTAGCAATCCCTTTGCCCCGAGTGTCAGATGACTCGGCAGCAGGGGTAGAAACAGGAACTTGGTCAGGAAGGGAAGCAGGCACACTAGCAGGTGTGATGACAAGAGGTCTCTGAATTGTTGGTGGCGCAATATCTGGTGAGAACAGCCTTCCACTACGAGTAACCTTGGCAGGCCCGGTGATGTTGCTGACACCGATACTAGTATCCAACTCTTGTTTTACTCCCAGAACATAAACGTCTGCCCCATAGTGCCACGGGACAGCTTTGTCAGACTTATAGGAGATGGGCCCCGGGACAGTAATGATGATGGGAGCAATCTAGTGAACAGGCATGATCTTGACAGGCTTCTTTGAGGGAGCCTTAGGAGGGTTGTTGAAAATAGTGACAATAGAAACTTCTTCAGTATGGACAGCAGGAACAACAATCTTCTTGAACAAGATCTCTTTGCTATCCATCAGGTTTTGGATGCCTGACTTCAGCAAAGAACAACCAGCAGGTGAAACAGCACATAGATGGCAACCTTTACTACATCCCGGAAATAAACCGGCTAGCAACAGGTTCCTCTTGACGGTCAACAGTGGAGTAGCAATATCATTCACAGAAGCTACATACAGATCCTCTTCCACAACATTCACTCCATGCTGGGGCATGGGAGCAGTCACAACATTGGGCCTTTCGGGCGCCTCGAACTGTATTTCCTTAGCATCAATAAGGTCCTGAACCTTATTCCTTAGGGCCCAACAATCATCGGTAGTATGCCCCGGGCTATCAGAGTGATAAGCGCAGCGGGCGTTGGGGTTGTACTTTGGAGAGGTTGTGTTTACAATCTTCAGAGCTTCCTTGACAGTTACCAGATTGGTTGACAGCAGTTGCGGCAAAATCTGAGACAGGGTCATGCTGAGCCGAGTATACTATCTTTTGGGCCTCTCAACTCTTGGCTGGTTATATTGTTGAGGAGCAGCAGCAGGCTTTGAAATTACCACCGCGTTGACAGCTTGGCGGCGTTCCGGTTTACTTTGTATTCTGGGACCATACACAACACTAGCTTCCTTCTTGAAGGGCTTCTTTTCAGTACTCGAGGAGGCACCTTTCTGTATCTTCCCCGACTTTATATCGGCTTCTATCCTTTCACCAGTCAGAATCAGGTCTATAAACCTAGCAGAGGAATTACCAATCAAATGATTGAAGAAAGGACCAGACAGGGTCCCCAAGAACATGTCCACGAGTTCACGGTCAGTCAACGGTGGTTGCACCCTGCCATCCAGGTCTCTCCACTTCTGCGCGTACTCCTTAAAACCTTCACCCGTCCCAAGTGACATACCCTGGAGTTGTGTACGCATGGGAGCGAGGTCGGAATTGTACTGATACTGCTTATAAAAAGCAGTAGCCAAGTCCTTCCATTTACGAATATTGGTTCCATCCAGCTGATAGAACCATTCGAGTTGAGCCCCTGAAAGGCTCTCCTGGAAGAAATGGATCCATAAGTTCTTGTCTGCAGTGTAAGGCTGGATCTTCCTTACATAAGAACGAAGGTGCAACTTGGGACAGGAAGCCCCGTCGTACTTCACAAAGGCAGGTGCCTTGAACTTGTGTGGGATCACCACCCCAGAAGATAACCCTAAGTCTCCAAAATCCAACCCAGGCACACGTTGAATCTCCATAGCATTTAACATGTCTTCCAGCTATTTGTACCGGTCCTCAGCAGGAGGGTACTGTTCATCATTGAAATCTGTCTCGGTGTCAGAGACCAGGGGACTAGGGACCCCTCCCTCCTGGTGACTGCCTTCCCCAACAGATGGAGTGGTCAGCTCAGCTTCGTTCTGCAGTGTATTCCCGAGTCTGCGTCCAATGTTGAACAGCACAATCCTCTTCTTCTTCTTCTTCAGGAGCAAAGCCTTCAACTCCTGTTGTCCTTTGGCTAAGCTCATGACCAGCTCTTGAAACTGGGCGTTCTGAGCCTGGAGGGCCTTGATAGCTTGTTCAGTAGTAGGTTCAGGAATCATGATGATTGAGTGCTGAAATAAACAATGAAGAAGATTAAGCAACCTGTAAAGAAAAGGGTACCTGTTATGCACATGATGCATGATATGCTATTTATGCAATGTATTCAAGGGTTCGAAAGTTCAAATTCGTTGTAGACAAAAAGGAACACACGTTATATTAAGACATAATTTGTTCAGTACATCAGGGCCTCATGGGAAAAACATTGCAAAATAAGCAATCCCAAAAGACACTGCGCATCCTCTTTGGAGCAATGTAAGTGTTGAGGGTCTTTTCCTCGTGAAGTAGACGGGTGAGCTCCAGAACCTTCTTCTCACTGGCATGTAGACTGGTTTCAAGAGAATTCCGTTCTTCCTTGAGTTGGATCCAGCTCTTTTGCATTTCTTCCCAAGATGTTGGCATGTCAGGATGTTGAATGGTGTAGGGCACCTCTCCTTCCAAAACTGGCTCTTTGATCACGGGGAGAACATGAGGATATGGCATCACAAGCTTCTGGGAGCGGGCTCGTACCCACTTGAGATAAGGCTCCAGGGGGATGGAGTTCTTGTGCCCCAGTGTCTTACTATCTACCCTGTTGGGCATCCTCCAAGCTCTGATGAATCTCTGGCGAAGCCCTTGTGCATCGTTGTCGAAGTCAAAAACTATGTCAGGAATCAACATGTCATGAGGGCCATCCATCCGAGCATATCCAAACTGCCTCAAAGCCATACATGGGTTGTAAGTAATGCCCCCTCTGATTCCAAGTAAAGGAACATTAGGATACTCTCCGCAACGATCAATGATGGTGACATTTTCTCTGGACCGAGAACACCAATGTATATCAGCATGTGTAAGAGTCATCAATCGTTGTGACCATCTCAAACCCCGCTCGTTCTTCAAAACTGATTGTGGAAGGTGCAAAATAAACCACCTTGCCAAGAGAGGAGTGCAGCACATGAGAACACCTCTTTTTCTCATGGTTCGAGTGTAACATGAGTGGAAGATGTCCCCAAGCAACGTAGGTATAGGATTCCTGGACATGAAGATCTTGACAGCATTGATATCTATAAGCTGATCTGGATTCGGGAACAACACCAACCCATAGACAAGGAGTGCCACAACTTCTTCAAAAGCTTGTAAGTCAAGGGAATTCCAACATTCTTGGGCCTTCTCAAATAGAAATTTTGCCAAGAACCCTTTGATACCACTTCTAACTTCCCAATGTCCCTTGATGTCAGATGGTTGTAGGCATAGTGCTTTAGCCACCTCTTCAAGTTTTGGTTCCCTTTCCGTACCGTTGTAGGGTAGTTGACTGAGAATGGGAACCCCCAGAAGCTGAGAAAACTCTTCCAAAGTAGGCACCAACTGATAATCCAGGAAAGTAAAACAGTGGTGCAGAGGGTCAAAGAACTGGAACAACACTTTCACCATATCCTCTTCAATGTTGGTGTTGACCAAGCTGATGAGTCTACCATGCCTTTCACTGAAGGAAGAGTTCTCGGGAATCCTGGATGTAAGCTCCTTAAGCTGAGGAGGGACCCTTACAAGGTTGATCTGAATTGTCTTTCTGCGAATAGTTTCCATGTCCTACAAAACAAGAACAAAGATGAAGATTCGAACCCTTGAAGTGGTTAGTAAATGCATATGATGTTGTATGATGTTATGATGTTATGACAAGGACACACCAGAAGTATTCACAAAAAGCAAACATGATAAGGCACACAAGTCACACCAGACATCCCTTAGAGTTTAGGCCAGCATGAAGTCTAGGTATTACCCTCTTGAAGTTGGTGGGCTCAAACATGTCCTATCAAAAGTAACCGGGTTCTAAGGAGCTCAATATCATAGGGTTGTTTTCTATGTTCATTATTTTGATTTAGCCACTGAACTGGCGATCAAAATATTCCAAGAAACAACCCTCAATGAGTGTAGTATCGAGTATCAACCAACTTTGGACTGCACCAAAGTCAGTCATCTCACTACCCCTAAAGAGGCCAGGATGGTCAAGTAAGGTTCCTAAGGTCAGTTGATGCTTCACGACACCACGCGGCGGCCCCGTACTATCCTTGACTTGACTCAAGGGTTACCGGTACTCACCAAAGTGCCACATCAACGTAGCAAACTGCTTCAACCGTGTCGGTATACCCCGCACAGTTCCCTCACAGTTTGTTGCTACTTTCTAAGAAGGTATCCCCCAGATCCGGGTTAGGATCTATGTAACTCCAAGGCAAACCCACAATATTAAATCAAGCAAAGCAAGCAATTGAAAACATAAGAGTGGTCTAATTCCTAAGGTACACCTCACTTTTATTGTCCCCAGCAGAGTCGCCAGTTCTGTGATCGGTGGAAATAGAACTGACTGTTTTTTAAGCTGGTTCGCGAAATGTCGCAGTAAGCAAGAGTCGCAACCGTCTTTTATGTTCTCCAACATAGAAAGGGCAAAAGCACATCAAAATTCCTTCTTTGAGAATGTTTCTCGGTTCGGGAGGTAGATTTATAGAAAGGGAAGGTGTTAGCACCCTTTCTATCCGTGGTTATCCACGGGCTCTTAGGTACTTGCTCTTATGTTTTCAAAATTGTTTGCTTTTCAAGTGTATGTGGGTTTTGAAAAAAGTTCGTTTGAAAAACTTCTAAGTAACTCTTGTATCAGTCCTCAAGAGTGTATGAAGTGTTTTGTTTGAAAACTTTTTGAAAGTGTGGGGTGCGAAAAGTTGTTTTATTTGTTTTGAAAAGAGCAAGTACCCATGATAATCTACCTACTCTAAGGAATTAGGTTGTGTAAGAGTCCTTTAGATAGTGCTATCCCACCATTGAGAGGTAGGTAGCACCATCGTTGGAGTTATTCGGGTCAATTCGATTATCGGGACAATGTGATCACCGAAGCAATGTTAGGACACCTTAGTTGTAACCCTAATGTCCTAGATCCTTTTATCTGAGGCAACCGTTTCGAGGCAACTGGATCTTTAGACAAAAGGGCGACCTCTAAGACACCCTATACTTGATGACCACGTCGAGGCAACCAGTGAGGCGTACCCTAGGAGTGGCATGTGCTTGTGTATTGTTTTTTCAGTTAATTGTCTTTGTATATGTTATTTGTGAGCTACGGATTAATTTTATTTTTCATACATTCTTTCATGCATTTTTTAACAGTTAGGAGTGCGGAAAATAAATTGCGGAAATATAAATCTAACTATTACAAGGCGCTGGTCTATACATCGCCAAAAAAACAAAAACCCGTTTTGAAAAATAAACGTGCAAGAAATTATAAGAAAGCAATAAAGTCCTATTTAATTATTACATATCTGGAAACAGTTACATAAATAATCAAAATAAATAAATACGCGCGAATAGAAATTTAATCGGGAACGTCCTAGGATTTTGACCCTTTTTTGAATAAGAATTGAAAATTTGTCTTTTTTTTTGTAATGAAATTAAAACTAATAACTAATTAATTAATTAATTAAGAAAATGTTTTTGTATTTTTGTGTTTTTAATGAAAATAAAAGAAAAAGGAAATTAAAAAAACAAAGTGAAAGACCTAATTCTAAATTAATTTTACTTATTAAAAAAAATGTTAAAATTGTCCTAATTACACAACTAATTAATTAATGTTAGAATTTATTTACAAAATAAGTTAATAAATAATTAAAAAAAAAAATTGGTTTTTTTTTTTAATTTTATGGAAAAAATTAGTTTGTTAGGTTAATTAACAATAATGATAATAATTAAAAATTAGTTAAAAGAAAATAAAAAAAAGGAAAAGAAAACAAAAGAAAATAAAATAGAACCATAGGGGTGTTGGGCCAGAATTGAGGGTTTATTGGAAATCTGAGCCCATCAAGAAGCCAACCTTGTTTGACCTTTGAGATTGCCTGGAGATGCGTTGACTCATGAGCACCATAGTCCTTCCATATGAACCAGTAGATTGATGCTATGGCCACTTGGCGCTTGAACCACTGGAGGTCTATGGTGGAGTGCATTGAATAGCCTGCACGGGAATGCATTAGGAAAAACAATATTGAATTTTGGGGGGACCTGGGAATCGAACCCAGGTCCCAATGATCATTTGCCAACACCTGTACCACTGAACCAATTATGCGCGTTTGTTAATATAGTGACAATTAAATATATTATGTAAAAACAAAAGTATAGGCTGGAAACATGAAAAAGCGCGCGTCATGTTTGAATGACCCAACCATCTACTTCCACGTCCTTCATCTTCTTCATTTTCTCTGCAACATAAAATCAAATAGCGGGGGTTTTAAACCCCCACAAAATACAAAATGCAAAAATAGCGATTAGATGTACACGTTATATAAAAAGGGCGCGATGGTTTCAATGTCTTCGTCTCATTCAGACGGTTCCAACCATGTGCGTCTGGAGGTCTAATTTTACAGTATGTGAAAAGCCCTAATCTGAGAGCTCTGAAAACCTAGCATTCAACAATGGTGTCTTTTGATTCAGGGCACCATAATCAAATTGAATTGTACCAAAAGCTTCGTATGGTCTCTCTGAACACAAAACAAAACACAAAAGACATTAATGATGCATGAATCAAAGGATGCGTTTATGGAAAAAAATTCAAACCGTGTGACTTGTGCTGGGCGTTTCCTTGAGGTTTATGGCTTGTTTGTGATTGCAATAGATTCCTGGGAATGTTAGGAATGTGTTTGGATCAAGGAAACACTTTGAATCGTGCTGAAAGGTGGATTTCAGTTTTCAAATTTCTTTGGAATTTTTTGGAATTGGTTTGGCCGTTTGAGAGATGTTCAGGTCATGAATGAGGTATGGAACACTTGCATATGTATGTATGAATTCAATTAGGTCACATTAAGAGCTTGTATCCTTGTGCAATCAAGTTTGGGATTCTTGGTTTATCACCATTAAAGAACATTCCAAGTTTGTTCAAATTTTGAATTTTATGCTCAAAATGGCCCTAGCACGAATTTGGTATGCTTGCTCATGACACACAAAGGCCATTCAAATCAAAAGATGCTATCCATTTAATTTTTTTAGATTTTATTTGAATTTTATGGATTTAAAATGAATTAAATCAATAAAAATTAAATAAAATAGAAAAATAATTATTTGGTCTTGAGATTAATCATGGGACACGTGGGTGGCATGACAAGGCTGAATCAAGTGGAAGAAAGTGGGCCCTTTTGTCAAAAATTGAAGTTTCAAGGATAGTTGACTTTTGCCATTTCATGAAAATTTCCCAACTTCTCCAATGTATATCTTGCTCAATTTTGATCATATGAACATGTTCTTGGACATTTTGGAAAGGTCTTGAAGTCCTCTAACCAATGCCTTTGGTCCCATGTCATTTTGATTTACCAATCTCAAGTTATGTTCTTTGACTTAAAATGCCTTTTTGTTGAATTTTAAAAATGACCAATAATGTTGAAATTGATAACTTTTTGTGAGAGCATTTCTTGTACTTGGAATGTGAATATGAGTTGTAGGAAATGTCACCCCCTTCAAAATGAGCATTGGATGGGATTTTTCTGATGAACCATGAAAAAGTTATGCCTTGGTCAAGTTACAGTTGAGTTTTCAACTGTCCAAAAATAGAAACTTTTGACACCTTGATGATTTTTGAGCCATGCTTGTAGAATCATGATCAAGAATTGATCAAATGATGATTGTGGCTTCAAAATAAGATGTTGACCAAAAATTTTGACTTTTGACTGCCAAATGACCATTTTACCCCTACAGTTGATTGTGGAGCAACTAGGGCTTTTGACTGTGCAACTTGACCCTGTGAGCCTTGAAACTTGGCATGGGGATGCTTGACAATGTGTATAGGCATATGGGACTTGATTGAGCCCTTGAAAACCTCAACTTCCTTGCAGGAACCAAAACCCTAATTTTGACTGGCTTAGGAGGATGGTTGACTGTGCAATCCTTGAGAAGTCTTGAGCCATCTGAAGATTGATCTTGACAAATCTAGAAGAATATGGGAGGGCAAATTTTTGGGTACAACAGCAGTCTAGGAAAAAATTAGGGATTAAAGTGTACAACTATGTCCCGTTTTATCACTTACAACCAGCTTTTTACCAACGTCAAGTTCAAATGGTGCCGATCAATTCAATCAACTTCTTCTGACAAGTGAGGGATGAGATGCTCGAAGACATAGGGAAAATAGCAGAGTTGGAACCCAACGAGATCATTTTACATAGCTATATATTTTGTTTTCACTTTGTACTTTTTTCATTTTTCACGAAGATTTCCTCTTACTAGGATTTCTGTCTCCTTGTACAACAATCGTCTGTTTATGGTCAAACTATCAATATAAACACAATTTCAAAGTTTAAATTTTGTTTTACTTTTTCTGTTTTGTTTGCAAAAACGTACAATAACTAAATTGAATGAGCATATGTGTATGAGTATGATTACTGCTAACAAATATGTGCATAAAAATAGGAATAAGTATTTACTCAAGACTGTAGGAGGTGGGATAATGTTCAAGTCATCTATAAATCCCCACAGTAATCCCCAGTAAAGTTTCCCCACAGATCAGTTTCCATAAGATTATTCCCCGCAGAACCAGCTTCACTAGCTCATCTTCAACAAATAACATATTCCCCGCAAGCCTGAAATACTCTAATCATACTCACCAGCAGATCCCCTAGTAGACAAAGGAGTATAATCTTTTCCCCGACAATTTCGCCAACCTACGGAGTTTCAATCTTTAGTAGATTATGATAGCAGCACAGTTCACAGGAATTCTCTTCCCCAGCTGAGTTTATTTCTCCAACATTGTAAAATCCCCTGCAAAATTCTCTTCTCCAGCCGAATTCAAATCCCTCAACAGAGCATATTCCTTAACAGAGTGTTTCTACAGTAGGGTTTATTTCCCTAACAGGGTTTATTTCCCCAACAAGGTTTATTTCCCCAGCTTGAGTCTATCCCTCTTACTACTGCAAATCACTGGCGAAATTTCTCCCTCCAACAAAGTGTAGTCCAGGCCGATATCCCCAGAGAGTTGCTACAAAATCTGAAACCAAACCAGATATCAGTTAATCTTATCTTCTCCAAATGAGTCAGAATTTATATCGAAAACTCGGTCAGACAACACCTCGAAAGGTTACCCATCTCTTTTATCCCCAAGTAGGGTGTACAAGAATTAAATTCCCCAATAGAGTGATGAATGACCAATGTTCCTGAATTCTTCTCCCCACGAAGAATCAACATCCCCAACGAATTTTCCTAGAACTGCAAGTAGGAATCCCTTGCGGAAACATTACAGGCAAGATTGAAGATTACACTTATTCTTCATCCCCAACGACCATCAGGGATTTATTTTCTCGATTAAAAATGTTATACAGAGATACCGATACACTTCAATGACATCTTGCATTCATACATTATTTATCATAGCATATGCATACAAAACGCATGTAGCACGCTCTCATTTTCTTTAAGAACATCATTATGCAATGCACTACATACATCATGTCATTGCATAAATACTAACGCTACCTTTTCAGGTTAAGTTCGTAAATAGACAAACATCATCATCAATTTTCTAACAGGTCGCAGAATGATTCCTGAAACAAGACAGGGTGAATATCTACATGACCAGACAATTTCCTTCAGAAACTGAATTCTGACAAGTATTTCCCACAGAGGGTAAATCTGACAAGTAGCTCTTTAAGCACTTTCCCCAGAGAGTCATTCTGAAAGATACCTCTTCTAGTTGAAGTCGGGCGTAGACATCTTCTAGTGTGTCATTCAGATGAAGTCAAGCATAGAGTTCCTTTTGATACTCTTTTTAGGAAAAGTCGGGCATAGACTCCTTCCAATATCTCTTCTAGATGAAGTCGGGCGTAGACATCTTCTAGTGCATCATTTAGATTAAGTCAAGCGTAGATTTCCTTCTGATACTCTTTTTGGAAAAGTCATATGTAGACTCCTTCCAATATCTCTTCTAGTTGAAGTCGGGCGTAGACATCTTCTAGTGCATCATTCAGATGAAATCAAGCGTAGATTCCTTCTGAATCTCTTTTGGACAAAGTCGGGCGTAGACTCGTTCTAAAAGTATCTTCTAGACAAAGTCGAGCGTAAACTCATTCTAGTATAGCATTCAGATAAAATTAAGCATAGATTTATTCTGATATTCTTTTTGGACAAAAGTCGGGCATAGCCTTATTCCAACATATCTTTTAGATAAAGTCGGGCATAGACTCATTCTAGTATATCATTCGGATAAAATCAAGCATAGATTTATTCTGACATTCTTTTTGGACAAAGTCGGGCGTAAACTCATTCCAAATGTTTCCTCTAGACAAAGTCGAGCGTAAACTCATACTAGTACATGATTCAGATGAAATTAAGCATAGATTCCTTCTGAAATTATTTTGGACAAAGTCGGACGTAGACTCACTCCAAATACATCTTCTAAGACAAATTCAGGCATAAACTTATTCTGATATTCCTATCAACAGTTACTATGGATGGAATCTATAAGCCTATATTCGGCGACATCCTATCACTCTCCAAATGGAATCTTTAAGCCCATTCCCAGTATAATTAACCAACAATGTTACTTCGTGCACAAGCGAGTGCAACTTTTTGAGAACTTAAGTGTTCAATCATCTTCTACCTTCAAGTCACGAATGGAGGACATGCCAATCTAACTCTTCAGGTTTTAGAAGATTGAACAGGGAAAGCTATTGTACCCCAAAATTTTCCCTCCCATTTTTTCTTCAAGACATTCTCATGAGATCCTCATTTGCTCAAGTTGGCTCAAGAATTGATGAAACAAATTCTCCTCCCAAGCAATGGGTCCAAAACTAGGGTTTTGTATTTCTCAAGGAAGATTGGGTTTCTAAGGCCTCAAATGGTTTTCATGGTTCTTCATATGTGTTAAACAATGCTCATGTCAAATTTCATGCTTTGCATCACAAGTTTGCTCAGTCAATTGCTCAGATGACTGAAAATCAACTGTATTGGGTAAAAAAGTCAATTATGGTCAACATATAGTCAAACTTCAAGATTTTTGGTCAACATCAACATTTTAAAGTGATATTCATCATTTGATCAAGGGTTGATCATGATTCCTCAAGAAAAGCCCTCAAATCATCAAAAGTCAAAAGTTGCCAAATTAGGGTTTCCTAAGGAGAAGTCAACTAAACTTTGACCAAGCATAACTTTCACATGCTTCATCATATTTTCCCCATCCAAAGCCCATTTTGAAGGAAATTCAATTATGTACAACTTTTTACTTCTAAGGTCAAGTCCAAAAAATGCATCATTTGAGAGATATAAGCCAATACATTATAGGTCATTTCAAAAGTCAACAAAAAAGACACTTTTTGTCAAGGCAACTTACATTAAGATAAATTCTTCAAAACCAGAATTGATTAACATAGAGATTGTAGATGACATCTTGAGCTTTCCAAAAATTCTAAGATCACCTTCAAAAGATAAAAATTGAGTGAGTTATGACCATTGCAAGTTAGAAAATTTTGAGCAAATGCATGAAGTCCAAATTGAGCAAGCTTGATATTTTGGGCTATTGGGCCATGGTTTAAGAGTCCAAACGTGTATTATACTCTTCATACACCTCAGAATTCATTCATAGACCCTTTGGCCTTGTTTTATTTTAATTTTTTTAATTTTTTTATTTAATTCATTAATGATATAAAATAAAATAAGATAAAATTTTATCTTACTACAAGAGTCCAAGCCTGTCATTTGGTTATCCTAAACTTTCTCTATATATTCAGACATCAAGAGGGAACAAAAGAACACGAATCCTTGCCTCTCAAAATTGTCAAAAGATAGAAAACTTTTTTCAAGAACCCTAAGTTTTGAAATCCTATTTTCAAGCCTTCTCACTACCAAACCTCCATTCCATTCACTTCCAGGAACATTGAAGGGTAAGGTTGGATCAGTTACCATGATCCAAAGGTCCTGAACCAGCATGCATGCACCATCATTTTTTTTTTTATTATTTCAGGATTTTTGTATTACTTTTTCAGTATGTTTTAACATACACTAACGCCACTTACGTGCTCCTGAGATGCTAACACGCAGGTTTGAATCATCGCATGAGTCACATGTTATCTGAACCATGAATGGCCATGATCGAAACGATTCATATTATTTTTACCATACCTTACAAACTAGGACAAATTAGCCCTCAAAATTTCTCTTATTGGATTCGTAGCCTCTGTTTTAGGAGGGTAGGACATTGTTGGATCATTAAGGTTTTTTTTTTAAGGGTTTAAAAAAACAGGTTGCCACAAAGACAACCGGAGCTAGGGCTCCGACGCTTCTCTGAACAATGTTTTTGTTTATATATTATATGTTTATCGTTTCAATGATATAAACGGATAAAACAACCACCCAAGTGGAAGAAGCGTGCGCGATAAAGCATTAGTCTCAAAGGGCCTGGGTTCGATCCAGCCTTTTGACATTTTGTTTCTTTAATTTCTCATATTTTTGCAGGTTGATTACAAAACATGTTGGAGGACTTACCTTGACACCAAGGCACGCTTGGCTTAGTGGTATGCTTGCTACTGAAACTGCTTGAGGGCGTGGGTTCAACACCCACCCCTACTCATTTGGTTATTTTTTAATTCTATGTTTCTCACTCTTTTACAAACCTTTTTTAAAACCCTTTCTTTAAAACAAAACCCTAATTTTTATTTTTAGGTTTTCTAATTAATTTTAGGTTTTATTAACCCTAATTTAGTTTTATGTTTTTTTATTAATAAACCCTAATTTAATTTTTTAGGTTTTTCTTAATTAGCTTAAAATCAATCTAAGTTTTAGGGTTTGCCTAATTAATCGATTCTTTTTAATCAACTAATTATTATTTTTCTAAATTAAAATCAATGAGACTTTAGGTTAATCATCAAGTTTTTTTTATAAAACAATTTTCCTCTTATTTTATAATTTTCGCGCACCTTTATTTTTTCGCATATAGTATTTTTCCCAATTATGTAACTGTTAAAGGGTTGTAATAGTTTTAATTAGGGTTTTATTTGCTTTCTTTCTCCCCAATTTTGTGGTTTGTACCCCCTTCCCCGAAGCTCTGTAATAGCGTAGGACCTTTATTTTCTGCTTCACTTCTTTTCCTTATACTTGCTAGTAATTAGGGAATATATGGAAAGATTTAAAATCAACCGATAGATAACCCTAAATACAAAATGAAATAACTGAATTAAATCATTATTCACACACACACACACACACACACCTCTCTAGGGTAACCCCACTTGTTGCCTTCGAATAAAAAACAGTCATGTCCATCGAACATGGGGACGCTTTAGCAAAGCCCCTCAATCAAAAAGATCGTAGTCCCTCGATAAGCCTTTGATGCTGCCTTCGGTAAAAGATCTTAGTCCCTTACATTAATTGCTAAAGCGCCCTACAAGTTGCCTTTGTGACTGTACGATGACCCGCGCATGTCCCTTCACATCCAACAATAGGGATTCCTACTAACTAATGGTAGGATATCACAATCTAAAGAGGAAGAAAATAAAACGAAAGACTTTTGAGTAGGTAGATTGCTCGTAATCGCTTGCTCGCAAAAAACATCTTTTCACACAAACACTTTTCTCTGGAACATTTTCAAAACAAACACTTCGTATGCATTCTTAACTTATAAAAGAATCTTTACAAAGTTATCGTACTTAGGAATTTTCAAAATATTTTCAAACACATACACAAAAGCATTTTTAAACAATGTGAGCTAGCGATTAAGATTTCGTAGATAACTATGAATGAAAAGGGTGCTAACACCTTCCCTTTTCATAACCTACCCCCCAAACTCAGAAAATTCTCAAAGGTCTTTCCTGTTCTTTTCACCCCTTCCTTTTTGGATAAAAGAAAATTTGGTGGCGACTCTTGCTATCCGCAACATTTGGGATAAAATGCAAAACCAAGTCAAATCTCCCACCGTATTACAGATGGGATCCACCAAAGACTATAGATTCTGATGGGAAAGTTACTAATGTGTTGAAGGTTAAAGAATTCTGGAATGATAAAGATGAAAAAGCATATGTGGGAAACTTCAAAGCATTGAATGTCCTATTCAATAGAGTGGACAAGAATATCTTCAGGATAATAAGCAATTGTGTTATTGCTAAAGAAGTTTGGGAGATCCTAAAGACTGCTCATGAAGGTACCTCCAAGGTGAAGATGTCAAGACTCCAACTTCTTATCACTCAGTTTGAGAATTTAAGAATGAAGAAGGATGAGAATATTCATGATTTTCACATGAATATCATTGAGATAGCCAATGCTTCAGGTGCTCTAGGGGAGAAAACGTCAGAAGCCAAGCTGGTAAGAAAGATTCTCAGATCTCTTCTAAAGAGGTTTAACATGAAGGTGACTACTATTGAAGAATATCAAGACATAAATAACATGAAAGTTGATGAGCTTATGAGAACCCTTTAAACCTTTGAGTTAGGGATAAATGAAAAAGCTGAAAAGAAGAAGAGCATAGCCTTTGTCTCCAACCTTGATGATCCACAAGATGAGTGTGACTTGGATATTGAAGAAGGGATGTCCAAGGCCATTGTGTTACTTGGAAAATAATTCAACAAAGTGTTGAAGAAATTCGACTGGAAATCAAGATCAAATGTCAAGAACAAGTCTTTTGACAAGTTATTCGACATCAACAAGAATCAGATCTCTGGTGGAAGAGATAGAACTAATGATAAGTCAAGCAAAGGAAGAGGATTTCCGTGTTTTTTAATGTGAAGGGTTTGGTAACATAAGATCTGAGTGTCCCACCTATCTCAAGAAGCAGAAGAAAGGTTTGTCGGCATCTTGGTCAAAAGAAGACTCTTACAATGATAGTATAGAGGAATCAGCCAAACAAGTGATTGCCCTGTCTGTAATTTATGATTTGGATAATGAAACAACGGTTGGATATTTGACTTTGAAAGATCTCACTACCTTCTATAGAGAGTTGTGCCTCTAAATTCAAGAGAGGAGTCAGATAATAAAAAGGCAAAAGAACGTTATTGCTTAACTGGAGGCCGAAAAAGAAGAATGATTGTCTATTATCTTTGGCCTTGAAGCTGAAAAAGTAGAGAACTTATCTACCATAGGTGAATTGAAGGGTGAAGCTCTTTTGCTCAAGTCATAACTTGATCATATGACCAAGTCTGTGAGAATACTCAACAACAGTTCTGACATACTTGATAATATTATTAAGTTTGGAAAGAATGTTGGAAATGTACGAGGGATTGGCTATGTCAACCAATCTATGAAGAACAAAAGTGAAAGGGGTGAAGTGAAGTTTGTTCGTCCAAAGTAAGAATTGGAACGAAAGATATCAAATAAAATGTCTCAACATCAGCATAGGCAATAGAGGAATCTCTCAGGAAATAATGGCTCTACCGCTCTGGATGAAACATTTATCCTAATTGGGAAGAATGTTATCAAGATTAAGGATCTTGGTTATGATAGTAAAGTTGTAAAGAACATAGGAGAAATGTATGATATGAAGAATGTACCTCCAAAGAAGAATCAAAAGTAGAAGATGTTAAACAAAATGTCTCAACATCAGCAGAGACATCAAAACAAGTACAATGGAGGCATAAATCAACAATGGAGATGTGATTATTATGGAAGGTTTAGGCACTTAAAATCCTTCTGCTATAGTTTGTATGGGTATCCCAATTCTGTTACACATCATAGTAGAATACAAGATAATGTCAAAGCCAAGTCTAAAAGGCTTCCAAGAACTACACTCGTGGACTTATAGTTCAAACCTCACTCAGAGCCTCTACAAGAGAGGATTGGTTTTTTGAAAGTGGTTTTTCTAGACACATGACTGGTGTCAATAAATTTCTATTGGAGATTAAACCACTTTCCTCTAGTTATGCCACCTTTGGAGATGGATTAAAAGGTGAAATTGAAGGTGCTGGAAGAATGAGCTGCACTGGTATGCCAGATTTGGAAAAAGGTATTGTTTGTTAAGGGGTTGACTGAAAATTTGATAAGTAATAGTCAACTGTGCGACCAAGGTCTCAAAGTAAATTTACTACATCTGAATGTCTGGTAACTAACGAGAAGAATAAAGTTATCATGAAGGGAGTCAGATCAAAAGACAATTGTTACTTGTGGATTCCTCAAGAAACAAACTTCTCCTCCACATGTTTGATGCCAAAAGAGGTTAAGATAAAGTTACTTCAGAAGAAACTTGACCAGTTACTCATAAAAGGAATAAAGAAAGTCCAACCAAAGGAAGCAGCCATAGGTACTCCTAAGCTGAACATGGAGAAAAGAAAAATTTGTGGTGAATATGAAGTAAGGAAGCAAACTAAGATGTCACTCACAATGTTGCATCATCAAGTTACTTCCAAGAAGTCAGAAGTTCTTCATATGGCGCTAATGGAATCTAAGCAGGTTAAGAGTACTGGTAGAGAGAAATATGTTGGTTTAGTTGCTGATGAAATTTCAAAACTTTCCTCGATGAATGTTAAAGCAATGTAGCGGCAAGCAACAAAAGTTTTGGAAATATTTATCCGGGAATTTATCGTATCCACAAAGATTGGTTATTGAATTGTTGTTCGACAAATTATTGTTAATGAGTTTTGGGCTGAATGGGTTTTGTAAAGAAAATGTTATTAACAGAAAATGAATGTAAACAAAAGGAAAAACTAAGGAAGAACTTATCAGGTATGCATATATACTACTTCTCACTGACTTAAACATATCGACCAGTTACACTCAACCTAACATTACTCATCAATGTCACTACGTATCACTCACAACCTAAGTCATTTCTAACCCAAATTGAGAGGCCGACTGCATCACCTCGATAGCGATCTCTCAACCACCTCGACAATACAAAAGTTACTCGTGCTCGCCTGTATCGACAATCTTTCATAACGACACAAATAACAGAGGCTCTAAGCTCTGACACCCAAGTAGATTGTCAGCTCTAAATCTATCTTTAGAGTTCAGAAACTAACAGATTAATCATCCTAGATAAGAACCTAAGTAGTATATGTCTATAATAACTCAAATCCCTAGCACAAAGAAAAAATCTAGGACAATAATCCACAAAGATTCATAAAGCAAGTTTTATAGAAATCCAAGGGAGACAAATATACATTAGATTAAAGAAAATATACATACAAACCCAACCATAGAAGATTACACAAAGAGGAAGAGAAATGAATCACAGATCTACCGGTTTGTCAGTGTCTATATAAGAGCAATCCACCCCGGATCATCCGTATACAAGCTCCATAGTTTTTATCTAAGCTAATATTAACAAAATTTACAAGTTGATGGAGTTGGGAGCAAAAAATTCCCCAAAATCATAACCTAAAAATGACTGAAAATGAAGTTATAAAACAAATCTCAACAGACCATGCTAAGCGGCCTCAGCGCACTAAGCGGGCTACGTGATATTTACACATTAAACTAACCTAAACCATGCTAAGCGGGCTTCAAAATTTTGGTTATGCGAAAATAGTAAACACAAGTAGCACACTACAAAATGCATTGAGCGTCACTCGCGCTTAGCAGCCTCCTGCGTGCTAAGCGGGCTCTCCTGGACATAATGTCCCAAAACTGATATTTTATTCCAAAAACGCACATCTAGAGTTGTGCCTTTGACACATTATTCCTCACTACTCCAAAATTCAACAAATACCTACAAAATAAATAGAAAAACATCAAACGGTACACTATGTACACAAAAACACAAATAAACATAAACTAAACATATTTACACAAAATTTGGGATTATTCAATAATATTACAAACAAAAAGTCGATAAGTGCAACAAAAAATATATACACAAATAGCTACAATTTGCACATATCAAACTCTCCCCAACTTAAACTTTGTTTATCCTCAAACAAGGCCAAACAACTCAAAGAACTAAAAGTAATAAACCAAAGAATCATGCATCAACAAGTTTTGAAAAACATAAAACAAATGCTATGGCTCAAATGAAAAATGGTACACACGAAGAAATATACTTACCACTAAACTACAACGATAACATAAATATGAAACAAATGCTAAATAGAAAGAATATGCAAAACATTCTAAAACAATACTAATTCACAAATGAATCACACCTAGCAAACATAATCATCGGTAGATGAAAAACACAAAAATGGGGTATTTTCACTCATCCACAATCCTGCAAACAAAAGACTAAATTATGCATTCATCCAAAAAATGTCATTGAAAATATAAAAGCAAGAATCTCAAGGGCTTTTCAAGGTCGTAGCATGGTCGGGTGAACAAACAAGGGATAATTCCTAAGGCTAATCGAAACAAAAACATGCCTAAACCTAAGGGAGTGATTAATTCACCAAAGATTCAAACACACTACAATTAAACTTCTTCTGAATCCCAAATTACCCACCAAAGCACATCACTTATCAACACAACTTATTCGAACTCTTTTTGTTTTTCTTTTTCAAAGCATTTTCTTTTTTCTTTTTTCTTCTCTTTCTTTTTATATCACTTTTTTATACTTTTTTTTCTTTTCTTCACAATTTTTTTCTTTCTCAACCTCATAGCAATCACAACATAAATACGCAATCATATTTCTCCCCAACTTGAATCCAATTATCATGATAATGTGAATACTCCCTACTTTTTAAGGCAAGGTAAAAATTCAACTACAAATCATAGTTAAGGTTCAAGAAAACAAAGAATAAATATCCATAAAAAATATGAACCAAACACTCATAGACAAGCATTTAGCAAAAACAACATGGATATCGATAAAAAGGGTTAAAAAGGGTTACTAATGATCACACATTCACAAGGTGAATTGACTATTTGCCCAATGGGTAGTTGTGCTCAAAATGGAACAAAAAATGCCTTCACATTTTCATGCTTTCATACAACCAACACAAACAAAAGATTAAGCATAATAAAATCCCGTTAAAACAAGAGTTGTGGTCTCCAGCATATGTGAACAATGGAAAGCTACCTCACAAAAAAGGGTAGGAACTAAAGTGATTCACAAATGAACAAGTGTACAAAAGAATGAATGGCATAAAAATTGTAAAAAGTCTAAGTATCATGAATCTGATGAAGTATAGAAAGCGATAAACACATACCTCGAACGTGTACAAAAATTTAACAAAATAATTACCACACATTCGCAAGTTAACACACTCAAAATTGGAAAATCACCAAAAGCGACTTCAAGCTATCGAACCAAAATTAAGCCCAAACAACAACAAAAGAATTAATTATACTAATAATATTTACTACTACAAGGCCTAGGTGGAAGTGGGAAAAAGAAAAGCCAAGCAAAAATTTAAAAAGAATTTACTGGCTCTGTACAGCAGAGCGTGAGCAGCCTGGAGCGTGCTTAACGCGCTACAACAGATGCAGAAAAGTAGGACAACAACATCTGGTGCAGCTGTTATGCAACTACACCATCACCAAACACCTTATGCATAGAAATTACAATATTTACAACATTAACAAACACACTTCCACAAGCTAAACACGACAAGCTTGCGGAAAAACACAATTTTACATAGCGAAACACAAAAATTGAAAGAGTATTTAACAAGTTGAAATGTGAAAATTTGAAATTTAAAAACTAATTCGAGTTTAACTTGTTAAAACACAAGTCAACACATAACAAAAACGAATACAAATAAAAACAATACAACATGCTTGTTTTACGTCGTAAGCTCGACGTCTTTATTATGCGAGCTAGTAACATCCTCTACTCATGCCATGGTATTTTCACACTTCAAAAATCTAAAGAAAGTGTCCTAACATCCACACAACAAACGTTACGAAAACGAGACTATTTACAATAATACGTGAAAACAAAGAAAAAACACATATATACACAAGTATCATATACAAGTTAATGTACAATTTCTATACAACATATACATTAATTACAAAACTCAAAAACAAAAGAATTATCGCAATGCGAAAACAATAGAACCAATCCCCGACAACATCGCCATTTTGTTGAAGCGGTGTAGCAGCAAGCAACAAAAGTTTTGGAAATATTTATCCAGGAATTTATCATGTCCACAAAGATTGGTTATTGAATTGTCGTTCGATAAATTATTGTTAATGAGTTTGGGGTTGAATGGGTTTTGTAAAGAAAATGTTATTAACAGAAAATGAATGTAAACAAAAGGAAAAACTAAGAAAGAACTTATCAGGTATGCATATATACTACTTCTCACTGACTTAAACCTATCGATCTGTTACACTCAACCTAACATTACTCATCAATGTCACTACGTATCACTCACAACCTAAGTCATTTATAACCCAAATTGAGAGGCCTACTGCATCACCTCGGTAGCAATCTCTCAACCACCTCGAAAACACAGAAGTCAATCATGCTCCCATGTGTCGATGATCTCTCAGAGCGACACAAACAACACAAAGGCTTTAAGCTCTGATACCGAAATAGATTGTCAGCTCTAAATTTATCTCTAGAGTTCACAAACTAACAGATTAATCATCCTAGATAAGAACCTAAGCAGTATATGTCTATAATAACTCAAATTCCTAGCACAGAGCAAAAATCTAGGACAACAATCCACAAAGATTCATAAAGTGAGTTTTATATAACGCCAAGGGTGACAAATATACATTAGATCTAAGAAAATATACATATAAACCCAACCATAGAAGCTTACACAAAGAGGAAGAGAAATGAACCGCAGATCTACCAGTTTGTCAGCGTCGATCTAAGAGCAATCCACCCCGAATTATCTGTATGCAAGCTCCATAGTTGTTATCTAAGCTAATCTTAACAAAATTTACAAGTTCATAGAGTTGGGAGAAAAAACTTCCCCAAAACAATAACCTAAAAATGAGGTTATAAAACAAATCTCAGCAGACTGCGCTAAGCTGCCTCAGCGTGCTAAGTGGGCTGCGCGATATTTACACATTAAACCGACCTAAACCGCGCTAAGCACGCTATTCGTGCTAAGCAGGCTTCAAAACTTTGATTCTACCAAAACAGTAAATGCAAGCAGCGCGCAACAAAATGCGTTGAGCGCCACTTACGCTTAGCAGCCTCCTACGTGCTAAGCGGGCTCTCCTGGACATAATGTCCTAAAACTGATCTTTTATTCCAAAAACGCGCATCCGGAGACGTGCCTTTGACATATTATTCCTCACTGCTCCAAAATGCAACAAATACCTAAAAAATAAATGGAAAAACATCAAACCATACACTATGTACAAAAAAACACAAATAAACATAAACTAAATGTGTTTACACAAAAGTCAGGATTATTCAACAATATTACAAACAAAAAGCCGATAAGTGCAACAAAAAGTATATACACAAATAGCTATAATTTGCACTTATCAATGAACACTATAAAAGGAAAACATAAAGATGTTAAGGAATTATAACAATTACTGATGGGGAATGCTATAGATTCTCTATCCTTCCTTCATGTTGTTGTGGTTACAACTGTCAAAGAGTGGGACAAATACTCTTTGCAAAGGATTGGCTTAAAGAAGAATTTAATGAAAGGTAAGGTCAGTGGTGATACTCCTAAAACTGGTGATAGAGTCAAGGAGTGCAAGAGGATTTTTGATAGAGTCAAGGAGTGCAAGAGAATTTTTGATAGAGGCGAGAGGTGGATGATCACTTGAAGAAGATTAAGATTGTCTTGTTCCCTTAAATTGTGGTGCATGTGAATGATATCCTATAAATTGTTACGACATCCATCCTGATGTGTGAACATGAAAGGTTCCTATTGGTGTATTGCTTTTGGATTTTCTCTCGAGGGGGAGAAATTATCATCTAAAAGAATTATGGAGAATGGTAGATCACTAGTGTAAAGAAGATATCTGCTATATGGGGATTCATCATGAATCGCCTTGGTCATCCATTAGTGTAGGGTGGTTCATAGATGGAACTCTATGAAGTAAGTCCAGTTATGAGATCATACCATTGTTCAAGCTGGTGTTGGGACATCATCTCAGCATATTATGTCTCCAGGAATCAAAAGGATCTATATATGAAAATTTCTCTAGATCTCTTGTTTATTTTCAAATAGCTATTACTTTGGTGGTTGTTTCTTTGGTGAAATACTAAAAGTGACACTCTTGGCCTAGTCTGATGAAGTCAGAGGGGTTGAATAACTATTCTACATGGGTCCGTATTTATGTTTAGTCTCTTTATCCCTAAGAGTGCATTGCATGACTAGGGATATAAATGGGAGGTATGTATGCTATTGTGTATAGCATGAACACATTGTTTCTTCATCTAGGGACATGTGAGATAACAATGTTGGAACTTTCAATGGTGAAAGAAAGAGGTTGATCAGTTCTTTGTGTCTCTCTCCTGAATTGAGTGGTGCACCGATAACAAGAATTATCCTTTTTTTCTTGGAAATTTCTTGCAGTGACCGGATGTGGCTTTACATTAAGGCATAATTACAATATATAGTAACTTCTTGGTGTTTAAATATCCCTTATTAGTTTTTCAGATTGTGTAATGTCTTTGTTCCTCTCTGTTTTGTTATTTGTGTGCCCTTTCATACCCAAACTCAGTTTTGTTAGATTTTGGCTAAAAAAGGGGAGAGATTGAGTCTTGATTTTTTGTTGGTTGTTTCTTTTGGCTTGCAACAACCGAGTCTTGATTTGTTGTTGGTTGTTGCTCTGGCTTGTAACAATTAAGGGGGAGTATGACTTTCTGGGATAAGGGTTTTATGTTCCTTCATCCGACGAGTCTCATGTTTTGGGTATATATATATGGTGTCATTCAAGATGTTCTAACATCTTTTCTGGTCTGGTGTTTTTCTATCACACGATCTTCTAACTTATGATGTTTCTGTCACATTGTCTTCTAACTTGGGTCATTCAGGTTAGAATCCTTTTTGGTGTCTTGAGGCTGCAGGGAAATTCGCTTGAGGTTTTGTGACAAGAATTGGTTATGAGGTTGATGGGGAGTAAGTTGGTTGTTCTTGAAGATGTAGTTTTTTTCCTCGTGTATACCAAATGTCTTCATCCTGGGTGTACTGTACAGAAATGAAAGCAGTAATGAAAGTGATATTCTCTAGAGTGGTACTTGGCAGATTTTGTGTTCTGAATTGGACTGCTTTGAAGACTTGTCAAAAATGATATTTTTATATGTTGAGAATTTGGTATTCTCTTGTAGTGTAGCTTCCACTATTTGTGGATCTGATATTTTCTATTCTGGATTCTGCTGCTATGTCTCTGATTGTGTGTGTTTGAGGTGCTTCTCAAACCTGAGCTGTTTCTGTTTATGTGGAAGTTGTGCTAAGTTGTTTTAGGCAAAGTAAGCCAAAGGGTGATATTTTTATTTCTCTATTTGTTGTGATTGGAATTATGTTAGGTAAAATTAACTTAACTTATACATTTTGAATGAAGATATTCTATCAACTGGAGGAACATGTCGAATGCGATGTTCTATACTGGTTCTTTCGACATCGTGAATTTGTACAATTTGACTATTGGAATTTTTAGTTTGTTACAAGTGCAAAATATTTTGTAATATATTATCTATCCTATGTGGCGTACGACTTAAAGATTTAAAAAGATTCAAACTGATTTCAAAGAGAATTGTTAGTTTCTAATTATGTAGATAATTGAGGAAATTAATGATTAATGTCCTATCTTTGAGGAGATAACTCCGCAGTGTCTTTGTCATATCCAGTTGCATATGTGAAGTCCAAATCCAGTCCATTAAAGATTATAAATATAAGGCTTCAATCCTAGTGCAAGTGTCGAACTTACATTGTAATGTGTTAGGGTTTTTGTATTTATTGCGAGTCTCTCGGTTATCATATTGATGAACGAGTATGACTTTTTTTTAGTTGTAAATTTTGTCAGTTATTCCAAAGCTTTTAAGTAGTGAATGATTGTGTGTCTTTGAAGTGTGACTTATGTGTTATTTTTCTAAGTGTTTAGAACTGGTCAATCACTAAACTGTGATTGAAAGGAATTTGAGAAGGGTCTCATACCTAGGTGAGTCGTAGGTAGAAGTTAAGTAAGGGTAGTGATTAAGTGAGAAGTTATAAACGAAATACTAGAATTTAAAGATAAATTAATGTTATCATATGCTTAAGTAAGGATAGTGATTAAGTGAGAACTTGTTATTATATTTTTGTTCAGAGAAAGATATCTCGATATCTTTTAGGACATCTGAGAACTAAATACTAGAATTCCAAGATAAATTAATTTTATCATATGCTTGATATACAAATGATAAAAAAACATTATAATACTATTTTATTGTGTTATATGTTTGATATACACTTAACAATTATATAATATTACCATTATCATTTTAATAAATTTTTTTAAATTATTCTAACAAAACAAACTATTTATTACTTTTTTAATTGATGGCCAAGTTCATTTTTTATATAGTTTTAAATTTCAAATTTTAAACCTTACATTAAAATTTTAAAAATAAATTATTAATTATTTTCTTTATCATACCTTGTTGATTTCTAACTCAACTCAAATTTAAAATAATTTTTTTAATTAAAGCGATAAGATATGGTAAATTTTAAGATTAATTTAATATAATTTGTTGTTTCAGCATAATTTAAATTAAGACAAAATATGCTATAATCATCATTAAACTTTAAACAAAATGCATTTTTTTTTTCACAAAACAAAACATTAAATATTGTTGAATATACTTGACTTAAAAAACTCGTGATATGGATGATATTCAAGGAAGTATTATGTAATAACGTGCACGAACATAACACACTAAAAATACCATTTTAATTGTAGAGACTAGAGATTGTTGACAAACAACAATCCTAAAAATAGTCATCATAATCTACACGTGTAAAATGTATTGCCATAAAAGTGACTTTATAGGTTCAGTATTTGGTGACGGCTTATTCTCACGAAATTCTTACATTAGAGTATTAATTAATATTAATCATTTAATATAGTATAACTACTTTATAATGTATTACTAGTATTGAAGTCTCAAATCTCAATATAGTACCTTTCTATTTCTACACGATGTTTGCTTAAATTTTATATTTGCTTTCTTTTTCTAGTAGTTGAGGTTGTCAACATGATAATCTTTAAATGCATGCGCAAAATATTTGGAAGTATAATGAGTTTTATGCTAACCTTTATATTACTTATTTATATTAGTCTTTTGACTGTAAGGTTTAGTTTGATAAAAATTAATGGCTGTTAATATTTAATAGAATCAGCCATAATTTTTAAATTAATTGAAAGTTGGTGGCTAAGTTGGTTGTATTAATTATATTTATAAAAGGATATAAAATATATAATTTAATTAATATTTTTTCAATTATGATAACAAAGATAAAATAATAGAACCCTAGACCAATCTTATACCTATTTAGCTCAAACGAGTTGATTTACCCTTCTCCCAATGCAAATGTAGATAGTTTCAATCTAAACATGATATAAAATATATATAAATTTAGATACACTAATAAACATAAACTATAACATGAGAGATAGAGAAATTAAAAAAAAAATTGAAAGAAAAAGATGAAAAAATGAGGAAGATGATAGTGTTATGAATAAGGGGATGAAAAAATGAGGAAGATGATGATGCTTTGTTGTATGTTCAATTGCGTCTAATTGTTCGTCGCCGATGCAATGATTTTTATGAGTTCGTATTTTTGAAATGAGAGTTTGAGCTATGTTTACGATTTTGTGCAACACGAGTTTCAATATAATAGTTTAAAGACACATATTTGTAATTGGGATGTTGACATGAGATCCAACTCATCTGATCGATATTACATATTCATATGGTTAGTACCATAGTTTTATAGATTGGCAACATTTTGTTAAAACATGGTTCTAACCAAATGTTGAACAAAATGTGTAACATCTTGTTCTAATATGCAGCAGGCTTGAGCTACTGTTTTTAAATCTTAACAGATTTAATTTGATTTTGTTATATTTCCTTTGGATATATATCATATACTTTCGCAGGTCAAGAAGATTTATTTTGAAACAAACTTGTATCTCTAGTTGTACAAAAGTTACTAAATTGGACTGAGATTCAATTTAGGAAACTATATATTGGTTGTTCCAAGATTTAAGAAGATTTGCTACATAATTTGTGCATCACTCAGCTTATGGATCAAGAAAATTTTGGACTCATAATATCGAAGCCCATAGACTACAGAGTTGTATTTAAAGGGGAATCCTAATCTAATGTAATTTAAGTTTTCAATAATTGTAAAATTAAGAGAAGCACAAGTCTTAGGTTTTGGGAGTCTCTTGTGTAGTATGTATGTCACCGATGTATCTTTTGATACTATATGGTCGACTGTGTTACTTGACTGTTAGTCAAGTTATTATTCTCACTCGAAGCTTTTAAGAAAGAGTTTGAGAATTTGTATTTGAAGTGTAATCTTCTAAATTGGGTTGTATTTGTTACAGTAACTGAGATTAGGACTGTTAGATATCACTGAGGTGATTTAGGAAGTGAGATGGAGATTTCTCATATTTAGGAGGTTCCTAGGTAGAAGTTGCATTGGGTAGGGATTAGGCGAGAAGTTGTAAAATGGGATTGTTTAGATTTGAACTAATACTGTCAATAGTGGACTTGCTTCCTGGCTTGGTAGCCCTAAGATATAGGTGATGTTGCACCAAATTGGGTTAACAACTCTATGTGTTATTTATCATTCCACAGTTTTTAATTTTATATCACTTATAGCTTAATTGACCTGGTCTGCTACCAGATGTTATAACATTTGTCTTAGCATCATTCTAATATTGGGATATATGTGAATTGCCTGTACCCGAATTTTAATTGGTATCAGAGCAGACGCTCTGGTCTATTGGGTGAGCTTTAGGGAGATATATTTTTGGTACTATGTGTCTTTTGGGAAAGCTAGAGTGATACCATTATGGTAATCAATGGACTGTAGAACTGTGAAGTTTATCAGGTTGGAAGAATCCTGGTGTTTAGAAGACAAAAGGAAAAAGCTCGAGTTAGGTCCCTATGAATTTAAAGTTATCAATACCTCAATCTATGGAATTGATAAGTGTTCTTAGTCCAGATTGTTCATCACTTGTATTGTGGCCAAAGATACTTAGGAAATTTCTCAAGTCCACTCATAAAGGCACACCTAAGTGTGTTTGGAAGGGAAAAGTTTTCAGATATGAGTGTTAATTCTCTATTTTTATGATTGGTATTATGTTTGGGAAAACTAACTTAGTAGAAACATGTTAAAATAAGATGTTCTATCAACTGGAGCAACATGTTGAACAAGATGTTCTATGCAGGGTCATTAGATATCGCGCTTATGTACAACTAGACATTTGGATACTTTAGTTTATTTCAAATGCAGAATATTCTGGGAATATTATGTTATCCTATGTGGCGCTCAGTTTAAGGATTAAAATATTCAAGCTGAACTCAAGGAGTATTTTTAGTTTCCAATTATGGAGTTAGTTTAGGAAACTAATGATTGAAGTCCTATTTTTATGCAGAAGTTTCTGCAGTCTTTTAGCAGTTGGTTTGCTGTAATTTTGAAGCTTAATCATGTCTATAAGATTAATTTAAATAGACTATCACAAACCTAGTTTTAAGTGTGGAACTTATGTTGTATTTTGTTAGGGTTTGTGTGTTATTTCTGAGCCTCTCTAATATCATCTTGGTAAAAGAGTGGGACTGTTATTTTGAGTTGTAAGTTCTGTCAGCCATTCTGAATCTTTTAAGCAAAGAATGATTGTGTGTATTTAAAGTGTGTCTTCTAAAACAATTTAGAATTGTTTATTGTTGATCAATCACTGACTGTGATTGGTAGGTATTTTAGAAGGGTCTCATACCTAGGTAAGTATTAGGTAGAAGTTAAGCATGGGTAGTGATTAAGTGAGTAGATTGTAAATTAGGTGAAAGTTTATTGTGGGTCTATAAATTGATATTATCTAGTTGACTTTGTCCCTGACTTACTATCCCCTAGAGTAGGTGTTGTTGTACACCGAGCTAGGTTAATAATTTTGTGTGTTCTTTTATTTTTCTGCACCATTTAAGTTGTTATATATGTTCATTATCTTGAAGTCAGATTACAATGTCTTGACATCTCTTATGACATCTGTGATCTGAATACCAGAATTTCAATTTGTATCAGAGCAGGCATCTTGCTCTGACTCTGGGTGAGATTAGGGGAAGATACTTTATGATACAATGGACAAGGAAGAAAGATTTATGAACAAACCACTCATTCTTGATGGGACCAATTATGATTATTGGAAAGCTCGTAAGGTGGCTTTCATCAAGTCTTTGGACAATAAGGCTTGGAAATATGTGGTCAAGGGATAGGATCCACCAAAGGTTGTAGGTAAGGATGGAAAGGCTACTGATGTTGTGAAGGATTAGGAATATTGGAATGATGAAGATAAAAATTTATCTTAATGAAACTCCAAAGCTTTGAATGACATGTTTAATGGAGTGGATAAAAATATCTCCAAACTGATAAGCAATTGCATTGTTGCTAAAGAAGCTTGGGAGATATTGAAGACTGATCATGACGAAACCTATATGGTAAAGATGTCTAGGCTCCAAATTCTTACCACCAAGTTTGAGAAAATAAGGAGGATGAGAGTATTCATGACTTTCACGTGAATATTATTGAGATAGTCAATGCCTCAAGTACCCTAGGGGAGAAGATGTCAGAAGCCAAGTTCGTGAGGAAGATTCTCAGATCTCTTCCAAAGAGATTTGACATGAAAGTGACTTCCATTGAGGAAGCTCAATATATAAACAACACGAAGGTTGGCGAGCTTATGGGATTCCTACAAACCTTTGAGTTAGGGATAAGTGAAAAATCTGAAAAGAAGAAGAGCATATCCTTTAACTCTAATACTGATGATCCAAAGGATGAGTGTGACTTGGATTCAAAAGAAGGGATATTTAATTCTATTGTGTTACTTGTAAGAAAATTCAACAAATTCTTGAGGAAGGTGGACTGGAAGTCAAGGTCAAATGTCATGAACAAGGCATCTGGCAAGTCACTTGACATCAACAAAAACCAAGATTTGTATTTTGTTAGAAGGGCCAAAAATGATGACAACTCCAGCCAAGGAAGAGGAGTCCAGTGTTATGAATATTAATGGTTTGGGCACATAAGAGCTGAGTGCCCCACTTATCTCAAAAAGCAGAAGAAAGGTATGTATGTATCACGGGTCAGAGGGAGAGTCTGAAAGTGATCAAGAAGAGGAATCTGCAAAGCAAGTGACTTCCTTAACTGGAATTTGTGACTCTTGTAACAAAATAAATGGTGGAGAATTAAATTTTGAGGAACTTTCTATCTCTTACAAGGAGTTGTGTCTCAAAATTAAAGAAGTGCGTGACCTGGGAGAAGAACAAAAGAGAGATATTGTTCAACTACAGGCTGAGAAAGCAGAGCACTTATCCATCATATCTGATCTAAAGGAAGAAGTTGTATTGCTTAAATCAAAACTTGACAATATGAATAAATGTGTCAATGTGTTAAATAATGACTCTACTGTTCTGGATGAAACAACTATTCTAATTGGGAAGAATGTTGTAAAGATTAAGGATCTTGGTTATGATAATCAAGCTGTGAAGAACAAAGGAGAAAAGCCTAAAGTGAAATGTGTACCTCCAAAGAAGAAACAAGAGCAGAAGATGTTGAACCACATGTCTCAACATCAATAGAGACATCAGAAGAAGTACAATGGAGGCAAGAATCAACAATGGAGATGTCATTACTGTGGAAGGTTTGGTTATTTAAAATCCTTTTGCTACAAGTTATATGGCAATTCCAAACCTGTTACACAACATAGAAGAAAACATGACATTGTTAAAGCAAAGTCTAAGAGGCATTTCAAAAATGTCACTTGTGGACTCATAGCTCACACCTCTCTCAGATATTGTACAGGAGAGAGTTGGTATTTTGATAGTGGTTGTTCTAGGTGTAACACCCTGAATTTTAGATTAATTATTTGACTAATTAATTTAGCATGATTATATGAGTCGTGGTGAATTACTAGAGTATACGATGTTTTGGTGCTTTAGGTGAGTCATTGTGATGACATATATTCGTGATGTTGTGATGAATATGAAGACTTATGTGATGTTTTGAAATGATTCATGTGATGTTATGATGATTTGTGTGATACTTGGGTGTATTGAGGGATTTTTGGAGTAATTTAGAATAATTTATAATAATTAAAATGATAAGTGGAATTATTTTAATTAGAAGAATAAGAGTTATTTTAGTGTAGAGGAAGTAAGGGAAAGATGGTCAATTGAGAAGCAATAAGTGAGAACAAGATAGGGTAGGTTAGATATTAGGGGTCTAATAGAGTTACACGAGGAATAGGAATATTATTCTATTCATGCGATCGTGAGATTGGGAAAAAAGCAAGGAGACAAAGCTAGGGCACAAAGAGGCAAGGGAAATTCGTAGAAGGACCAAAGAGGAGTTGAAAATTTGCTGCTATAATCATAAGGCAATGGGTGTTTATTATTGTTATTATAATCGATCTAAGGTTTAGATAATGTTAAGTTTGTGTTTAGTGTGTTGATTTTGATGAAGATTGATGAAATTGATGAAAACCCATGTGTTGAATGAATGAATGAGTGAATCCTTGATGAATGTGTGATATTAGGACCTTTAAATAAGTGTTATAAGTTGTTAAGAATTTTATATAATCATAGGATTTCGAATTCTGAAACTGGGACTTTTTACGAAATCGAATTCGGAGGTTCAGAAGGCCTCCAACCAGGGAAATTGTAGAAGGAGAAGTGTTGTCTGGTTAGCATCGCCGGGAGATGAAGAGGTGGTGGAGAGGAGACACAATTTTCTTCGGGTGATGCAAAGTCTGCGCCGGGCGAGGGATGGCAAAAGCGAAGTGATATTTTGGAAATCTTAAAATGATCATAACTTTAGTTCTAGAGCTCAGAATAAATTTTCATTCGAAGCATTGAATAGCTAATTAGATGAACTATAATTATGAGGAATAAAATGGAGGATAAGAAGAATAATTATAGTACCTAATTTAGGATAGAATTAGTTCCTTGCGTTAAATCATAATAATGTTTTGTGATAATGAAGTATGATGATGATGTGATGGTACTATGATAATACTTTGATTATAGAGATGATTACATGATGTCATATTGATTGTATTGTTGTTTTGGTGATGTATATGATGTTGTGTTGATTTATATGATGATGTTATGATGTTGTTTTGATTCCTTTGACAATATAAGGATATTTGTGATGATTCATGAATGGTGATACGTGTTAACTAGTCGTGGTCGTGTTATTTATGATGTTGCGTATCATTGCATTCATGGAATAGTAGGACTTTGGTCCAGTGATGGTGATTAGGACTGCAGTCCAGTGATGATGGTAGGACAATTGTCCAATGAAGGCAACAATCCCATAGTATGGATTGGGTGCAACAGTGAAGTGCTCTGGTTCCAAGTGGGAATCAATCCTATTGGTAGGGATCTTTGGAGAATGAATATGACTGAGTCATCAGTGACGTTTTGGTACCACATGCATGAGTCTATGATGATGCATTATATTTTATGTGACATTGCATATTGATGAATGATGATACTTGTATATGGTGATGTATGTGATCATATCTTGGTGAGTCGATAAAGGTGTGAGTATAATGTGAAGTGTGATGAAGCATGATACCTTACTTATGTGTACATTTTTCTATGTCTATTCCTTATTTCTTATATAATAATTATGATTTACTCACCCTTTCTGTTTGAATGTTGCCTCCACGTGGGTAACACGTAGGTGATCAAGAGTAGTCTGTAGGAGCTTATAGGATAGCTTTAGGATACGTCTTATTTGTTTTCAGATGAATAAGGGAGTCTTGCTCTGATATGTAACATCGGGGTTGGGATCGTTTTTTGAGAACTATATGTCTCTGTTTACTATGATGTTTTCTAAATTATCTTGTTTCGGTATTGATATCCGAACTGGATCATGATTTTTAATTTGATGATTTATATGAAGTACTTGGATTAAAGATGTTTTGAGAAGTATGATTTCCGCTGCAATGATTTAGAGATGCTAAATGCATATAATTTGGTTTATAGTTTTGCAACCCGTGTTACCGAGCAGGATGTATCATTAAGATGTTTTGTGAAGGTGTGACACCCTTGTTGGTGATATTACTCTAGTTTATTTATTCAAATAATTGTGAAAATTCCTTGGGTTTAGAAGGGTGTTACATTAGTGGTATCAAAGCAGGTTGGTCCGTCCGTCCAGGTTGTTGAGTCGTTAGAGTAGTGTGACAGTGGAATATTGTTTATGTTTTTCTATCTAACCGTTATTTGATATTGTGATGTGAAACAGAGAAATGGCTGGAAGAGGCAATGGTGCACTTGCTAATGCGTTGCAGGCTTTGGCTCAGGTAATGTAGAATCAACCTAATACTGGGAAGAACGTTGGAACTCATGATTTGGAAAATTTCTAGAGGAACCATCCACCTACATTCAAAGGGAAGCATGACCTGGAAGGATCACATGAGTGGCCCAATGACATTGAAAGGATCTTCCGGGTTATGGACTATTATGATGCACATAAAGTACGTTTTGGTACACATATGCTAGCAAGAGAGGCTGATGACTGGTGGGTTGCTACTCGCCAGAGGTTAGATGACATAGGTGAGGCTATTATGTGGGTTATGTTTCGCAGGGAGTTCCTGAGGAAGTGTTACCCAAAAGATGTTTGCGGAAGAAGGAGATTGAATACCTAGAGCTGAAACAGGGAGACTTATCAGTGACTGAATATGCTGCCAAGTTCGTGGAATTAACGAACTATTATCTTCATTATATTGAGGAGACTGCTGAATTTTCTAAGTATGTTAAGTTTTAGAATGGCTTGCATTCTGAAATCAAGAAGGCCATTGGGTATCAGCGGATTCGTAAGTTTCCAGATTTGGTGAATAGATGCAGAATCTATAAAGAAGACAATAATGCTCACTACAAGATTGTCAGTGATAAAAGAGGAAAGCGACAACAATATCATGGTAAGTATTACAATGCTCCGACTGACAAAGTAAAACAGAAAGTTGTTGATGGTAATAGGCCAAGTGAGAGAGGTGCTCCTACTGGTATTGTGTGTTACAAGTGTGGTGGACAAGGCCACCGTTCCAATGAATGTGAGAATAAGGTGCTGAGATGTTACAAGTGTGGTAAGACAGGTTATCGCGCTCCTGAGTGTAAGAACGATGGTCCAACTTGTTTCAATTATGGAGAACATGGTCATATCAGTACCCAATGTCATAAGCCGAATAAGGGCGCTTCTTCCCAAACCAATGGTAGAGTGTTTAGTTTGAGTGGTTTAGAGGATTCCAAGAAGGACAACCTGATTCAAGGTACTTGTTTTATTTACAATATTGAATTGGTTGCTATTATTGATACTGATGTTACCCATTATTTTATTTAGCGTGAATGTGCTAATGTGTTGGGTTTGAATTTGTCTGATAAGAATGGTAGTATGGTAATAGACACTCCTGCTAGTGGTTCTGTTACTACCGCTCTTGTTTGTTTGAAGTGCCCTTTGACCATTTACGGTAAGAGTTTTATGATGGATTTTGTGTGTCTACCCTTACACCAGATTGATGTTATTCTTGGAATGAACTGGTTGGAGTTTAACTATGTTCATATCAATTTCTGTAATAAGACTTTGAGATTCCATAAGTTTGGTGATAATGGAGAATTAATGTTGTTGTCCGCTAAGCAAGTGAATGAGTTATTAGAATATGAAGCAGTGATGTTTCCAATGTTTGCATCATTGCAAGTTGATGGTAAGGATGCGAATGTGAAATTACCGGTTGTTTGTGAATTTCCAGAGGTGTTTCCAAATGACATAAATGATTTACCTCCAGAGTGTGAAGTGGATTTTTCTATAGATTTTATGCCTGGTACAAGTCTGGTGTTGATGGCTCCTTATAGGATGTCACCTTCAGAGTTGAGTGAGTTGAAGAAAAAACTGGAAGAGATGCCCGAGAAGAAGTTTGTTTGATCGAGTGTTTCGCCGTGGGGTGCTCCGATGTTGTTAGTCAAGAAGAAAGATGGAAGTATGAGGTTGTGTGTAGATTATTGACAGTTGAATAAAGTGATGATTAATAATAGGTATCCACTACCAAGAACTGGCAATTTGATGGATCAGTTGGTGGGTGCTTGTGTGTTCAGCAAGATTGATTTGAGATCGGGTTATCATCAAATTCGAGTTAAACTAGATCATATTCTGAAGACAACTTTTCAAATGAGGTATGGTCATTATGAGTACACTGTGATACCTTTCGGTGTATCTAATGCGCCAGGTGTTTTCATGGAGTATATGAATAGAACATTTCATTCCTACATGGATAAATTTGTGGTGGTCTTCATCAACGATATTCTGATATATTCTAAGTCAGAAGAAGAGCATACTGAATATTTATGAATGGTGTTGCAAGTGTTAAAAGAAACAAATTTATATGAAAAATTGTCGAAGTGTGAATTTTGGCTAAAAGAAATTATATTTCTTGGTCATGTAATTTCTAGTGGTGGGATTGTTGTGGATCCTTATAAAGTTGATGCAGTATTGCAGTGGGAGGCTCTAAAGTCTGCAATTGAGGTTCAAAGTTTTCTTGGTTTGGCAGGTTACTATCAAAGGTTCATAGAAGGATTTTCTAAGTTGGCATTACCATTAACTCAGTTGACTCGAAAGGGTCAAACTTATGTGTGGGATGTCGCGTGTGAAGAAATATTCGTAGAATTAAAGAAGAGGTTAACGAGCGCTCCAGTATTGATTTTGCCTAATCCGAATGAATATTTCATAGTGTATTGCGATGCATATAAGATGGGTCTTGGTGGTGTGCTAATGCAGAATGGACAAGTTATTGCTTATGCTTCTAGACAACTCAAAGTTCATGAAAGGAATTATCCTACACATGACTTAGAATTAGCAGCAGTGGTGTTTGTGTTGAAGATTTGGATACATTATCTTTTTGGTTCTAAATTCGAAGTGTTTAGTGATCACAAAAGTTTGAAGTATTTGTTTGACTAGAAAGAATTGAATATGAGACAGAGAAGGTGGCTTGAATTGTTGAAGGACTACGACTTTGATTTGAATTACCACCCTGGTAAAGAAAATGTGGTTGCCGATGCATTGAGTAGGAAGTCATTGCATATGTCGATGCTTATGGTTCAAGAGATTGAAATGATCGAACAATTCAGAGATATGAGCCTAGTGTGTGAAGAGACTCATAATAATATGAAGTTAGGAATGTTGAAGCTGACTAGTGGCATAATAGAGGAAATCCGTGAAGGACAAAAGTCTGATTTGAGGTTAGTCGACCAATTGACTTTGATTAACAAAGGAAATGGAGGTGAGTTCAGAATTGATGAGAATGGTGTGATGAGATTTGGTAATAGAGTGTGCGTTCCAGATGTTCCAGAACTTAAGAAGAGTATTCTTGAGGAAGGACATAGAAGTGGGATAAGTATTCATCCCGGTGCTACAAAGATGTATCAGGACTTGAAAAAGTTGTTTTGGTGGCCTGATATGAAGAAGAAAATTGCTAAGTTTTTTTATGCCTATTTGACTTTTCAAAAGTCAAAGATTGAGCATCAGAAGCCTATGGGTCTTATGCAACCATTGAATATTCCCGAGTGGAAGTTGGATAGTGTTTCCATGGACCTTGTGTCGGGTTTGCCAAAGACTACTAAAGGCAATGATTTAATTTGGGTGAATGTTGACAAGTTGACTAAGTCGGCTCATTTCTTGCCGATGAAGATCAAGCATCTGATGGAGAAGTTAGCTGAGATATATATTGAGGAAATTGTTAGATTACATGGAACACCTTCGAGAATCGTGTCGGTTAGGGATTTGAGGTTTACATCAGAGTTTTGGAAAGGTTTGTAAAATGCTTTTGGTAGGTTGAGTTTTGCAAATCATCCTCATACGGATGGTCAGACAGAAAGAACCAGGATTTGCTGAGGGCTTATGTGTTGGAACAAGGAGGTGCTTGGGACAACCACTTGCGGCTAATTGAGTTTACATACAATAATAGTTTCCATTCTAGTATTGGAATGACGCCGTACGAAGCATTGTATGGTAGGAGCTGTAGTACTCCATTGTGTTGGTATGAGTCGCGCTAGAGTGTTGTACTCATACCTGAGATTGTGCGAGAGACAACTAAAAAGATAAAGATAATCCAAGAGAAGATGAAAGCTTCTCAGAGTCGCCAGAAGAGTAACCATGATAAGAGGAGGAAGGATCTCAAGTTTCAAAAAGATGATCATGTACTTTTGAGAGTTACTCCAGTAAACAGTGTTGGTAGATCTTTGAAGTCTATGAAGCTTACACCATATTTTATTGGTCTGTGCCAGATTTCAGAGAAGATCAATGAGGTGGCGTATCAAATTACTTTACCGTCGTCACTTGTGAATCTTCATGATGTGTTTCATGTGTCTCAATTGAGGAAATACATTTCGAATCCTTTGCATGTGATTCAAATGGATGATGTACAAGTGAGAGATAACCTAACTGTTAAGGCATTGCCATTGCGAATAGAAGGTCAGGAAGTGAAACAATTGCGAGGCAAAGAGATTGCCTTAGTAAAGGTGTTGTGAAGTGGGCCAAATGATGAAAGTTGGACTTGGGAATGCAAGATTCAGATGAAAGAGTCTTATCCAATTGTTATACCCCAAGATTTTCCCTCCCATTTAATACAAATTATTTCAAGATACCTCCTTATGCTCATAAAGATCTCAAACACTCAAAACTACTCAAGGGTTGACCAGACAAACTCTCCTCCTAAGCAATTGACCTACAACTAGGGTTTTGCTTCTCTCAAAGGAAATTGAGTTTCTAATGCCTCAAGTGAATTTCCTGGTTTCTCATATATATCAAGGTACCCTCATGCCAAGTTTCAAGCTTACATCACAAGTTTGCTCAGTCAATTAGCCAGATGATTGAAAATCAATTGTATTGGACAAAAAATCAACTTTCACCAATTTACAGTCAAACTTCAAGATTTTTGGTCAACATCAATATTTCGATGTCACATTTTATCATTTGATCAAGGGTTGATCATGATTCATCAAGAAAACTCAAGATTCATCAAAAGTCAAAAGTTACTAAATTAGGGTTTTCTTAAGGAGAAGTCAACCTAACTTTGACCAAGCATAACTTTCAAATACTTCATCAAAAATTCCTCAACCAAATCATATCATGAAGGAAATTCAATTCTCTACAACTTTGTTTCTCTAAGCTCAACGCAAAAAATGCTTCATTTGAGAGATATGGACCAAAACATTACAGGTCATTTTAAAAGTCAACAAAAAGAAATTTTTTGTCAAATCAATTTACATAAAAATAAAGACTTTAAATTGAAAAATGACCAACATGAAAGTTGTAGGGGACATCCTAAGGTTTCCAAAAAGTCTAAGATCATCTTCATATGAAAAAAAATGAGTGAGTTATGATTGGTGCAATTTGAGAAATTTAGAGAAAATACATGAAGTTCAAATTGAGCAAACTTGAATTTTTGGGCTAATGGGCCTAAGTTTTCAAGTCCAAACGTGATCATGACCTCATATTAGACCTCCAAGTCCATTCATGCATTTTTGTGAATTTTATTTCCTTTTATTTGGATTTTATTCATTTAAAATCAAATTAAATCAAATAAAATATAAAACTAATGATATAAGGCGTGTAGGCTTTTGATCTAATCAATTTGGAGGCCCAAAAATCTACCTTGAAGCTCAAGAAACCGTGTGAGATGATTGGTATAAGATTGAGCCTAAATAAGAAAGTTTTCATGCAAAATTCCAATCAAATATTTAATTATGAAATACAAAATATTGATCTCACTTTTGTTGACTTAATCCAAGCATTATAAATACTCAACACATTCAGACCAAGAGGAACACAAAACATTGCCTCAAGAACACACCCTAAAATCTCAAATTTTTTCCAAAACTAAGGCAAATTCAAACCCTTATTTCCAGTCACTTTCAATCCATTCCAGGAATTCTATCGTGTTCTTGAATTTCCCAGGAGTTCATCCCAACCATCGTTGAAGCTTGAAGCACGTCAGAACAGCATACCCAAACATCATCGATTTGGTAAAATTCTTGGATTTCAATTTTTTAATACACGCGTTGTTGGATGATTTTATGCATATATATATATATATATATATATATATATATATATATATATATATATATATATATATATATATATATATATATATATATATATATATATATATATATATATATATATATATATATATATATATATATATATATATATATATATATATATATATATATATATATATATTCATTATGATGTTTAGAGCAAACCTAGACTATTACATGGCTTCGGGAAGGGGGATTTACAATGTACAAAAATTGGAGGGAAGAAAAATAAAGAAAGCAGATAAAAGCCTATTAACTATTACATCCAGTATACAAATACAATAAAAAATATGAAGAAAAATAAATAACGCGCGAGAACTAAAAGCACGTCTAAAACCTAAAGTGATTCTAAGTAAATAAGACAAACTTTTTGTTGTTTTTGATTTTTGATTTAAGAAAACAATGAAAATTGCCCTAAAACCTATTTAGAAAATAAAGTTAATTTTAAGAAAATAGTATAAGTTTTTTGTTTTGTTTTTTTTTGTTATAAAAAAGAAAATAATTTAAACATATAAATTAAACCTAATTCTATTTTATTAATCAACATCTACACATAATCATGGTTGTTGATTCAAGAAAAGTGTTGTGGTGATAACATTCAAATCAAGGATTCAATTCAGATTTGGGTTGAGCAATTGTGGGTTGTTCTTGAATAAAATCGTTTGGATTTTCTCCTCCAAGATTCCTATTGGTGCGGGTCATCGTACAGTCACGAAGGCAACTAGTAAGATATTTTAGAAATTACATATATATACATATATATATATATATATATATATATATATATATATATATATATATATATATATATATATATATATATATATATATATATATATATATATATATATATATATATATATATATATATATATATATATATATATATATATATATATATATATATATATATATATATATATATATATATATATATATATATATATATATATATATATATATATATATATATATATATATATATATATATATATATATATATATATATATATTCATTATGATGTTTAGAGCAGGTTTGAACAAGAAAACACAAGCTTTGACGTAGGGAATATGAGATGCCATTGTTAGGGCATAAAATTTTGTTTGTTTCGTATCTTTTGTTACAAGCGTTTTCAGGACAAACTAACACCACCATTGAATTAGGGAGGTTCAAATTAGGGGGACATGACCCCTTGTAATCTTTAAATCTTGCTATTTTTGCAGGTTGAAATTTGGATCCACCAGAGAAGATGACCGGAGCTAGGGCTCTGACGCTTCTCTGATATAGCTTTTACTATATATTTATTTGTTTATATTTTGATAACAAAAAGCCGGCGTAGTGTAGATGGTTAGAGACGAAGTCCTGTAACATAAGAGACATGGGTTTGATCCCTATGTTTTACAATTATTTTGTGTCTTTTCCAAACTAACGTGCAGGTTAATTATACATTGATTCATTCCCAATCAACATCATAAACGAGCGCATGGCCTAGTGGTAAAGGGAGCATCTTGTGAGTCCAAGGGCGTGGGTTTAACACCCACCCCATACATTCTTTTGTTTCCTTATTTTTCTAACCCTAATTTTCTTTCTTTTTCTTAATTAATTATTATTTTTTAATTAACCATTAACAAACTTAATTTTTCAAAACTTTAACAAATTAGGGTTAGGGTTTTTAATTAGTAATCAAATTTTTTAATATATTTTTAATTAATTAATTAAATTGGATTTTTTTTCTTAATATTAAAATCAATTATAATTTAGGTTTTAATTACTATTAACACTTAAATTATTTTCTACAAAAAACACCAAAAACATTAACACTTAGATTCCAGGTCTTTAAACATTTTACTAACATATTTTATTTCTCTTTTCTATTTAAATTCCTAGAAAAAAACTGTATAGGTTCGTACAACTTATGTAATAACGTAGATTTATCTTTTATCACATTTTTTCCTATTATGTATCTGCTCCGAGGATGTAATAGCGTAGGTTTACTTTCCTGCAAATTTTTATACCAATGTATCCCTCTCAAAGCCATGTAATAGCTTAGGTTTTACATCCCGCACTTTATTTTTTCTGTATATATTTAACTGTTAGTAAATAGGGTTTGTATGGCAAGTGTTATACCCCAAAATTTGCCCTCCCATATTCTCCAATAAACTGCCAAGCCAGGCTACAAAATTCCCCAAGAGTTGTGCAGTGCAACAGTCTCCCATACAGTCAAAATTAGGGTTTTGAGTTTGATCAAGAAAAGGAAGTTTTCAAAGGCTCAATCAAGTCTCATATGCTTACAAACATGGTCAAGCATCCTCATATCAAGTTTCAAGGCATTCAGCTCAAGATTGCACAGTCAAAACCCTAGATTGCCCTACAGTCAACTGTAGGGGCAAAATGGTCATTTGACAGTCAAAAGTTCAAATTTTTGGTCAACCTATCATTTTGAAGCCACAGACATCATTTGATCAATGCTTGATCATGATTCTCAAAATTTGGCTCAGAAATCATCAAAGATGCACAAGTTGCTATATTTGGACAGTTGAAAAAGTCAACTGAAATTGACCAGGGCATAACTTTCACATGGATTATCAGAAAAATTCCATCCAAAGCTCATTTTGAAGAGAAAGACATTTCCTACAACTCATCTTCATACTTCAAGTCCAAGAAATGCTCTCACAAAAAGTTATCAATTTCAACATTACAGGTCATTTTCAAAAGTCAACAAAAAGGGACTTTAAGTCAAAGGCCATAACTTGATATTGGTAAATCAAAATGACATGGGACCAAAGGCATTGGTTAAAGGACTCAAAGACCTTTCCAAAATGTCCAAGAACATGTGAAAAGCTTAAAAATTGAGCAAGTTATGCCTTGTAGAAGTTGGGAAATTTTTGAGAAATGGCAAAAGTCAACTATCCTTGAAAATCCAATTTTGACAAAAGGGCCCCATTTTTCTCACTTTGTCCATCCTTGTCATGCCACACACGTGGCCCATGGTTGATTTCAAGACCAAATGTTGACTTTTTTATTTTATTTAATTTTTGATGATTTAATTCATTTTAATTCATTAAAAATTCAAATAAAATTTAAAAATCAATGAAATGGTGTCATATGAATTTGGACAAGTTCTATGTATCATGAACCAACTCAAAAATCAGGCCAAGGTTCATTTACACACTAGGTCTAGGTTTTGGCTAGAAATTAGGAAAAAATGGTTAATGGACAAATCCTAAGGCCAATTCTCTAACAAGCATGAATTAAGGAGAGTTAGCAAGCCTATTCAATTCCATAATGATCATTGAGTCAAACCCTAACCCTAGTGCAGCAAAAAACTCGTTCAAAAGCCATTGGATACTTTGAAAATTTGGACATAAAATGCAAAACTGAAGTCAGTGCTAGGGATCTTTTCAAGCCAAAATTTTTGTATCAATAGCTTCCTGAGATAATTCTGAACGATTTTCAATTCATAACCTCAATCAAAGCTCTTTGAACTGGTAGTTACAAGTGGAACTGTACAGCAAAATTTTTGAATTCGTGTTCTTGATTCTAAGCATCCTTTTGCATTTTTAATTACATATTCATACTCACAATGATGTTTCCAAGCTGACCAATGCATTTGATTTCATTTTTGTGCCATAAATATGAACTTGCCATTTTCGAATTCTAGGGTTCCAGTGTTCTTAAATTGGGGATTTTGGGTAGAGGTAAAATTGGAGCTTCAGAGCAACACCATCACACTCAGCATCTTGAGACGAAGAAAAAGACATACTCGCGCCTAATTTATATTAGGAAACGAGCTATTCGCTATTTTTTTGTAGCTTCCCTAACACTACGTTTCAAAACCGTTGCTTTATGTGTTTGTGTTACAGGACACGCGAGGAAGAAGAAGATGTGTCAGCTGGTGATTGATTCGTTCAAAATTCGCGCGCGTTTGACCACTATGCATTGATTATTCTTTTTATTATTTATTAACTATTATATGTTAATTGTAATACAACTGGCTCAGTGGCAAGGGATAAGCGTGTTAACCACAATGACCTGGGTTCAAGTCCCAGGTCCTGCAAAAATTCAATATTATTTTTCCTTTCCAGGTTCCATGCAACGCTCACATTGATGCTCACCATACACTTCAACATCAGCTCATCCACGTGTCCCAGGGCCTCAGATCCATGGCCAAGATGAAGAGTGCACCATACATCAAGTCAGCAGGCGCACACTTGAATGGAAAAAGTCAACAAATTGCCAGCAAATGGGCCAGGCTTTTCAGGCTTGCACCTCCAATTCAAATCCACACCTCCCTGGTTATATCTTTTTTTTTTTTCCCTTTTTTCTAATTTTCTTTATATTCCATTATTTTTAAATTCACTTGTGTTTTATTTTCTTATTTAATTAATTCTTACAAAAATGCAAAAACATTAAAAAATACAGAAAGGACAAAAAAATATATAATTAATTTTGATTCTTTTTTTTTATAAATTAAAATGTAACTCATTTAATTTAATTAGGTCTTAGTTTTAATTTTAATTCTTTTTTCATAATAAAAATCCAAAAAATGCAGAATTAGGTTAATTATTAATTTTTTATATCCTTTTTAATTTTTTTTTCCTTTTTTCTCACAATATTATTATTTATTATTTATTTTCTATAAATCAAAAATTGTACATAAATTAGTTTAGAATTTAATTAGGCTAGAAATTAAATCTTTTTTCATAATAAACTTAAAAAATGATAGAACTAGGATTTTAATTTTAATTAACTTTTCTCTTTTTTCTTTTAGACCTAAAAAACACAAAAACATTATTTTTCATTTAATTTTTAATTTCCTTGATTAATTTTAATTATCTGTTAAAAGGTCCAACGCCCTAATTTTGTTAGTCTTTATCTCGCGCATTTATTTTACATTGTTTAAATACCTCTGTATATGCCCCAAAGCCATGTAATTTAAAAACTCTCGGACTTTTATTTATTCGCTTTATCTATTTTCAGTCAAATCGGGTTCGGTTTTTTTGGCGATGTGGACCCGCGCCAGTTGTAATAGTTAGATTTATTTTCTCGCAAATATAACTGTTAATAAATATGCATGAAAGAATGAATGCCCGAAAATAAAATTGAATCGTTAGATCACAAATACATGACAAGACAAACAATGAACTGAAAATGACACACAATTCGCACACACCACCCCTAGGGTACGCCTCACTGTTGCCTTTCGAAAGGTGGTCGTCGAGTAGAAAACGTCTTAGTAAGTCCTCATGGTCCGGGAACCTGGCATGAGGGTAGCTTCTGAGGTGTCTTCCCATTGCTCTGGTGACCACCACGTCCCTAAAACTCGAATTGACCCGAACACCTCCTACGGTGGTGCTACCTACCTCTCAATGGTGGGATAGCACTACTTTAAAGGACATCTACACAGACAAATTCCTTAGGGTAGGTAGGTTCTCATAGATACTTGCTCTCTTTAAAACAAAACAAATCAAAATCTTTTCACACCGACACTTTCAAAAACTTTCAAAACAAACTTTTCAAACACTCTGACGTACGAGTTGACTTGAAACTTTTCAAAGAATATTTTGAAACCCACAATTGAAAAGCAAACAAACAATTTTGAAAACACATTGAGCAAGTATCTAAGAGCCCATGGATAACCATGGATAGAAAGGGTGCTAACACCTTCCCTTTCTATAACCTACCTCCCGAACCGAGAACAATCTCTTTAAAGGAATTTTTCTGTGCTTTTGTCCTTTCCATTTGGAGAAAATAAAAGACGGTGGCGACTCTTGCTTCCGCGACATTTCGCGAACCAGCGTTAAACAGTCAGTTCCAGATCCACCGATCACAGAACTGGCGACTCTGCTGGGGACTAAAACTTAAAGTGGGGTGTACCTTAGGATTAAGATCACTGTGTTTTCAATTGCTTTCTTTGCTTGCTTTAAAATTGTGGGACCGTCTTGGGAGTTCTATAGATCCTAACCCGGATCTGGGGGATACCCTTTTAGAAAGTAGCAACAAGGCTGTGAGGGAACTGTGCGGGGTATACCGACATGGTTGAAACAGTCTGCTACGTTGATGTGGTACTTTGGTGTGTACCGGTAACCCTTGAGTCAGTCAAGGAGAGTACGGGGCCTCCATGTGGTGTCATGAAGCATCAACAGACCTTAGGAACCTTAATTGAACCATCTTGGCCTCTTTAGGGTAGTGAGATAACTGACTTTGGTGCAGTCCGAGGTTGGTTGATACTCGATACTACACTCAATTGAGGGTTGCTTTCCTGGAATATTTCGGTCGCCAGTTCAGTGGCTAAATCGAAACGATGAACAATGAAAGCAATCCCGTGATATTGGGAACCTTAGAACCCGGTTACTTTGATTAGGACAGGTTGAACCCACTAACTTCAAGAGGGTACTACCCAGACTCCATGCTGGCCTAAACTTTAAGGGCTTCTCTTGTGTGACTTGTGTGCCTTCCTATTTGAACTACTTGCATGCTTATTACCTGACATTTGCCTCTTGCAGGTTGTGTTGGTAGTCTTTAATTAGGACTCATAACAGGGTATCCTAAGTTTCTTGCAGGTTTTTGCAGTCCTAAATTTGGACTCATAACAGGGTTACTCACATTACCCCATGCATATCATGACATCATACCATTGCATACATCCTAACCCATTTCAAGGATCTCAAGGGCTTGTGATACAGGTCATATAAATCAAACATCTAGCAAGGGGCAAAGAGGATTTATTTTCCTCTAGCCAATGTTGTCAGGGGCTATGACCCACTTGATATGGTGAGCTCTGACTCCTGAAGAAGGTTCCCTAACCAAGGTTGTTTGGAAATCAAAACCAGACATGATGACTAAAGTCAGGGGCTATGACCCACTTGATATGGTGAGCCTTTGACTCTTGAAGAAGAGTTCTCAATAACATGGGTGTCCTTCAATCAAGCTCTAAATTCCAATGCTAACAAATTTTCTTGTTTACCCCGCGAGATCCTTGAAAACATTGCATGCATATCATACTCATCATTACATAACAGGTATTCTTGTTGCAGGTCACTCACCTTTCCCGCTGTTTATTTCAGCAATGGCTTCCCAACAAGATAACCAGGACCTTCTTGCTCAAGGGGCTCGACTCGGGGACAACCTCCTGAATTTATCCAAGGGGCAGGAGGAGCTAAGGACACTTCTCATGGAGACTTTTGCTAGGAATAGTGCTGAGGATGAAAGGCTGAAACACCTACAAGCTGAGATGGATGCATTGAAAGCCCAGATGCTGGGGCAGATGACTGCCATTCAGGGTTTAACTCAAAGACAAGATGAGCTCGGGGTTCTCATCAACAAACTGCTTCAGGGCAACCAACTGGGGCAAACATCTAAGGGTAAAAAGCCAATCATCGTTCAACCACCTTTGAGACAAAGAGGCAAGGAGAAAGCTCCTCATATGGCTCCAGTATTACCAATTCAGCAGCGACTTCACCAACTTCAGACAGACAAGCCCAGGAGGCAGTTCACCCCGCTCAATATGTCGCCGTTTCAAGCTTTACAACGCCTGTTGAGATTGAACCTGATCACATTAAGGGATCATCCCCAGAACCCCAACACAGCACATCCTGCTTATGATCCCAATAAAAGGTGTGCCTACCACTCTGCCTGTCCAGGACATAATGCAAACGAGTGTTGGGCTTTGAAAAACAAGATCCAGGATCTGATTGATGAAGGAGCACTGGAATTCACACAAGATGGTCAGGCTGAATTTTTCTACCATCCCTCCAAGGCTCACCATTTGAAGTGACAAGCCCTGAGACTAGAAATTTTTGTTCATTCGAATGTTCAAGTTGCAATTTTCTTTTGTTCAAGCATTTACTCATTGTTAAAACATTGTTATTTCATTAATGCATCGCTTATGTCTATTTTGAATCAATATATTCGTATTCACTATACGCAAATTATTTTCATATTTGTTCTGATTCTAAGCCTCTTGAGGGAGGATGACGAAAACGATACCACAATTTACAGTATGCTTTTGAACAGACCCCGCTGATGAGGTACAGACATTGTTTCAATTCCTAAACACTGGAGTTATAAGGATGATAAACCCTCGTCAACCCATCCGAGCCAAAGAAGTAGGAGTTTTTATTTTCGAAAATTGAAACCCTTTATCATAACCTGGGGCAGGGTAGTTCTCTCAGTTGATCCAAGTGCTTAACGAATGGCACCAAAGAGGTCCTTACAAAACAAAACGAAGAAAGACAGTGATGGTTCCGAATAATCAATAAAGGACAGGCAGTCATTATCAAAAAAAATCATAAACGAAAAGCCCAAGAAGTCAAAACCTATAAAAAGGGACTTATGAAACTGGGGCATCCCGCTGACTGTAATTCCAAAAAGGAAACAGTTCAGGCAAAAAATAGGGATAACAAAATCAAAAAAAGAAAGAGGTCCCACAAACCCTCGACAAAAAATGATGACTGCCTATTCAAAATAAATCATCAATATCCGAACCATCACTGGAAAATCAGAACAAAGACTCAAACAAGGTCTAACGTAGGATCAACTGAGTTTAGGTTTAGAGAATATCACGAAGAGTGGGTGGGTACAAATAATTTGAGCCTTTATCCTTTGTTTCTTAAAACCATGAACCAGGCCACGTTATAACCCTTAAAAGTCCTAGCTGAAGTATGGGTTAGTTCGAAAGCATACTGTTACGAAAGGTATCCTGACCCCTTAAGGTCTACGGTAAATACGGAGTTGACATCACGTTTTACAAACATTCACATGTTTTATGAAAAAAATGCATTTTCAAAATCTTCAAGACAGACATAGGCTTTGCATTGTTAACATAACTTTGTTTGCATATGACTTTTTGTTTGAACAGCAGGGAAATTCGCACGATGAATACCTAGTGAACAAAAGCACTTCCAATCAAGGGGCACAACATGATCATGGTCCAATCATCTGGGGCAGTTCAGTCAAGATTCGGAGAATCTCTCAAAGGCCAACTAGCCTGGGGCAAATCTCCACCTGAGTCACTTGGGGCATTTCAACAACAAATCTCGCCTGATCCAAACATCTTCTGATGACAAAACACTTCTAACAGGGGCAACTCCCTACATTCTGAGAACATGGACATAGTCGGAAAAATACTACGCACAATCAAAGGCCCGCTAGGTTGACACACCTAGGCAAAAATAAGGGTTTCCCGGCGAACCAAAAAGGTTCGTGCAAAATGAAGGGATGAAATGAAAAAATCTGTACACCCGGCAAATCGAAAACCTGAAAAGGCGGCTTGGGCAAAAATGGGTATCCCGGTGGACTGAAAACCCGAAAAGGCGGTCCAGGCAAAAGTTAGGGATCAAAGCGTACGAGTATGTCCCAGCATCTCGGCACCTGCCTACCAGAAGACTCGTCAAGTACTCCCACAAGTGCCTCCTCCCACTGAAACAGGGGCAATAAGGAGTTGTCTAAAAGATCCGGTTGCTCTGTCCATCATAGGTTCGGCTAAAGAATGCAACCCAGATATTTTCACTCCCCGCAGAACACGAACGCGTCGTCCGGCTTTATTCAAAGAGTTATTTCCTTAATAAGATATAACTGGGTTATCCTCAGCCAATAGCCACGGAAAAGACCGTCCTCAGTAAAGTCTTATCATCCCCAGCGGAAGCAAAAGCTTATTCTCCAACATCAGCCCAGGAGTGACTTCCCGGCACCCGTCAAGGATTTATTTTCCTAGACGAAAGCATACATTCATAAACATCACATTTTCGTACATCATGACACATGCATGTACGCATCATGTCATACAATTGCATTTATGCCGTTGCTTGATTCATATCACGTACTGCATATAACTGACCTTTACCTTTCAGGAAGGATACAGTTGAATGATCAGCTATGTCAAAATAGACAAAACACCGTCAGAAAAGACAAATCCCGTCATAAGAGACAAATCCGGTCAAAGAATACAAATCCAGTTTAAGTCAATGCCTAAAGATTCCTCTGATACAACTCGTCGTGATAGACACTCGTCGTGATAGACACTCGTCATGATAGACACTCGTCGTTATAGACACTCGTCGTGATAGACACTCGTCGTGATAGACACTCGTCGTGATAGACACTCGTCGTGATAGACACTCGTCGTGATAGACACTCGTCGTGATAGACACTCGTCGTGATAGACACTCGTCGTGATAGACACTCGTCGTTATAGACACTCGTCGTGATAGACACTCGTCGGGATAGACACTCGTCGTGATAGACACTCGTCGTTATAGACACTCGTCGTGATAGACACTCGTTGTGATAGACACTCGTCGTGATAGACACTCGTCGTGATAGACACTCGTCGTTATAGACACTCGTCGTGATAGACACTCGTCGTGATAGACACTCGTCGTGATAGACACTCGTCGTGATAGACACTCGTCATGATAGACACTCGTCGTTATAGACACTCGTCGTGATAGACACTCGTCGTGATAGACACTCGTCGGGATAGACACTCGTCGTGATAGACACTCGTCGTGATAGACGCTCGTCGTTAAAGACCACTCGTCCTTGGAAACAACCTGTCAGTAGAGACAATTTCATCATCGTTTGAAGATCCAGACCCAGCTCCTGTAACCAGTCAGGACATATCTATACCAAGCATCTGAAAACCAGCTCCTGCGACGTGTCAGGTACTCATTTTCTTTTGCAGGTATGCAGGTTCTCGCTAAGGAATCTCTTACGCGATCAACATCCAGATGGCATCTATAAGCCCATCATCCTACCCATCAATCTCTAAATGGCATCTATAAGCCCATTCCCCCACCACACTGCTACCATGTGAGCGCAAATTTCTGGGCACTCTAGTGTCCAATCATCTTTTACCCTCGGATTACGAAAGGCACGTCAGCCAATCTACATCCTCAGGTCTAAGAAGATTGAACAGGGGCAACTGTTATACCCCAAAATTTGCCCTCCCATATTCTCCAATAAACTGCCAAGCCAGGCTACAAAATTCCCCAAGAGTTGTGCAGTGCAACAGTCTCCCATACAGTCAAAATTAGGGTTTTGAGTTTGATCAAGAAAAGGAAGTTTTCAAAGGCTCAATCAAGTCTCATATGCTTACAAACATGGTCAAGCATCCTCATATCAAGTTTCAAGGCATTCAGCTCAAGATTGCACAGTCAAAACCCTAGATTGCCCTACAGTCAACTGTAGGGGCAAAATGGTCATTTGACAGTCAAAAGTTCAAATTTTTGGTCAACCTATCATTTTGAAGCCACAGACATCATTTGATCAATGCTTGATCATGATTCTCAAAATTTGGCTCAGAAATCATCAAAGATGCACAAGTTGCTATATTTGGACAGTTGAAAAAGTCAACTGAAATTGACCAGGGCATAACTTTCACATGGATTATCAGAAAAATTCCATCCAAAGCTCATTTTGAAGAGAAAGACATTTCCTACAACTCATCTTCATACTTCAAGTCCAAGAAATGCTCTCACAAAAAGTTATCAATTTCAACATTACAGGTCATTTTCAAAAGTCAACAAAAAGGGACTTTAAGTCAAAGGCCATAACTTGAGATTGGTAAATCAAAATGACATGGGACCAAAGGCATTGGTTAAAGGACTCAAAGACCTTTCCAAAATGTCCAAGAACATGTGAAAAGCTTAAAAATTGAGCAAGTTATGCCTTGTAGAAGTTGGGAAATTTTTGAGAAATGGCAAAAGTCAACTATCCTTGAAAATCCAATTTTGACAAAAGGGCCCCATTTTTCTCACTTTGTCCATCCTTGTCATGCCACACACGTGGCCCATGGTTGATTTCAAGACCAAATGTTGACTTTTTTATTTTATTTAATTTTTGATGATTTAATTCATTTTAATTCATTAAAAATTCAAATAAAATTTAAAAATCAATGAAATGGTGTCATATGAATTTGGACAAGTTCTATGTATCATGAACCAACTCAAAAATCAGGCCAAGGTTCATTTACACACTAGGTCTAGGTTTTGGCTAGAAATTAGGAAAAAATGGTTAATGGACAAATCCTAAGGCCAATTCTCTAACAAGCATGAATTAAGGAGAGTTAGCAAGCCTATTCAATTCCATAATGATCATTGAGTCAAACCCTAACCCTAGTGCAGCAAAAAACTCGTTCAAAAGCCATTGGATACTTTGAAAATTTGGACATAAAATGCAAAACTGAAGTCAGTGCTAGGGATCTTTTCAAGCCAAAATTTTTGTATCAATAGCTTCCTGAGATAATTCTGAACGATTTTCAATTCATAACCTCAATCAAAGCTCTTTGAACTGGTAGTTACAAGTGGAACTGTACAGCAAAATTTTTGAATTCGTGTTCTTGATTCTAAGCATCCTTTTGCATTTTTAATTACATATTCATACTCACAATGATGTTTCCAAGCTGACCAATGCATTTGATTTCATTTTTGTGCCATAAATATGAACTTGCCATTTTCGAATTCTAGGGTTCCAGTGTTCTTAAATTGGGGATTTTGGGTAGAGGTAAAATTGGAGCTTCAGAGCAACACCATCACACTCAGCATCTTGAGACGAAGAAAAAGACATACTCGCGCCTAATTTATATTAGGAAACGAGCTATTCGCTATTTTTTTGTAGCTTCCCTAACACTACGTTTCAAAACCGTTGCTTTATGTGTTTGTGTTACAGGACACGCGAGGAAGAAGAAGATGTGTCAGCTGGTGATTGATTCGTTCAAAATTCGCGCGCGTTTGACCACTATGCATTGATTATTCTTTTTATTATTTATTAACTATTATATGTTAATTGTAATACAACTGGCTCAGTGGCAAGGGATAAGCGTGTTAACCACAATGACCTGGGTTCAAGTCCCAGGTCCTGCAAAAATTCAATATTATTTTTCCTTTCCAGGTTCCATGCAACGCTCACATTGATGCTCACCATACACTTCAACATCAGCTCATCCACGTGTCCCAGGGCCTCAGATCCATGGCCAAGATGAAGAGTGCACCATACATCAAGTCAGCAGGCGCACACTTGAATGGAAAAAGTCAACAAATTGCCAGCAAATGGGCCAGGCTTTTCAGGCTTGCACCTCCAATTCAAATCCACACCTCCCTGGTTATATCTTTTTTTTTTTTTCCCTTTTTTCTAATTTTCTTTATATTCCATTATTTTTAAATTCACTTGTGTTTTATTTTCTTATTTAATTAATTCTTACAAAAATGCAAAAACATTAAAAAATACAGAAAGGACAAAAAAATATATAATTAATTTTGATTCTTTTTTTTTATAAATTAAAATGTAACTCATTTAATTTAATTAGGTCTTAGTTTTAATTTTAATTCTTTTTTCATAATAAAAATCCAAAAAATGCAGAATTAGGTTAATTATTAATTTTTTATATCCTTTTTAATTTTTTTTTCCTTTTTTCTCACAATATTATTATTTATTATTTATTTTCTATAAATCAAAAATTGTACATAAATTAGTTTAGAATTTAATTAGGCTAGAAATTAAATCTTTTTTCATAATAAACTTAAAAAATGATAGAACTAGGATTTTAATTTTAATTAACTTTTCTCTTTTTTCTTTTAGACCTAAAAAACACAAAAACATTATTTTTCATTTAATTTTTAATTTCCTTGATTAATTTTAATTATCTGTTAAAAGGTCCAACGCCCTAATTTTGTTAGTCTTTATCTCGCGCATTTATTTTACATTGTTTAAATACCTCTGTATATGCCCCAAAGCCATGTAATTTAAAAACTCTCGGACTTTTATTTATTCGCTTTATCTATTTTCAGTCAAATCGGGTTCGGTTTTTTTGGCAATGTGGACCCGCGCCAGTTGTAATAGTTAGATTTATTTTCTCGCAAATATAACTGTTAATAAATATGCATGAAAGAATGAATGCCCGAAAATAAAATTGAATCGTTAGATCACAAATACATGACAAGACAAACAATGAACTGAAAATGACACACAATTCGCACACACCACCCCTAGGGTACGCCTCACTGTTGCCTTTCGAAAGGTGGTCGTCGAGTAGAAAACGTCTTAGTAAGTCCTCATGGTCCGGGAACCTGGCATGAGGGTAGCTTCTGAGGTGTCTTCCCATTGCTCTGGTGACCACCACGTCCCTAAAACTCGAATTGACCCGAACACCTCCTACGGTGGTGCTACCTACCTCTCAATGGTGGGATAGCACTACTTTAAAGGACATCTACACAGACAAATTCCTTAGGGTAGGTAGGTTCTCATAGATACTTGCTCTCTTTAAAACAAAACAAATCAAAATCTTTTCACACCGACACTTTCAAAAACTTTCAAAACAAACTTTTCAAACACTCTGACGTACGAGTTGACTTGAAACTTTTCAAAGAATATTTTGAAACCCACAATTGAAAAGCAAACAAACAATTTTGAAAACACATTGAGCAAGTATCTAAGAGCCCATGGATAACCATGGATAGAAAGGGTGCTAACACCTTCCCTTTCTATAACCTACCTCCCGAACCGAGAACAATCTCTTTAAAGGAATTTTTCTGTGCTTTTGTCCTTTCCATTTGGAGAAAATAAAAGACGGTGGCGACTCTTGCTTCCGCGACATTTCGCGAACCAGCGTTAAACAGTCAGTTCCAGATCCACCGATCACAGCAAGACTAAAAGCAATCTAGAAAACCCTAATTTTCAAGATAAAATAATTGAATTAACACACTCTTCACACTTGCACCTCTAGGGTAACCTCTCATATTACATTACGAAACAATGGTCACATCCCTCGAAAGTGTGGATACTTTAGCACAAGACCCTCGATCAAATCATCATAGTCCCTTCGAATAAAGATCTTAATCCCTTGATGACCCTTCGAGTTTCCTACAAAATGATCTAGTCCCTCTGAGTTGCCTACAAAATGATGATAGTCCCTCTGATACAATTGCTAAAGTACCTTTACATGTTGCCTTTGATGACCATACGATGGCCCTATGCCTGTCCCTTCACATCCAATATATAAGATTACCTACCAACTAATGGTACGGATAATATCATCTCTAAAGGAGAAGGAAAATAAAAAGAAAGACTATAGTGGGTAAGAACTCCTAATTGCTTGCTCATAACCTTTTTCACAAACAATACATTTTCACATCACTTTCATACAAATATTTTCAAAAACACTTTGTGTACATTCTTGAGGACTGATACAAGAATTATTACAAAGTTAGCCTTACATTGGCATTTTAAAATATTTTCAAATCACACACACAAAGCAAGTTTTTCAAAGTGAGCTAAGCAATTAAGAGCCCGTAGATAACTATGGATGAAAAAGGTGCTAACTCCTTCCCTTTTCAAACTTACCCCCCGAACTCAAAATCTATCAAAGATCTTTTCTGTTCTTTTAACCTTTCCTAAATATTGGATAAAAGAAAAGTCAGTGGCGACTCTTGCTATCCGCATATTTGGATAAAACCAAAAAGTCGGTTCTCCAACCGTATTACACCAATGTTATTTTCGTCAGGTAGTTTTCGAGGGCAAAAATTCTTTTAAGTGGGGAGGAGTTGTAACACCCCGAATTTTAGATTAATTATTTAATTAATTAATTAAGCATGATTATATGAGTCATTGTGAATTATTGGAGTACATGATGTTTTGGTGCTTTAGGTGAGTCATTGTGATGACATGTATTCGTGATGTTGTGATGAATATGAAGACTTATGTGGTGTTTTGAAATTATTCATGTGATGTTGTGATGATTTGTGTGATGCTTAGGTGTATTGAGGGATTTTGGAGTAATTTAGAATAATTTATAATAATAAGAATAATAAGTGGAATTATTTTAACTAGAAGAATAAGAGTTATTTTAGTGTAGAGGAAAGTAATGGCAAGATGGTCAATTGAGAAGGAATAAGTGAGGACAAGATAGGGTAGGTTGGATATTAGGGGTCTAATAGAGTTACACGAGGAATAGGAATATTATTCTATTCATACGATCGTGAGATTGGGAGAAAAGAAAGGAGGAAAATATAGGGCACAAAGAGGCAAGGGAAATTCGTAGAAGAACCAAAGAGGAGTTGCAAATATGCTGCTATAATCATAAGGTAATAGGTGTTTATCATTGTTATTATAATCGATCTAAGGTTTAGATAATGCTAGGTTTGTGTTTAGTGTGTTGATTTTGATGAAGATTGATGAAATTGATGAAAAGCCACATGTTGAATGAATTAATGAATGAATCCTTGATGAATGTGTGATATTAGGACCTTTAAATAAGTGTTATAGGTTGTTAAGAATGTTATATAATCATAGGATTTTGAATTCTGAAATCGGGAAGTTTTACGGAATCAAATTCGAAGGTCCGGAAGGCCTCAAACCATGGAAAATTACAGAAGGAGAAGTGTTATCTGGTTAGCATCATCGGGCGATGCAGAGGCAGTGCAAAGGCAAAACAAGTTTCGTCAGGTGATGCAAAGGCTTCACCTGGCGATGGATGGCAGAAGTAAAATGATATTTTGGAAATCTTAAAATGATCATAACTTTAGTTCTAGAGCTCAGAATGAAGTATCATTTGAAGCGTTGGATAGATAATGCGATGAAATATATTTATAAGGAATAAAATGGAGGATAAGAATGACAATTCTATTACTTAATTTTATTGCCCCAGCTTCGGTGGGAGAAGGTACCTGTGGAGGTCTTGATAACTTCCGATTTGACAAATCTTCTTCTGGTAGGCCAGTGACGAGATGCCAGGACATAGTTGTACGCTGTGATCCCTAACTTTTTCCTGGACCGCCCTTTCGGGTTTTCAGTCCACCGGGATACCCATTTTTTCCCAAGCCGCCTTTTCAGGTTTTCGACCTGCCGGGTGTATAGATTTTTTCCATTTTCATCCCTTATTTTTTCCCGAACCCTTTTGGTTCGCCGGGAAGCCCTTATTTTTGCCTAGGCCAGTCGACCTAGCGGGTCTTTGATTATGCGTAGTATTTTTTTCGACTATGTTCGTGCTCTCATAATGTAGGGAGTTGTTACTGTCAGTAGTGTTGTGTCGCCATGCTACCAGAAGATGTTTGGTCATGCAAAATTCGTTGCTGTAATTCATGTCCAATGCCCCAAGTGACTCAAGCGGAGATTTGCCCCAGGCTGTTTGGCATTTTTTGAGAGATTCTCCGAATCTTGACTTAACTGCCCCAGATGATGGACAATGATCATGTCTGCCCCTTGGTTGGAAGTGTCTTTGTTCATTAGATATTCTTCGTGCGAATTTCTCTGTTGTTGAACAAATAGTCATATGCAAACAATATTATTTCAAGAATGCAAAGCTTATGTCTGTCTTGAAGTTTTTGAAAATGCAGTTTTTAATAAAACAAGTGAAATTTTGTAAAATGTGATGTCAACTCAGGATTTTACAGCAAACCCTATAGGATTCAGGATACCTTTGGTAACAGTATGCTTTCGAACTAACCCACGCTTCAGCTAGGACTTTTAAGGGTTATAACGTGGCCTGGTTCACGGTTTAAGAAACAAAGGATAAAGGCTCAAATTTTATTTGTACCCACCCGTTCTTCGTGATGTTCTTCGATCCTAAACTCAGCTAATCGTGCGTCTAGATCTTGTTTGAATCTTTGCTCTGATATTCCGGTGATGGTTCGGATATTGATAATTTATTATTTTGGATAATTTATTCCGGTGATCGGTGGAAATAGAACTGACTGTTTTGAAATGCTGGTTCGCAAAATGTCGCGGTAAGCAAGAGTCGCCACCGTCTTTTATGTTCTCCAACAAGGAAAGGACAAAAGCACAGCAAAATTCCTTTTCGAGATGTTTCTCGGTTCGGGAGGTAGGTTATAAAAAGGGAAGGTGTTAACACCCTTTCTATCTGTGGTTATCCACGGGCTCTTAGGTACTTGCTCACTATGTTTTCAAAAATTGTTTGCTTTTCTTGTGTTTGTGGGTTTTGAAAAAGTTTCGTTTTGAAAACTTCTAGGTAACTCTTGTATCAGTCCTCAAGAGTGTATGAAGTGTTTGTTTGAAAACTTTTTGAAAGTGTAGGTGCGAAAAGTTGTTTTTTTGTTTGTTTTGAAAGAGCAAGTACCCAGGAGAAATCTACCTACTCTAAGGAATTAAGTTGTGTAAATATCCTTTAGACAGTACTATCCCACTATTGAGAAGTACGTAGCACCATCGTTGGAGTTATTCGGGTCAATTCGATTATAGGGACATGTGTGGTCACCAAATCAATAGTAGGACGCCTTAGCGGTAACCCTAATATCCTAGATCCTTTTTATCTGAGGCGTTTCGAGGCAACTGGATCTTTAGACAGGAGGGCGACCTCTAAAACACCCTATACTCAATGACCACGTCGAGGCAACCAAGTGAGGCGTACCCTAGGAGTGGCATGTGCACGTGTGTCAGGTTTCATGTTAAGTTATCTTTGCACATTTTTATGGTGAGCTACGAGTTGATTTTAATTTTCAGGCAAGTCTTGTCATGCATAGTTAACAGTTAATAATTGTGCAGAAAATAAATTGCGGAAAGTAAATCTACGCTATTACAAGGCGTCGGGTATTTACATCGCCAAAAATATAACCCTTGAAAAGTAAATTGCGAGAAAATAAAGAAAGCGATAAAAGTCCTAATTATCTATTACATTCTCGGAGCAGTTACATAAATATGATCAAAATAGGAATCAAGAATAAACATGCGCGAGAAAAATTGAATCAGGACGTCCTTAGGGTTTTGACCCCTTTTTGAGAAAAGAATGAATTGTGGTCCTTTTTGCAATTAATTAATATTAAACCTAATTTACTAATTAATTAAATAATTACAAGAAAAAAGTATTTTTTAGTTTTTTATGTTTTAATAAAATAAAATAAAAAGGATTAAAATTGTCAAAAGAAAAAAAAACCCTAATTCTAGATGAATTTTATTTATTGTGAAAAAAGAAGTCAAAGTTAACCTAATTAACTAAATTAATTATATTTAGAATTTATTTACAAAAAAAACAATTAATGGTGAAATTAATAAATAATAAAAATAAATAATATTTTAGGTCTCTGAATTTATTATGAAAATAATTAATTTGTTAATTAAATACCAATAATAATAACTATAATTAATAAAATAATGAAATAGAAATTAAAATAGAAAAGAAAAAGAATAAAGAAACCAGGGGGGGTGCTGGGCCCTTTTGGAGGTTAGAAAGCAGATTTCAAGCCCATTAAGCTATTCAGTCCATTGACTTTTTTGATTGTCCAGCGCATGCTTTGACTGGGAGTATGTTGTTCTTCATCTCCTGGCCATTGGATTTATGCTGGGAGACACATGGCATGCTGATGCTTGGAGCGCATGGTAGGACGCTGTTGGAAATCTGCACACAATCATGTTAAGAAAAACAATAGAAACAATTTGGGTGGACCTGGGAATCGAACCCAGGTCCCAATGGTTACATGCCAGCACGCTATCCACCCAGCCACTTGCCTGCTTTTGTAATTATAATACTAAGTGAAAATAATATATAAAAACAAATCCATATGTTGTACAAACAAAACAAGCGCGCGTAGTTTTGAATTGTCCATTCACACGTTTACACCTCATCATCGTTCTCCTTGAACCTGCAAAATACATGTTAGATAGCGGGGGTTTTTAACCCCCACAACCTGCAACCACGAATAATAGCGATTAGGCGTATGATTAACATAAATGTTTCGCGAGCATTGCATTGTGTTCGTCTGGCCTTCAGGATTATAACCATATGCCTCATGGATCCTAATTTTACTTAGTTTACAAAACCCCAATTCCAGAACTCGAAAACCCTAGAATTTGTTCATGGTATCTTTGGATTTAGGACGTTTTAATCCAATTAACCTATGCCAAAAGCTTCGTATGGTCCCTATTAACACAAAACAATCACAAAAAGATGTTAAATATGCATGAATCAATGATTACGATTTTGGAAAAATGCTTCAAACCGTGAAACTGTTTCCTTGGATTCCTTGAGCTTTAGCGTGTGAATTTAATAGCTACACGTTCCTGGGAACCCCTGCAAGGTGTTAGAAACAATTAAAAGCTTTGAATTAGCCTGGAACCTGGAAAATATTTTTGACTTTTTCTTGAATTTTTTCAATGTTGTTATGGCTTTGTATGCAGCAATTTCACGTCTAATGCATTAGGGTTAGGTTGTGTACTTATAGTAGAATGGAATTAGGTTAAATCTTGGCCAAGAAATCCATGGAATTGATGTTTGTATATTTGATTGAAAATCAAATATTTTTCAATCTTTTTGATTGGAAAAACTTGCCAAACTTGGAGATTCTTGTCCCTTTGATTGGCACACGAAATTCTCAGCATATCTTGAGCTTGTTTGCTTCACCAAAAGATTGAAAAAACCATATCTTTGAATTTCCTACATTTTAAATTAATTAAATGAATTAAAATCAATTAAAAATCCAATTAATTAATAAAAATAAGAAAATAAATTGAAATAGGCTTGATGGGTCGTGCATAGGCCTTGGATAAAGTTTCAAGAAGGAATCTGAGGCCCATTAGCAGAAACAAAGTGTTTTGAGCAAAGTTGACTTTTGCAAATTCATAAAAATTTCCCAACTTCTTCAATGCATATCTTGCTCAATTTTGATCACATGAACATGTTCTTGGACATTTTGGAAAGGTCTTGAAGTCCTATAAGCAATGCCTTTGGTCTCATGTCATTTGGATTTACCAATCTCAAGTTATGGTCTTTGACTTAAAGTGCATTTTTGTTGACTTTTGAATTTGACCTATAATGTAGAAATTGATAACTTTTTGTGAGAGCATCTCTTGGACTTGGAATGTGAAGATGAGTTGTAGGAAATGTCATCCCCTTCAAAATGAGCATTGGATGGGATTTTTATGATGAACCATGAAAAAGTTATGCCTTGGTCAAGATATAGTTGACTTTTCTACTGTCCAAAAATAATAACTTTTTGCATCTTGATGATTTTTGAGCCATGCTTGTGGAATCATGATCAAGACTTGATCAAATGATGATTTTGTACTCAAAATAAGATGTTGACCAAAAATTCTGACTTTTGACTGTAAAATGACCATTTTACCCCTGCAGTTGATTGTGAAGCAAATGGAGCTTTTGACTGTAGAATTTGGCACTGTGAGTCTTGAGACTTGACATGTAGATGCTTGACAATGTATATAGGCCTATGGGACTTGATGGAACCATTTAAAACCTCAAATTCCTTGAAAGAAACAAAACCCTAATTTTGACTGGCTTAGGAGGCATTTGACTATCTAATCCTTGAGAAATCTTGAACCATTTAAAGATGATTCTTGATAAATCTTGGAGAATATGGGAGGGAAAATTTTGGGGTACAATAGTTGCCCCTGTTCAATCTTCTTAACCTGAGGATGTAGATTGGCTTGCGTGCCTTTCGTGATCCGAAGGTGGAAGATGATTGAACACTAGAGTGCCCTGAAATTTGCACTCGCATAGTGTGGTATCAGCAATGTGATGTCGGGAATGGGCTTACAGATGCCATTTGGAGAGATGATGGATAGGAGGATGGGCTTATAGATTCCACCTGGAGATTGTTGATAGGTATTTTTGTCTTTGTTGACGGGTTGCCTTCATTGACAGATTGTCTCCATTGACGAGGTTGTCTTCATTGACAAATTGTCTTCATCGACTGGTTGTCTTCATTGACGGGTTGTCTTCATTGACGAGGTCGTCTTCATTGATAGATTGTCTTCATTGAAGGGTTGTCTTTATGGACGAGTTGTCTTCATTGACAGGTGGTCTTCATTGACAGGTTGTCTTCATTGACTGGTTTTCTTTATTGACAGGTTGTCTTCATTGACGAGTTGTCTTCATTGACAGGTGGTCTTCATTGACAGGTTGTCTTCATTGACGAGTTGTCTTCATTGACAGGTTGTCTTTATTGACGGGTTGTCTTTATTGACGGGTTGTCTTCATTGACTGGTTGTCTTCATTGACGGATTGTCTTCATTGACGAGGTTGTCTTTATTGACGAGGTTGTCTTTATTGACGGGTTGTCTTCATTGACGAGGTTGTCTTTATTGACGAGGTTGTCTTTATTGATGAGGTTGTCTTTATTGACGGGTTGTCTTCATTGACGAGGTTGTCTTTATTGACGAGGTTGTCTTTATTGACGGGTTGTCTTCATTGACTGGATTTAGAGATTAACTGCATCTTTCCTGAAAGGTAAAGGTCAGTCATATGCAATGCATGATATGGATCAAGCAATGATGTTCTCAACATAAATGAGATTGTATGATATGATGCGTATATGCATGTATCATGATGTATGAAGAGGTGATGTTTTAGCTGGGGAAAATAAATCCCGGATAGCTGCTGGAGAATGACGTTGAATTTTTCATTTCTGTTGGGGATGATGAACAAAGATGATTGCAAGAATAAACCTGTAGGAGAGGATGACTCCGTTGGGGAATAAACCTGATGGAGAGATCACTCTGCGGGGAATTACTCCGTGGGGAAGAGATACTACGCTGAGAATTTAACGATGACTCCGCTGGGGATTCCGTTGATAAGTTCTATTAGGGATTTTGATGACCTCCGCCCGGGATAGGAAGAACTTCGCTGAGGACGATCTTTCCGTTGCAATTTGCTGAGGATAACCCAGTTAGACTCTGGTGGGAAATAACCTTTGAACATGGTCGGGGAGAGATATTTGTACTCTACGGAAGACAAGTTTCCAGGATCTACTGGGGAGATGGTTCAACTCTCCTGGGGAAACTTTTGACTACACTAGGGAAATGGCTCCACTGGGATGTCTGGTATTCCGCCGGGGAACAATCTTATATTAAGACTGTCGGGGATGCTTGCTAAGGAATATTTGTACACTCTGCTGGAGAATATTGAGATCTTCTAGGGATACCCCACTTCCTTAGGGCTGACAGTAGCCTAACTCTGCTCGGGGGAGAGTATTGCTGACTTGCTGGAGATACCGTGCCTTTTTAGGGCTGATGGGAGACAACCTCTGCTCGGGGGAGAGTATTGCTGAATCTTGTCTTACTCTACGGGGAATGAAGGTATCCTGGTTACATTCTTCAGCTGAACCTACCTTGGTACCTTGGTGGACAAAGCAACTAAACCACTTAGACAATTATTATTGCCCCTGTTTCTGATGTCACCTGTAATTAGTCCTTTGTTTCGTATGCAAATATTTATGATTAGCAATTAATGTCATATGCATATATCAAAAATGAACATTGGACGTTCTTTACAAAACAAAACAGATAAAGGAAAAACAGTTGGCAATTTGTCTGGAAAAGTGAGCTTGTATTGATTTTGAAATTTGCCTGTAAATAGGCGTTTTGTGTACAAGAGGCTGACGTCCTAGTAAGAGAACGCCGCCGAATAGAATTTATACAATTTGTGAAAATGAAAACAAAACAGCTATGTGAAAGATCCCACTGGGTTCCAACTCTGCTATCGCCTTTATGTCTTCGAGCGTCTCATCACTTTGCTGCTTAGTTGGAGATGAATCTGATTGATTGGTGTCGTGTGAGCCTGAGGGTTGATACTGAAGTCTGGATGCAGGGTGATCAATGAGACATAGTATTACGCTTTAATCCCTAACTTTTTCCTGGACCTCCCTTTCGGGTTTTCAGTCCACCGGGATACCCATTTTTGCCCAAGCCGCCTTTTTAGGTTTTCGACTTGCCGTGTGTACAGATTTTTTTTTTCATCCCTTATTTTTGCCCGAACCCTTTTGGTTTGCCGGGAAGCCCTTATTTTTGCCTAGGTGTGTCAACCTAGCGGGTCTTTAATTCATGCGTAGTATCTTTTTACTATGTCTGCATTGGCGGGGTGAGGAAGGTCGTCACCGTCCATGGTGGTTAGAATCATAGCTCCTCCTGAGAAGATGTTCTTAACCACAAATGGACCTTCGTACGTGGGGGTCCATTTGCCCCTGGGATCACCTTGAGGTAGAATGATGCGCTTGATCACCAGGTCTCCGACTTGATACTCTTGTCGTCTGACTTTCTTTTTAAATGCCTTGATTATCCGTTTTTGGTACGTCTGACCATGACAAATAGCAGTGAGTCTCTTTTCGCCAATTAGGTTTAATTGATCAAGCCGAGTCTGGATCCAGTCGTCTTCGATCAAACCTGCATCCTTCATTATCCGGAGAGAGGGTATCTGGACTTCAATAGGCAAGACTGCCTCCATGCCGTAGACCAAGGAAAAGGGTGTTGCCCCTGTTGACGTCCTTGCTGAGGTACGGTACCCATGAAGAGAAAATGGTAACATCTTGTGCCAATCTTTGTAGGTCACTGTCATCTTCTGTACAATCTTCTTGATATTCTTATTAGCTGCTTCGACAGCTCCATTCATCTTCGGCCGGTAAGGAGAAGAGTTGTGATGCTGTATCTTGAATTGCTCGCAGAGCTCAGTGATCATCTTGTTGTTAAGATTGGTACCATTGTCCGTAATGATCCTCTCTGGTACACCGTATCGACAGATCAAGTTATTCCGAATGAACCGTGCCACGACGTTCTTGGTTACGGTAGCATAGGAAGTTGCTTCAACCCAATTTGTAAAGTAATCAATCGCCACCAGGATGAAGCGATGCCCGTTGGATGCTGTAGGTCTGATCTCGCCGATCATATCAATGCCCCACATTGCAAAAGGCCAAGGTGCTGTCAAGACGTTCAGAGGAACCGGAGGAACGTGCACCTTATCAGCATATATCTGGCATTTATGACATGTCCGAGAATATTGATAACAGTCAGCTTCCATTGTGGACCAGTAATATCCTGCCCGGAGGATTTTCTTTGCCATGGTATGCCCACTGGAATGTGTTCCGAAGGTACCTTCATGCAGCTCTGCCATGATCCTTTCTGCTTCAGTCTTATCCACACAACGCAGTAAGGTTGAATCATGGTTTCGTTTGTAGAGGATGTCATTGCTGAGGAAGAACTTTGCCGCGAACCTTCTCAGAAACTTCTTGTCATTAACAGATGCGCCTTCGAGGTATTCTTGAGCTTCAAGGTACCTCTTCACTTCATGATACCAAGGTTTTTCAGTTACCTCTTCAGCCTCAAGATCACAGCAATGTGCAGGTTCATCCAATTTCCAGATAATGATCCGGGGAGCCTTGTTGTCCCATTTGACTTTGAATATAAAAGACATCGTAGCCAGCGCGTCCGCCAACTGATTCTCCTCTCTTGGGAAGTGTTCAAAAGTTATCTCCTCGAAATGGGGAATCAACGTCAACACATACTCCTTGTAGGGAATAAGATTTGGGTGTTTCGTATCCCACTCGCCTTTGATCTGACTGATCACGAGAGCGGAATCTCCGAAGACACTCAGAAACTTGATCCTTAAGTCAATTGCAGCTTGAAGACCCATGATGCATGCTTCATACTCCGCCATGTTGTTGGTGCAGTTGAAACATAGCCGGGCGGTAAGTGGAGTATGAGTGCCTTTAGGGGATATGATCACAGCACCGATACCATTACCCAAAGCGTTTGAGGCTCCGTCAAAGTGCATAGACCATCGGGATCCTTCCTCAGGTCCTTCATCCGGTCCAGGTACTTCACAATCAGTCACTACCATGATATTCTCGTCTGGAAATTCAAAGTTCATCGACTGGTAATCGTCCACTGCTTGGTGTGCCAAATGGTCTGCCAATACACTTCCCTTGATTGCTTTTTGAGTTATGTACTGGATATCATATTCCGTCAAGATCATCTTCCATCTTGCTATTCTTCCGGACAAGGCAGGCTTTTCGAAGATGTACTTGATTGGATCCATTTTTGAAATCAACTGAGTAGTGTGAGTCAACATATACTGTCTCAGCCGGCAAGCAGCCCATACCAAAGCGCAACAAGTTTTCTCGAGCAGTGAGTATCGGGTCTCACAGTCGGTAAACTTTTTGCTAAGGTAATAAATAGCGTGCTCTTTTCGGCCAGACTCGTCATGCTGCCCCAACACACACCCCATTGAGCTGTCAAGTACTGTCAAGTATAAGATTAGAGGTATCCCTTCAACCGGTGGCATAAGAATGGGTGGTTCTTGGAGATACTCTTTGATTCTTTCGAAAGCGGCCTGACATTCATCGTTCCAACGTACTACTTGATCTTTCTTCGGTAGCTTGAAGATTGGTTCACAGGTAGCAGTTAGGTGCGAGATGAACCGGGCAATGTAGTTCAACCGTCCTAGAAAGCCTCTGAGTTCCTTCTCAGTCTTGGGAACTGGAATCTCTTGTATGGCTTTCACTTTGGCAGGATCCACTTGAATACCTTTGTCGCTCACGACGAAGCCTAGCAGTTTTCCAGATCTCACCCCAAAGGTGCACTTGTTCGGGTTCAACCTCAGCTTGTATAACTTCAGACGGTCAAACAGCTTCTGCATATGGTCAAGGTGCTCCTCCTCAGTTTGGGACCTTGAAATCATATCATCGACATATACTTATATCTCATGATGGATCATATCATGAAACAAAGCAACCATGGCACGTTGGTAGGTTGCCCCAACATTTTTCAACCCAAAAGGCATGACCTTGTAGCAAAAGGTGCCCCACTGAGTAACAAAAGTGGTCTTCTCCATGTCTTCAGGATCCATCTTGATTTGATTATAACTGGAGAACCCGTCCATGAAGGAGAATACCTTATGTTGAGCAGTGTTGTCAACCAGAACGTCGATGTGAGGCAGAGGGAAATCATCCTTGGGGATGGCCCTATTCAAATCCATGTAATCAACGCACATTCGGACCTTACCATCTTTCTTCGGCACTGGAACCACATTGGCAACCCATTGAGGGTAAGAAGTTACTGCTAGAAACCCGGCATCAAATTATTTCATAACCTCAGCCTTGATTTTCTCGGACATCTCTGGACGCATACGGCGGACCTTCTGTTTTGTCGGAGGGCATTCTTCCTTGGTAGGCAAGTGATGAACCACAATGTCAGTATCCAACCCCGGCATGTCTTCGTAAGACCAAGCAAAGATTTCCACATAGTCATGCAGCATCTGAATCAACCGTTGTTTCACACTAGACTCTAGATTGGCACCAATCTTGACTTCCTTTCTGTCTGTCTCAGTACCCAGATTTACCGTTTCCACTGGCTCTTCATGTGGCTGAATGGCCCTCTCTTCCTGGAGTAGCAGTCTTGCAAGCTCACCAGGCACTTCGCAATCAACTTCACCTTCGTCTTCGGCTAAGTTGATCGGATTTTTGAAGTCATAACTGGCAGTAGCAGAGTCGTTACCAGTGAGATCCAGAGTGGATTGAAACCTGTATAGGTGAGTGTGTGTAAATATAGCTGTTTTTTAATATATAATAAAGAAAGACAAGGAGCGCAAGATTTGAAATGCAAAAAACGTCCAATGCTTTTATTAATGATATATGAAAATGACAAATAATAAGCCCTCACAAATGAAGCCACGGTGCCCCGGGTAAGACACCGGGCCATAAAGTTTCAAATTATTGTCTGTTACAAATTAAAAACAAAGGAGTTCATTACTGAGTGACAAAAGTAATAGGTATGAAATCTTTCGCAGTCCAGTTGCTTAGTCCACCATCGGTCGTTGGGTAGATCCAGCTGTCGAATTCAGATTCTTCCACGCCATCTTCAATAGCATTTACTCCTGGGTTGGTGATGAATACAGGAGGTCTTCCAATCCTTGCCTTACGAACAGCCCTCTGAGCTTCTGCAGTGAAACCCAAACCAAATTTGTCAGTCTTCGGAGTGAAATCAGGAAGTCGGCCCCAGTTTGCACACTCACCCTTCTCAATCATAGCCCGACATCCTTTAAGGAAGCCATCTTCAAAGGAGAGTCTTCTTCAGTCACAGTCTCTGCTGACGCCAATGTCTGAGGAACCTCTTTAAAATATTGAAAGGGGGTCTCAATGAATTCCCCATCCATCTCTATGTACCGGAACGAGTTGAGGTGGCTGACCATATATTCTTCTTCTCCTTGAACTGTTACGATCTTCCCTCTGACCGGGTATTTCAGCTTCTGATGTAGTGTGGAGGTCACAGCTCCAGCCTTGTGGATCCAAGGACGACCCAACAGACAAGAATAGGATGGTCGGATGTCCATCACATAGAAAGTAGAGTCAAAGACCTGAGAGCCAACCCTGATTGGAATATCAACTTCACCATGTACCATCCTCTTAGACCCGTCAAAGGCCCGGACAACAATGTTACTTGGCTTGAGCTCTAAACCCTCACAATCCAGCCTGTCTAGAGCTTTCTTGGGCAATACGTTCAACGAGGAACCAGTGTCAACCAATACATGGGCAAGAGTAGTGCCCCTGCATTCAATGGAGACATGCAGGGCATCGTTATGGTTCTTCCCCTTAGCAGTCAGATCAGCGTCAGAGAAACCCAAACCATTATCAGCAGTTAAGTTGGATACACACTCGGTAAATTGATCAGCAGATGTCTCTTGTGGCACGTGGGTCGTCTTCAGGAAGGTAATCAGAGCCTTGGCATGGGGCTCTAAACACAACAACAGTGATAGCATAGAAATTTTAGATGGGGTGTGCCCCAGCTGCTCAACTACGTTGAAATCACTCTTCTTGATAATTTTAAGAATCTCTTCCATCTCTTGCTTGGAAGCTTCAACAGTGGTGGTCTTTGGTGCCTCCGTCTGGGCGGGCACATCAGTAGCAATCCCTTTGCCCCGAGCGTCAGATAACTCGGCAGCAGGGGTAGAAATAGGAACTTGGTCAGGGAGAGAAACAGGCACACTTGCAGGTGTGATAACAATAGGTCCCTGAATAGCTGGTGGCGCAATATCTGGTGAGAAGAGTCTGCCACTGCGGGTGACTTTGGAAGGCCCGGTGATGTTGCTGATGCCGGTACTAGTATCAAACTCTTGTTCAACTCCAAGCACATAAACATCTGCCCCATAGTGCCAAGGGACAGCTTTGTCGGATGTATAGGGGATGGGCCCCGGAACAGTGATGATGATAGGCGCAATCTTCTGAGCAGACATGATTTTGACAGGCTTCTTTGAGGGAGCCTTAGGAGAGTTGTTGAAAATGGTGACAATGGACACTTCTTCAGTAGGGGTATCAGGAACAACAACCTTCTCAAACAAGATCTCTTTATTATCCATCAGGTTTTGGATACCTGACTTCAACAAAGGACAACCAGCAGGTGAAGCAGAACATAGATGGCAACCTTTGCTACATCCCGGAAATAAACCGGCTAGCAACAGGTTCCTCTTGACAGTTAACAGCGGAGTAACAATATCGTCCACAGAGGCTACATACAGGTCTTCCTCTACAACATTCACTCCATGCTTGGGCATGGGAGCAGTCACAACATTGGGCCTTCCGGGCGCCTCGAACTCTATCTCCTTTGCATCGATTAGGTCCTGAATCTTATTCCTCAAAGTCCAGCAATCATCCGTATTATGTCCCGGGCCATCAGAATGATACGCGCAGCGGGCGTTGGGGTTGTACTTTGAAGATGTCTTGTTGGTATTCTTTGGGGCTTCCCTTAGAGTTACCAAATTGGTTGTCAGCAACTGCGGCAATATCTGGGACAAGGTCATACTGAGTGGAGTGAACTGCCTTCTAGGTCTCTCTTCTCTTTGTTGATTGTGACGCTGAGGAGCACCAGCAGGCTTTGAAATGACCACCGCGTTGACAGCTTGGCGGTGTTCAGATTTGTTTGGTCTCCTTGAGCCATAGACAGCACTAGATTCCTTCTTGAATGGCTTCTTTTCAGTACTCGAGGAGGCACCTTTCTGTATCTTCCCAGACTTGATACCAGCTTCAATCCTCTCACCAGTCAAGATCAGATCTGTAAACCCAGCAGAAGAATTCCTAATCAGATGGTTGAAGAACGGACCAGACAGGGTCCCCAGGAACATATCAACGAGCTCACGGTCAGTCAAAGGTGGCTGCACCCTTCCAGCCAGGTCTCTCCACTTTTGCGCACACTCCTTGAATCCTTCACCCGTCCCTAGTGACATACCCTGGAGTTGGGTACGCGTAAGAGCGAGGTCGGAATTATACTGATACTGCTTATAAAATGCAGTAGCCAAGTCCTCCCAGTTTCGAATACTGGCTCCATCCAGCTGATAGAACCATTCGAGTTGAGTCCCTGAAAGACTATCCTAGAAGAAATGGATCCATAAATTCTTGTCAGCAGTATACGGTTGGATCTTCCTTACATATGATCTGAGATGCAGTTTAGGACAGGAAGCTCCGTCGTACTTTGCAAAAGCAGGCGCCTTGAACTTGTGCGGGATCACCACCCCAGAAGATAAGCCTAGGTCTCCAAAGTCCAACTCGGGCACATGTTGAATCTTCGTAGCACTCAAACGGTCCTCTAGCTATTTGTACCTATCCTCAGCAGGAGGATACTGTTCATCATTGAAATCCGTCTCGTTGTCGGAGACCACGGGACTAGGAACCCTTCTATCTTGTGGGATGTCTTTCCCTACAGAGGAAGTAGCCAGATCAGCCTCATTTTGCAGTGCATTCCCATATCTGCGTCCGGTATTGAACAAGACAGTCCTTTTCTTCTTCTTCTTCAAGAGAAGAGTCTTCAACTCCTGTTGACCCTGGGCTAGGCTCATAACCATCTCTTGGAACTGGGCATTCTGGGCCTGGAGGGCCTTGATAGCTTGTTCATTAGTAGGTTCATAAGTCATGATGATTGCTGAAATAAACGAAGATGAGTGACCTGTAAAAAGAGTACCTGTTATGCACATGATGCATGATATGCTATTTATGCAATGCATTCAAGGGTTCGAAAGTTCAAATTCGTTGTAGACAAAAAAGAACACACGTTATATTAATAAATAATTTGTTCAGTACACCAATGCCTCATGGGCGAAATATTACAAAATACTTAATCCCAAAAGACACTACGCATCCTCTTTGGAGCGATGTAAGTGTTGAGGGTCTTTTCCTCGTGAAGTAGGCGGGTGAGCTTCGAGACCTTCTTCTCACTGGCATGTAGATTGGCTTCAAGAGAATTCTGCTCTTCCTTGAGTTGGATCCAGCTCTTTTGCATTTCCTCCCAGGATGTTGGCATGTCAGGATGTAGAATGGTGTATGGCACCTCTCCCTCCAAAACAGGCTCTTTGATCACGGGGATAACATGAGGATATGGCATCACAAGCTTCTGGGAGCGGGCTCGTACCCACTTGAGATAAGGCTCAAGGGGAATGGAATTCTTGTGCCCCAGGGTCTTACTATCCACCTTGTTAGGCATCCTCCAAGCTCTGATGAATCTCTGCCAAAGTCCTTGCGTATCGTTGTCGAAGTCAAAAACTATGTCAGGAATCAACATGTCATGAGGGCCATCCCTCCGAGCATATTCAAACTGTCTCAAAGATAGACATGGGTTATAAGTAATTCCTCCTCTAATTCCAAGTAAAGGAACATTAGGAAATTCTCCGCAACGATCAATGATAGTGACATTTTCTCTGGATCGAGAACACCAATGTATATCAGCATGTGTAAGAGTCATTAATCGTTGTGACCATCTCAAACCCCGCTCGTTCTTCAAAACTGATTGTGGAAGGTGCGAAATAAACCACCTTGCCAGGAGAGGAGTGCAGCACATGAGAACACCTCTTTTTCTCATGGTTCGAGTGTAACATGAGTGGAGGATGTCCCCAAGCAACGTAGGTATGGGGTTTCTGGACATGAAAATCTTGACAGCATTGATATCTATAAGCTGATCTAGATTCGGGAACAACACCAACCCATAGACAAGGAGTGCCACTACTTCTTCAAAGGCTTGTAGGTCAAGGGAATTCCAACATTCTTGTGCTTTCTCAAACAGGAACTTTGCCAAGAATCCTTTGACACCACTTTTGACTTCCCAACGCCCCTTGATATCAGATGGTTGCAGACGTAATGCTTTAGCCACCTCTTCAAGTTTTGGTTCCTTTTCCGTATCGTTGTAGGGTAGTTGACTAAGAATAGGAATTTTCAGAAGTTGAGAAAACTCTTCCAAAGTAGGCACCAATTGATAATCTGGGAAAGTAAAACAGTGGTGCAGGGGGTCAAAGAACTGGAACAACACTTTCACCATATCTTCTTCAATGTTGGTGTTGACCAAGCTGAGTATTCTACCATGCCTTTCACTGAAGGAAGAGTTCTCGGGAATCCTGGATGTAAGCTCCTTGAGCTGAGGAGGGATTCTTACAAGGTTGACCTGAATTGTCTTTCTGTGGATAGTCTCCATGTCCTACAAAACAAGAACAAAGATGAAGATTCGAACCCTTGAAGTGGTTAGTAAATGCATATGATGTTTTTTGATGTTATGATGTTATGATAAAAGCACACCACAAGTATTCACAAAAGGCAAACATGATAAGGCACACAAATCACACCAGACAACCCTTAGAATTTAGGCCAGCATGAAGTTTAGGTACTACCCTCTTGAAGTTGGTGGGCTCAAAACCTGTCCTATCAAAAGTAACCGGGTTCTAAGGAGCTCAATATCATTGGGTTGTTTTCTATGTTCATTGTTTTGATTTAGCCACTGAACTGGCGGTCAAAATATTCCAAGAAAACAACCCTCAATGAGTGTAGTATTGAGTATCTACCAACTTCGGACTGCACCAAAGTCGGTCATCTCACTACCCCTAAAGAGGCCAGGATGGTCAAGTAAGGTTCCTAAGGTCAGTTGATGCTTCACGACACCACGCGGCGGCCCCGTACTCTCCTTGACTTGACTCAAGGGTTACCGGTACCCACCAAAGTGCCACATCAACGTTGAAACTGCTTCAACCGTGTCGGTATACCCCGCACAGTTCCATCACAGTTTGTTGCTACTTCTAAAGGGTATCCCCCAGATCCGGGTTAGGATCTATGAAACTCCGATGCAAGCCCACAAATATAAAAGCAATCAAGGCATACAATTGAAAACATAGAATGATCTAATCCTAAGGTACACCTCACTTCTTAGTATCCCTAGCAGAGTCGCCAGTTCTGTGATCGGTGGAAATAGAACTGACTGTTTTGAAATGCTGGTTCGCGAAATGTCGCGGTAAGCAAGAGTCGCCACCATCTTTTATGTTCTCCAACAAGGAAAGGACAAAAGCACAACAAAATTCCTTTTCGAGATGTTTCTCGGTTCGGGAGGTAGGTTATAGAAAGGGAAGGTGTTAGCACCCTTTCTATCCGTGGTTATCCACGGGCTCTTAGGTACTTGCTCACTATGTTTTCAAAAATTGTTTGCTTTTCTTGTGTTTGTGGGTTTTGAAAAAGTTTCGTTTTGAAAACTTCTAGGTAACTCTTGTATCAGTCCTCAAGAGTGTATGAAGTGTTTGTTTGAAAACTTTTTGAAAGTGTAGGTGCGAAAAGTTGTTTTTTTTTGTTTTAAAAGAGCAAGTACCCAGGAGAAATCTACCTACTCTAAGGAATTAAGCTGTGTAAATATCCTTTAGACAGTACTATCCCACTATTGAGAAGTAGGTAGCACCGTCGTTGGAGTTATTCGGGTCAATTTGATTATAGGGACATGTGTGGTCACCAAAGCAATAGTAGGACGCCTTAGCGGTAACCCTAATGTCCTAGATCCTTTTTATCCGAGGCAACCGTTTCGAGGCAACTGGATCTTTAGACAGGAGGGCGACCTCTAAAACACCCTATACTCAATGACCACGTCGAGGCAACCAAGTGAGGCGTACCCTAGGAGTGGCATGTGCACGTGTGTCAGGTTTCATGTTAAGTTATCTTTGCACATTTTTATGGTGAGCTACGAGTTGATTTTAATTTTCAGGCAAGTCTTGTCATGCATAGTTAACAGTTAATAATTATGCGGAAAATAAATTGCGGAAAGTAAATCTACGCTATTACAAGGCGTCGGGTATTTACATCGCCAAAAACATAACTCTTGAAAAGTAAATTGCGAGAAAATAAAGAAAGCGATAAAATTCCTAATTATCTATTACATTCTCGGAGCAGTTACATAAATATGATCAAAATAGGAATCAAGAATAAACATGCGCGAGAAAAATTGAATCAGGACGTCCTTAGGGTTTTGACCCCTTTTTGAGAAAAGAATGAATTGTGGTCCTTTTTGCAATTAATTAATATTAAACCTAATTTACTAATTAATTAAATAATTACAAGAAAAAAGTATTTTTTAGTTTTTTATGTTTTAATAAAATAAAAAGGATTAAAATTGTCAAAAGAAAAAAAACCCTAATTCTAGATGAATTTTATTTATTGTGAAAAAAAAAAGTCAAAGTTAACCTAATTAACTAAATTAATTATATTTAGAATTTATTTACAAAAAAAACAATTAATAGTGAAATTAATAAATAATAAAAATAAATAATATTTTAGGTCTCTGAATTTATTATGAAAATAATTAATTTGTTAATTAAATACCAATAATAATAACTATAATTAATAAAATAATGAAATAGAAATTAAAATAGAAAAGAAAAAGAATAAAGAAACCAGGGGGGGTGCTGGGCCCTTTTGGAGGTTAGAAAGCAGATTTCAAGCCCATTAAGCTATTCAGTCCATTGACTTTTTTGATTGTCCAGCGCATGCTTTGACTGGGAGTATGGTGTTCTTCATCTCCTGGCCATTGGATTTATGCTGGGAGACACATGGCATGCTGATGCTTGGAGCGCATGGTAGGACGCTGTTGGAAATCTGCACACAATCATGTTAAGAAAAACAATAGAAACAATTTGGGTGGTGTTGGCTGAAGATTTTGATAATGTTATTTAGGATTTAAAATTGGTTAAGAGTTCTGATCGAAATGGAATTGAACACCATATTTCGAAGTTGCAGAAGCAGTGTTTCGAATGAGTGTGTCAAAGCTTGAAGCTTCGAACGGTGATTATGGGAAAATATCTAAAGGGGTCTCGAAACAACAGCGAGGCTAGATTTGGGAAGAGCGTTCGAAACGGAAGAACACTAAAGCATTTAAAATTCAAATGGAAGCGGGACTTTCAAAGTTTGAAAGTTTTGTGTTGGAGCATTTGGGGACACGTGGAAAGATGAAAGAAGCATTGTCTTGCATGTTCGAAACGTGGCATGATCCTATAGCGAGACCGTTAGGGTCGAATTAGTATAAATAGAAGTCTTAGTATTAGGATTTCAGTGTGTCATATCTGTTATACAAAATACTCAATAACATTCAAACTACCACATGGCAAGGGAAACGAATGCAAGAGAGATGTATGTATGATAGCACCATGTATTTCTAATTTAATGAAAGCCTTTTTACCATTTCCAGTACTTTCCTCTTTTCTTTTTATCGAATAACATTTACAAGTTTCTTTATCTACTGTCTTTTCATTTCAAAGTCTTTTCCTCAAAGTTTTACTCTTTAATGCTTTCTTTATATTTCGAGCACTTTATATTTCAGAGAACTGTTACGCTTTCAATACCTTTACTTCCAAGTATTGTTTTTCAAACGCATCCTTTTACTTAAAATTGCATTAAACGCTTTCTTCACATTTTAAACTTCTACATTCCAGAAATCTTTTATGTTAAATGTTTTGCAAATCGAAACCATTTACTTCATTTTTCATGCAGTTTTACATGTCTCTTCAATCAGCATTACAATTAGCATTTATTCGTATAACTTAGTTTTCATATACATTTTGACCACATTTTTAAACTCTTAGAGAGAGGGATCGAAATAAACCAAACACTTGTACAATAGCAACCATGAATAATTGTTCGATTGTGAGAGTAACTTTAATATCCAAGGAGTCCTAGGATCAATCTAGTCGATCCTGTGAGTTACCAGAGAGATTGAGTAGCGTTAATAAAGATTATTCGATAGTTTGGAAGACTAGCGGTTGTTTACCAGAAATCACTGGAAACAAATTGGCACACCCGGTGGGACCAATAGTTGGATATCAGAATTAAGGATTGTCGAGACATAGCCATCCCAAAAACGTAGGAACCATAAGAAATTTGCTGTTTTATGAACCTAAGAAGTGGTAAGATAACCAACAGCAACCAACCTTTATCCAGAAGAAAACGTTTGGACAAAATGTCTAATTCAGACAATCAACAAGGAAACCAAGGTGACCCACATGCAACAGGCACTAACGCGTCCATTTCGAGCGGAACATCTAATGTAATCCCTTCGAATGCACAGTCTGTTGCATCTTCAACCAGTAACATAGCCACCACTGGAGTAAGTGGCATATCAACTAACAGTTCGATCTTAGGAAATACTGGAACTATGGGATACCCTGGGGGATTCGTTCCACCACCAGGAACGCAATCCCATTTAGCCACACCATTAACTAGACCACCCGGCTTCGATGGGAATAGAATTAGAAGTTCTTCTTACGGAATGCCAACATCTTTTATGGCAGGTTTACACAATTCCACTTCGAATTCATCCCCACAACTAGGATCTGGGTCTGGGGCGAACCAATTTATGACAAATAACCAAGGGTCAGTGGGTTATAGCACGTTGCCTATCCTAACCACAGATAACCAGTTGGCTTTTAGGCAATTGATGGATGACAGCAACCACAATATGATAGGGGTGTTAGCGCAAACCATGCAGGAAATATTTGCCCCAATAGTTCAAAATGTGACTGTGACGAACAGGGAAAACGCTGACAATATGAGTCGAATAGCAGATTTCTTTGCTCCCACAGAAAGGCGTAGGCAGAACCAGGCGGGATTTCGAACAAACATGCCTGTTATAGAACGAATTGCTAACGACCCAATTCAGAGACTACCCAGAGAAGAAGCTAACTTAGGGGCCAGAGCACCAAGGTTAGAAGCCCCAGTAATTCAGGGCCCACAAAGGGAAGTTATGGAACCAGGGGCAAGGATCGAAAGGCCAGAAGCCCCGGAACTTCGAGAAGAACAACCCAGGGGAGTTGTTTTTGTTGGTCGAAATCAAGATGCCGATGCCGTCGTTCATAGGATTCGAAACGATAACATCTTGGCAGAAAATAACCTAACCACCATGATAGAGAGGATCATGGCCCAGAATGGCCTCAACACGGGAATGAGGAGGCCAAATTACGCTTCTCCTATATTGGATTGTATAATGCATACTGATTTACCAAGGGGATACAAAATCCCTAAATTTACAAAGTTCGCTGGGGACACCAACGAGTCAACGGTCGAACACATAGCGAGATATCTAACCGAAGCGGGAGATATAGCCAATAATGAAGATCTCAGGATCAAATACTTCCCAAGTTCCTTGACAAAAAACGCCTTCACTTGGTTTACCACGTTGCCTCCTGGATCTATTGACACTTGGGCCCTTTTAGAGAGATTATTCCATGAACAGTTTTACATGGGACAAACGAAAATAAGTTTGAAGGAATTGGCCAGTGTTAAGAGAAAGTTCACTGAACCCATAGATGATTATTTGAATAGATTTAGGCTGTTAAAATCCAGATGTTACACAGTAGTGCCTGAACATGAGTTAGTCGAAATGGCCGCTGGGGGTTTGGATTATTCTATTCGAAAGAAATTAGATACTCAGTATTTGAGGGATATGGCTCAATTAGCCGATAGGGTTCGACAGGTCGAAAGACTAAAAGCCGAAAAAGCCAGAGTCTTTAAGAACAGTAAGAAAGAAAGGATTTCCTATGTTGGGACTGAGGAAATAGAAGAATATCCTGAATTCGAATTCGAAGAGGTCGAAATCGACCTCGCTGAATTAAAACAGTCCCCGCCTTACTCCTGCAAAATGTTAGTTCCCACGAAAGGGAAAGATATTGTCGAAAATGAGAAAAGTGACAAGTTTCCAAAGAAGGTTTATACCTTCGACGTCACTAAGTGTGACGAAATTTTTGACTTGCTTGTAAAGGATGGCCAACTAATTGTGCCATCAAATGTCAAAATACCTCCCTTGGATCAGAGGAAGAAAAGGGGATTTTGCAAATATCATAGTTTCCTAGGCCACAAGACCTCACAATGTTTTCTTTTTAGGGACTTGATTCAAAACGCGATCAAAGATGGCAGACTAAAGTTTGCTGATAAGGTGAAGATGAAAGTGGACGAAGATCCTTTGGACGTCGCAGACACCAACTACTCCGAGCCTGCATGCATTGGAGAGGTCAACATGGTGGAAACTGATCAAAGCGATGCCCCAACAGGAGAGAAGGACACTGGAGTCGAAAACTGGGTGATGGTCGAAGTCAGCGAGGAAGTCACTGAAGACATCCAGAAAACGCCAGACACTTCGATTGTTGCACCTGTGGCTGTTGCAGGAGAAACCCAGGCTACTGAAGGCCAAGGGAATCAAAACGAAGGATTGACACAAGTCACTGAGGGCTTGAGGCTGGAATTGGAGAAAGTTCAAATTACGCAACCAGTTCCCCTTCAGAAGGAAATATGGGACACTCTAGGGGAGCCCAGTGGGAAATTTGACTATCTGGTCAAATATTCTGCCCCAGAAAGTTCGAAGGTCCAGATCGAAGATATAAAGCCCACAGGATGGGGCGATGACGAAACTAAAGAGGGGGATGTGGAAATAAATATGGTGGATATGGAAGGACCCCGTTCTGAGATGGAGGAAGTGAAAAAATACTTAGAAAAAGAAAAGCACAGAATGGGGGATAATCACACTGGAGATGCTACTCTCAAAGACTATCTCATGACATGCCACAAAGGAGATCCAGGCATGATATTGTGCCCTAGGTGCAGCATCCTCTGCAACCAAAGAATTGCTGCAAATTTCGAAAGGGTACAGAGGGCTCGAACTGGCAACAATTGGCGCCAGGATAACCAACTCTTTAGGTGCTATCCCAAGGCTGGAGAGAGTCTGTTGGAGTTTGTTTTTCGCTGCTACAAAGGGGCAACTAAGTGTTTGGTTTGCCCAAGATGTTCTGCTGTGTATGACCAAAGCATGGCCAGGGCCTTCGAAACGATCCCCTTCGCCCCTTGCTGGAACCATCAAGAAACTGCCCAGATGGGCCCGCGTTTCGACAGCAGATACAAACAGCGAAGACCTGATAGCCCTCACCCCAAAGTTGCTCGAAGAGTGACTTTCAAACTCCCTGCTGAAGTGCCAACCGATAGATGGCTACAAGTCAGAAATGACAAAGGCAAAGACAAATGGAGGAGTGCTGAACGAAATGCACGCCATGCTGTGACATACAGGAGGCAATTCAACACACAAAAAAGGGAGGAAGTGAGATTAGAGAATTACAAAGGAAGGAACCCCATGTCAAGATCCCAGTGGCGCAGACAGCAAAGGATTCGAAAGGCTGAGAGGGAAGCTATGGCAAACAAAGGGGATCCTTCAACGAAGATACAAGGTGAATCAAGCACCAACAAACCAAAAAATCAGACTGAAGAGAAACCTCCAGTCAATAGGAGGCTTTTTTCTGAAGACCAACGAGACGAACCAAAGGAATATACTCCAGGCCCGGAAGAGGACGAAGATATGATAACAGATAACTTCGAATCGGAGGGGGAGTCTTCATTCAACCTGAACTGTAACGTGGTGTCCGTGCTTCCCTGCGAATTTGGGCAGGAAACCGAAATCAATGAATATGAGGAGGAAGACACCACAGATTTAATGAAACATAGGCCCGTGTGCTACTACGTGATGGACAATGGGGTTGTTGAGGAACAAAATGCGTTCTTCGAACGTCCAGAGCCTGCAATGAAGAATCATCTCAAGCCACTTTTCATTCGGGCGAAAGTAGGTGTCCATGGTGTGAACAAAGTTCTAGTGGATGGGGGTGCTGCAGTCAACCTGATTCCCCATTTCATGCTAAAAAGGTTAGAGATCCGCGAAGGAGATATCAAGCCCCATAATATGGTTCTATCCAATTATGAGGAAAAAGTGGGCAAAACACTGGGGGTGGTCCAGTTGGAATTGACAATAGGCTCAAGTTGCAGGCCCACCATGTTTATGGTTATCGAAGCCAAGGCCAACTATAACCTACTGCTAGGAAGAGAATGGATTCATGGCGTGGAGGCAGTTCCTTCGTCAATGCATCAACGACTAGTTCTGTGGAGAGATGACGGAATCGTGGAAAATATCGAAGCAGACCAGAGTTACTTTATGTCAACTGTCAATTTAGTTGACAAAAGGGATTATGATAAAAATCTGGCAAAGATTGCTCCATGTGTCCCAAATGATGAGATGAATGAAACTAGAAACGCCCACTACTACATGACACTTCGTCATGATGGTCTTTACTGGGATAGAACAATAAGCAGGCTGGAACTTCGACAACCGTAACCATGACTGAGTCTACCTTCTTCGAAAGGATTTCGGCCTATATGGCTGAGAATGAATCGAAAGAGGCCTTAGAGGCTGAAATAAATGAATCAATTGTAAAGACGAATGAAGTCAGTGGGGGGGGGTGCGAAATGCTCACCCATCAAAGAATTGGAGATGGATCAAAGGTTAGATGCCATCTATGACAAAGAACCCTTAGGCTTCGAAAGGGACCCCATAAACTCAGGTGTCAAAATATTGGCACAGGACCCGCTCGAAGAAGTCAACTTAGGGGATGAAGAAACGAAAAGAGTAACTTACGTGAGTGCTAAACTTAGCCCAGGCCTCAAGGAAAAAGTGATCGAAGTCCTCAGGAAAAACAAAGATTGTTTCGCATGGGATTATGATGAGATGCCTGGTTTAAAGAGGGAGTTGGTCGAACATAGACTGCCAATCAAAGATGGCAAGAGGCCCATCAAACAAACTCCCAGAAGATTCGCACCAGCGGTTCTCACAAAAATTAAAGCTGAGATCGAAAGGTTGTTGCGCTGCAAATTCATCAGAACAACAAGGTACGTTGAATGGTTAGCAAACATAGTACCTGTTATTAAGAAAAATGGTTCTTTAAGGATTTGCATAGATTTTAGGGATTTAAATACTGCAACCCCTAAGGATGAATATTCCATGCCCGTGGCAGAAATGCTAGTAGATTCTGCTGCAGGATTCGAATACTTGAGCATGTTAGATGGATACTCTGGATACAACCAGATTTTCATTGCTGAAGAAGATGTTGCAAAAACAGCATTTCGTTGCCCAGGAGCCTTAGGCACCTACGAATGGGTGGTGATGCCTTTCGGTTTAAAAAATGCTGGGTCAACTTATCAAAGGGCGATGAATTCAATCTTTCATGACTTCATCGAAACCTTCATGCAGGTGTATATTGATGATATAGTCATCAAATCTATATCTGCATAAGCACATTTGCATCATTTAAGCCAATCATTCGAACGAATGAGAAAACATGGCTTAAAAATGAATCCCTTGAAATGTGCATTTTTTGTGCAGGCTGGAGATTTTCTTGGTTTTGTGGTCCACAAGAAAGGAATTGAAATCAACCAGAACAAAACCAAAGCCATAATGGAGACGAAAGCACCTGCGTCAAAAAGGGAGTTGCAATCTCTACTAGGGAAAGTTAACTTCCTCAGAAGATTCATTTCGAACCTGAGTGGAAGGACCCAAGCTTTCTCTCCGTTACTTCGTCTGAAGCAAGGTCAGGCCTTCGAATGGAACGAAGCTCACCAGGAGGCGTTTGACAAAATAAAAGAATATCTTTCCCAGCCTCCTATTTTGTCTCCACCATCATGGGGGAAGCCCATGAGACTGTACATATCTGCTTCTGAAGTTAGCATAGGTAGTATGTTAGCACAAGAGGATAACAATGGCGTCGAAAGAGCCATATACTATTTAAGTAGAGTGCTAAATGATGCAGAGACCAGATATAGCAATTTAGAAAAGCTATGTCTCTGTTTATACTTCTCTTGTATGAAACTCAAGTATTATATAAAACCTGTTGATGTTTATGTTTCGTCTCACTTCGATGTCATTAAACATATGCTTTCAAAGCCAATAATGCATAGTAGAGTTGGAAAGTGGGCTCTGGCCTTAACGGAATATTCATTGACTTTCATGCCCTTAAAAGCTATGAAAGGTCAAGTGATTTCTGATTTCATTGTGGATCATTCGTTGGTTGAGCAGACAAGTATGAGTTACGTCGAAATGCAACCATGGAAATTGTACTTTGATGGTTCAACCCACAGGAATGGAAGTGGTGTTGGGGTCCTTCTAATTTCTCCTGAAGGAATTCCAACAAAATTCAAGTATAAATTGGATGGTCCTCGTTGTTCGAACAACGAAGCTGAATATGAAGCGCTCATTGTTGGACTTGAAGCTTTGTTGGAATTGGGGGCAACCAGAGTCGAAATTAAAGAAGACTCTGAATTGGTGGTCAAACAAATCACAAAAGAATACAAGTGCATAAAGGAAAATTTAATGGTATACTTCGTCATAGTCAATAGGCTATTAAGAAAGTTTGAATACATGGACATTCAACACATACCAAGATTAGAAAACCAAGAAGCAAATGACTTAGCACAGTTGGCTTCAGGTTATAGAGTATCTACCAAGAATCTTAAAGATTTGGTCGAAATAAGGGGAAGAGTTATGGCTACTAGATTCACACCATCGGATCTGGAAAGTATGAGATTGGGATATGCTGAGAAACAAGGAATCGAAATTCTAGCCATAAATACTTTGTCAGATACAGACTGGAGAAGTCCATTAAAGAGTTATTTAGCAGACCCAACTTTAAAGGTGGATAGAAAAACAAAATATAGAGCATTATCATATCTCCTCATGGGGAACGAATTGTTCAAAAAGACCCAAGAAGGTGTATTATTGAAATGCCTAGGAGAAAGTGAGGCATATTTAGCATTGTCTGAGGTCCATAATGGGGCATGTGGGGCACACCAAGCAGGCCATAAAATGAAATGGTTGCTATTTCGATATGGTTTGTATTGGCCTAGCATGCTCAAAGATTGCATAGACTTTGCTAAAGGATGTGAGGAATGTCAGAAACATGCAGGAATTCAACACGCCCCTGCAAGTGAGTTGCATTCGATCATCAAACCATGGCCATTCAGAGGATGGGCATTGGATCTGATAGGGGAGATAAATCCTGCTTCGTCCAAAGGTCAGAAATATATCTTGGTAGGAGTAGATTATTTCACCAAATGGATCGAAGCTATACCTTTGGTAGTTGCTGATCAAGAGGCAATTATCGAGTTTATACAAAAGCACATTATCTATAGGTTTGGATTTCCAGAAAGTATAACTACAGACCAAGGCTCTGTATTTACTGGTAGAAAGATGCAAGGATTTGCCCAAGAAATGGGGTTCATATTGCTAACATCAACACCATATTATGCTCAGGCAAACGGACAAGTCGAAGCAGCAAACAAAGTAATAATAGGATTAATCAAGAAGCATATTGGCAAGAAGCTAAGAAATTGGCACAAAACTCTGGACCAAGTGTTATGGGCTTGTAGAACATCTCCTAAAGAAGCCACTAACACTACGCCTTTCCAACTTACATTCGGCCATGATGCAGTATTACCAGTAGAAATTCATCTGCAATCAGTTCGAATCCAGAAACAAAACGAAATCCCAGCTGCATTATATTGGGAAATGATGATGAATGAATTAGTTGAGTTGGACGAAATTAGGTTACATGCGTTGGAAATTTTGATGAGGCAAAAAGAAAGAGTGGCCAGAACGTACAATAAAAGGGTAAAGAAAAAAGTATTCGTTATTAATGACTTGGTTTGGAGAGTCATATTGCCTATGGATAAGAAGAACAAAGCATTAGGTAAATGGTCACCTCATTGGGAAGGACCTTTTCGAATATTAAAAGTATTCTCAAACAATGCATACGAAGTCGAAGAACTCTTGGATGATAAACGAGTCCTAAAGGTTAATGGGAAATATTTAAAGAAATATAAGCCAAGCCTGCGGGAGATTCGAATAACAACAACATAAACAAAATATTATAAAAAGCCAAGATGGCAAGATAAGAATGCCAAAATGGCGTTGTTCGAATATTACATATAAAAAGCCAAAGTTATGGTCAGATGAGATATAAAAATTTAGAAATAAACATTATTTTTCAATCGATTAAAGGTGCTTCGAAATGTTTCAAGTCTCTGCTGAGCAAACCGCCTGGCACCTTCCAAGGTTGCCACTTCTCCTTTAAGTTGTTCTGCAGTCTCCATTTCTGCAAGCCCCCGGTTGAGAAGCTCTTCGAATTGGTTACCTGCAGGATTAGTTTCGAAGGCTAGTTGTTGTTCCTTAGCCTCCTTAACTTTCTGCTGAAGTTCCAGAATCTGCCTTTCCCAAATAAGAATGGACTCAGCTCGAGCCTCATATTCAGTTTTCTCCTGCTTCAGATGCATAGCCTGATCCTCAGCTTCTTGAGAAAGCTTCGAAGCTTGTTCATAGGCGGCATCCATGGCAATGCGTTTCTCGTGAACCTTCTTGGCAGCAGATTCGTCTTGGAGAAGGTAGCCAGTTACGTTGTCCAGCAAGTTCTGAAGATCAAACAAGAGAGTACTAACTGGCAAAGAGCAGTTGGAAAGATTGACCTTTGTGAGCAGCTCCTTCATAGTATAGCAAGCAGTACTATCTTGCTTAAGCACTTCGAAGATATCCACATTGAGAATAGTTCTCCTAATTTTGTTAAGAAGAACAACTCTTTCATCTGTGGGAAGAGGATAGCTGGTTGAACTTGTGCCAGCCCTAGCGATTGGAACATCCCTCTGAGCCAACTTTGCCTTCATATACCCAATGGGGTCATTGCGCCGCAGAAGTGCCAGTTCCTCGTCAGTCATTCGAGACGGAGAGGATTGGGGGAATTCCACGCGTAGGGGAACCACGTTTGTTTCAACCTCTAGGGTTTCGTTGATTGCATCACCATCCCCTTCATTTGCTTCGTGCTCTTGGTCTTCTTCATCTTCGTCCAAATCTACCACTTCGATACCATCCCTTTCGCCGCTATGTGCGTTAGACTCCGTCCCGGCAGTCGAACCATCATTCGCGTTTTCCTCGTCATTGGCGTTTTCCTCCTCAGATTCTTCGCCTGCAGATTCTTCGAATTCTCGCCCAGAATCAGCTTTTTCTTCTTCAGTCTGAGTATCCTTTGGGTCCTCTTGAAGAGTTTCAAGAGGGGACTTTTGAAGAACCCTTTGCGAATCCTCTGCAGAAGTTTGAAGTATCGTTTTGTTCACCTCTTTCAGAGGAATGGAGGTACCTTGGTCATCTGGCTGTTCAGAAGTTCCAGCCAAAACCGCCACATTGGAAGAACCTTTGTTTTGGACCAGATTGCTGGAATCTCCTTGAGGAGAGGAGTTAAGCGGAGCAGCAGCTCTGGACGGTGAGGTCGAAATGGTAGAAGTTGGATTCAAGATGTTTTGCAAAGAGTGGCAGAATGTTAAAGAAAAATATTCACCAAGATAATAAGAAGTTAAACATTTTTAGAGGAAGTTCGATTTACCTGTGGGCCCTCAGAGGAGAGGTTACTAGCTATGCGTTCCAACTGTGGGTTGGAGGTCGAAGGTGGATTTTTAGATTTTGGTAAGGGAGCAGCATCCCTGGAGTCGAGTCCAGAGACACTAGTCGGAACAGTGCTTTTGGGTGTAGCTTTCTTTAGCTTCTTCTTCGAAGCAGTATTTGAGTTTCCTCCAGCAGTAGGATCTTCCCCAGTAGTGCTTGGTTTCCGCTTCTTGGGAGTAGTGGGAGGAAGTTTGTTGGTCTGAACGAATTTTAACGAAGTTAGATATAAAAAGCTTGAGTGAATTCGAAGCATCAAAAACTAAGTGATTACCGTTGGAATTGGGGCACTTGTTGTTGGTGTTATTGTTGTTGTTGTAGTTATAGCAGTAGCAGTTGTTTCGGGTGGATTAGCTTTTTCAGTAGTTTCAATGGAGGTTTGAGAGGCACTCCCTCCCTTCGATTTCGAGGCAGCAGTCTTTATCCTGATAGCTGAAATTCAAAACAATTAAAGCAAAGGTTAAAGATATGGAAAATAAAAGACATCTGGGATTTTTTCCCAAGCATTCGCACCTGTGCCTTGATCAGATTTAATTGACATGGCAGAAAGGTCATATCGAAGATGTCCTGGGAAATCATGAAGCCAGTGTCGAGCCCATGTCACAGTCTCAGATGGCTTTGGTTTCCTCTGAAGATATTTGAACATCTCTTTGCAAGTAAACCACCATGGATATGGGGGAAACCAAGCCAGAGCCAGTTCTGAGGTAGGTAATCTGGGAAATTTAGGTGGATGCATTTCGAATGCCAACCTATACCTATCCTCAGGTGACAGCCCTGAAGGAAGTTTTAGCTTAGAAACTTTTTGTTTAAATTTTTCCTTCAAGGTCTCAGCTGCTTGATGCACAGTGGAGTCCAAGCGCGTGGGGTCGTAAGTAGTTTCAAAATAATTTTGAAAAGCTTTTATCTCTTTGGCATGAGTAAACATACCTTTCTTTGCTGGTACCTGCACATCGAAGGCATCAATTAGTTTCTGTCGAATTGTAAGTGTATCGAACATGCAAGTTTCATAAAACTTAATCCATCACTCCAGAAATCCTTTAGCCGCGAGATGGGTAGGTTCGAAGGCTATCAGCTCAAATTGGGCAAAGCCTTGATATTGTTCTTGCTGGATCTTGGCTTCCCTTGCCTTGAAAGTTCGACCAGATGTGATGGCGCTCTCAGTCTGGAACAAAGGTTCAGGAATCAGTTGGCATAAGCCAAACTGCCTCGAAACGAAGTTTGGTTGGTAGGCAAAGAGGAGAATTTGATTCTTAGCTGGGGTTATCCTTGAAGAGATGAGTCTAGGAAGCAAAAAAGCTCTCCATACATCTTGGATCTCCTTGCTCTTAATGGCTTCTGAGAGAGCCATGGTGAACCAAGAAGGTCCATGAGCCCTCGAAGCGAAAGGCGCCATGCTCTCTTCGAACTTATGCCTTTTGGAGAGGATCATGATGTACTTCGAGAAGTGAACCTTGAAGTCATCCTTGTCATCATTAGGAGTTAGTCTTCGAAGCCTAGTGCCTTCGACTATCCTATCACTTATTTCTGAATCTTGCTCATCTATGGTGTTGGCGGTTGGTAAAGAAGGTTCGAACATGGCGTTTAGCCATAGTTGGAGTAACCAAAATGGGCCAGCTAATAGAATGTTTTTAGAAGTGTGGGATTTGAGACTCGAAACGGCTGACCTCAGGCTTTCGTAGAGGTCAACTAAGAGTAACTCACTTAGGCACACCTTGCGATTTTCGTGTAAATCCCTAGCTAGAGGAATGAACCTACTAGCTACCTGCAGGGATCTACTGCAGAAAACGTACCTAGACAGCCACAGGGTTAAGAATGCAATATGCTCTATGTCAGACACATTATCCCCTTCAGCATGATAATGGCTGATAAATTTGGAAAAGCTGGCTAACTTGACTTCGAAGTCAATTATGCTGGAGTGTTCTTCGTTGTCAGGAACATAAGTTTCTCCCACTGGCGACAGCCCAGTAATAGCCGCTATATCAAAGAAAGTTGGGGTAATCATTCCACCTGGGAGATGGAAAGTGTTGTAGGTACTATCCCAGAAATAAAGGGACGCAAACAGCAAAGGATGGCTATAGGTGAATCCAGGTTTCGATAGCTTAATGAGGTTATAAATGCCTAGTTCTTCCCATTGTTGGGATTTTTTGGCTTCTACTTTCGCGAACCAATTTTGATAGGCAATATCAGAAGTAGGGCAAGATCTAAATGGTTTAAAATTGCTTTTTACATAATCCAGAACAAATGGGTCCTTGGGAGGAACAATTGGGGTTTCTGCGGTATTCGAACTGAGGGATTCTACTACCCTAGGGGTGTCCATTTTGTTGAATAAAGGTTTGAAGCTATAACATACGGGAAAAATTGTCCTGGTATCCTTTAGTATTTCAAAAACTGTAAGAGGACCATTTAAGGCTAACCTCTTACCAGCAACATGGGTAGGGATGAGTACCTGTGATGCGTACAGCATTTCTTTTTCTTTGGAAATCATTTGAGGAGCAAGAGCAGATTGGCCTTGAATGGTGACGATTTTACTCTCCATGGTTGCTCCTGTAGTCTTTCCTTTCTTCTTTGAGACTTTCTTGAGTTGGGAAGAGGTGGAAGAAGACATTTTTGTTGTTTGAGAGCTTAGATTGTTTATGAGAGAAGAAGAGTGAAAATTCAGAGTATGAAAGACTTAGAGTGTAAAAAAGGAAAAGGAAGAGTAAATTGACGTTTTATAATGAGAAGATTAAACATCCACCGAGTAAAAGTGTGATACGTGGAGATCATGGGTTGGTGTGATGAAGAGGTGGCGAGAAGTTGATATAGGTAATAGGCGTGATTTAAAAACAATCATTACTTATAACTGCACCACGCTGTGAAGTGACTCTGGGCGGTTAAGGAACCCAAAAGGTGCTATGATTGATGTGACTGGAGTCAAAGGCATTAAATGTTATGATGATTCAAAAATCCTATCAAAATCTTGTATAAATGTTTAAAATAGGTATTTCTCAAAGAGATCGAAATACATATTTTAAAGGGGCAATTTGTTGGCTGAAGATTTTGATAATGTTATTTAGGATTTAAAATTGGTTAAGAGTTCTGATCGAAATGGAATTGAACACCATATTTCGAAGTTGCAGAAGCAGTGTTTCGAATGAGTGTGTCAAAGCTTGAAGCTTCGAACGGTGATTATGGGAAAATATCCAAAGGGGTCTCGAAACAACAGCGAGGCTAGATTTGGGAAGAGCGTTCGAAACGGAAGAACACTAAAGCATTTAAAATTCAAATGGAAGCGGGACTTTCAAAGTTTGAAAGTTTTGTGTTGGAGCATTTGGGGACACGTGGAAAGATGAAAGAAGCATTGTCTTGCATGTTCGAAACGTGGCATGATCCTATAGCGAGACCGTTAGGGTCGAATTAGTATAAATAGAAGTCTTAGTATTAGGATTTCAGTGTGTCATATCTGTTATACAAAATACTCAATAACATTCAAACTACCACATGGCAAGGGAAACGAATGCAAGAGAGATGTATGTATGATAGCACCATGTATTTCTAATTTAATGAAAGCCTTTTTACCATTTCCAGTACTTTCCTCTTTTCTTTTTATCGAATAACATTTACAAGTTTCTTTATCTACTGTCTTTTCATTTCAAAGTCTTTTCCTCAAAGTTTTACTCTTTAATGCTTTCTTTATATTTCGAGCACTTTATATTTCAGAGAACTGTTACGCTTTCAATACCTTTACTTCCAAGTATTGTTTTTCAAACGCATCCTTTTACTTAAAATTGCATTAAACGCTTTCTTCACATTTTAAACTTCTACATTCCAGAAATCTTTTATGTTAAATGTTTTGCAAATCGAAACCATTTACTTCATTTTTCATGCAGTTTTACATGTCTCTTCAATCAGCATTACAATTAGCATTTATTCGTATAACTTAGTTTTCATATACATTTTGACCACATTTTTAAACTCTTAGAGAGAGGGATCGAAATAAACCAAACACTTGTACAATAGCAACCATGAATAATTGTTCGATTGTGAGAGTAACTTTAATATCCAAGGAGTCCTAGGATCAATCTAGTCGATCCTGTGAGTTACCAGAGAGATTGAGTAGCGTTAATAAAGATTATTCGATAGTTTGGAAGACTAGCGGTTGTTTACCAGAAATCACTGGAAACAGGTGGACCTGGGAATCGAACCCAGGTCCCAATGGTTACATGCCAGCACGCTATCCACCCAGTCACTTGCCTGCTTTTGTAATTATAATACTAAGTGAAAATAATATATAAAAACAAATCCATATGCTGTACAAACAAAACAAGCGCACGTAGTTTTGAATTGTCCATTCACACGCTTACACCTCATCATCGTTCTCCTTGAACCTGCAAAATACATGTTAGATAGCGGGGTTTTTAACCCCCACAACCTGCAACCACAAATAATAGCGGTTAGGCGTATGATTAACATAAATGTTTCGCGAGCATTGCATTGTGTTCGTCTGGCCTTCAGGATTACAACCATATGCCTCATGGATCTTAATTTTACTTAGTTTACAAAGCCCCAATTCCAGAACTCGAAAACCCTAGAATTCGTTCATGGTATCTTTGGATTTAGGACGTTTTAATCCAATTAACCTATGCCAAAAGCTTCGTATGGTCCCTATTAACACAAAACAATCACAAAAAGATGTTAAATATGCATGAATCAATGATTACGATTTTGGAAAAATGCTTCAAACCGTGAAACTGTTTCCTTGGATTCCTTGAGCTTTAGCGTGTGAATTTAATGGCTACACGTTCCTGGGAACCCCTGCAAGGTGTTAGAAACAATTAAAAGCTTTGAATTGGCATGGAACCTGGAAAACAGTTTTGACTTTTTCTTGAATTTTTTCAATGTTGTTATGGCTTTGTATGCAGCAATTTCACGTCCAATGCATTAGGGTTAGGTTGTGTACTTATAGTAGAATGGAATTAGGTTAAATCTTGGCCAAGAAATCCATGGAATTGATGTTTGTATATTTGATTGAAAATCAAATATTTTTCAATCTTTTTGATTGGAAAAACTTGCCAAACTTGGAGATTCTTGTCCCTTTGATTGGCACACGAAATTCTCAGCATATCTTGAGCTTGTTTGCTTCACCAAAAGATTGAAAAAACCATATCTTTGAATTTCCTACATTTTAAATTAATTAAATGAATTAAAATCAATTAAAATCCAATTAATTAATAAAAATAAGAAAATAAATTCAAATAGGCTTGATGGGTCGTGCATAGGCCTTGGATAAAGTTTCAAGAAGGAATTTGAGGCCCATTAGCAAAAACAAAGTGTTTTGAGCAAAGTTGACTTTTGCAAATTCACAAAAATTTCCCAACTTCTCCAATGCATATCTTGCTCAATTTTGATCACATGAACATGTTCTTGGACATTTTGGAAAGGTCTTGAAGTCCACTAAGCAATGCCTTTTGTCCCATGTCACTTGGATTTACCAATCGCAAGTTATGGTCTTTGACTTAAAGTGCATTTTTGTTGACTTTTGAATTTGACCTATAATGTAGAAATTGATAACTTTTTGTGAGAGCATCTCTTGGACTTGGAATGTGAAGATGAGTTGTAGGAAATGTCATCCCCTTCAAAATGAGCATTGGATGGGATTTTTATGATGAACCATGAAAAAGTTATGCCTTGGTCAAGATACAGTTGACTTTTCTACTGTCCAAAAATAGTAACTTTTTGCATCTTGATGATTTTTGAGCCATGCTTGTGGAATCATGATCAAGACTTGATCAAATGATGATTGTGTACTCAAAATAAGATGTTGACCAAAAATTCTGACTTTTGACTGTAAAATGACTATTTTACCCCTGCAGTTGATTGTGAAGCAAATGGAGCTTTTGATTGTAGAATTTGGCACTGTGAGTCTTGAGACTTGACATGTAGATGCTTGACAATGTATATAGGCCTATGGGACTTGATGGAACCATTGAAAACCTCAAATTCCTTGAAAGAAACAAAACCCTAATTTTGACTGGCTTAGGAGGCATTTGACTGTCTAATCCTTGAGAAATCTTGAACCATTTGAAGATGATTCTTGATAAATCTTGGAGAATATGGGAGGGCAAATTTTGGGGTACAACACCTAAGTTAGGATATAACTAGTTCCTTGCATTGAATCACAATGATGTTTTGTGATAATGAAGTATGATGATGATGTGATGGTACTATGATAATAGTTTTATTATAAAGATGATTACATGATGTCATATTGATTGTGTAGTTGTTTTGATGATGTATATGATGTTGTGTTTATTTATATGATGATTTTATGATGTTGTTTTGATTCCTTTGAGGATATAAGAATATTTATGATGATTCATGAATGGTGATACATGTTGACTAGTCGTGGTCGTGTTATTTATGATATTGTGTATCATTGCATTCACGGCATAGTAGGAATTCAGTCCAGTGATGGTGATTAGGACTTTGGTTCAATGATGGTGATTAGGATTTCAGTCCAGTGATGATGGTAGAATAATTGTCCAGTGAAGGTACCAATCCCATCGTGTGGATTGGGTGAAACAGTGAAGTGCTCTGGTTCAAAGTGGGAATTAATCCTATTGGTGGGGAACTTTGGAGATTGAAGATGACTGGGTCATCATTGACATTTTGGTACCACATGCATGAGCCTATGATGATGAATTAAATTTTATGTGACATTTCATATTTATGTGTTTTATTGATGAATGATGATACTTGTATATGGTGATGTATGTGATCATATCTTGGTGAATCGATGAAGGTGTGAGTGTAATGTGAAGTGGGATGAAGAATGACACCTTACTTATGTGTACATTTCACTATGTCTATTCCTTATGTATTATATAATAATTATGATTTACTCACCCTTTCTGTTTGAATGTTGCCTCCACGTGAGTAACGCGCATGTGATCAAGAGTAGTCTATAAGAGCTTAGAGGATAAATTCAAGATATGTCTTATTTGTTTTCAGTAGAATAAGGGAGTCTTGCTCTGATATGTAACATCGTAGTTGGGATCGTTTGTTGAGAACTATATGTCTCTGTTTACTGTGATGTTTTCTAAATTATCTTGTTTCAGTATTGATATCCGAACTAGATCATGATGTTTAATTTGATGATTTATATGAAGTACTTGGATTAAAGATGTTTGAAGAAGTATGATTTCCGCTGCAATGATATAGAGATGCTAAATGCATATAATTTGGTTTATAGTTTTGCAACCCGTGTTCTAGAGCATGATATATCATTAAGATGTTTTGTGAAGATGTGACACACTTGTTGGTGATATTACTCTGATTTATTTATTCAAATAATTGCGAAAATTCCTTGGGCTTAGAAGGGTGTTACACTAGGCACATTAATAGTGTCAAGAAAGTTTTGGTGGATATTAAATCACATTCCACTAAACATGTCACATTTGGAGATGGATCAAAAGGAGAAATAAAGGGTGTTAGAAAGTTGGACTATACGGGACAACCTAGTCTTGATGAGGTTCTATTTGTTAAGGGGTTGATTGCCAATTTTAATAAGTATTAGTCAATTGTGTGACTAAAGTCTCAAAGTTAACTTTACTACATCTGAATGTTTGGTAAAAAATGATAAGAATGAAGTTATCATGAAGGGATCCAGATCAAAATATAATTGTTACTATGGGATTCCTCAAGAAACAAATTTCTCATCCACAAGCTTGATGTGAAAATAAGTTAAAGTGAAGTTATTGCATCAAAAACATGATCATTTACTTCTAAAAGGTATGAAGAAAGTCCAATCAAAGGAAGCCGTTATAGGTATTCCCAAGCTGAAATTGGAGGAAGGAAAAATTAGTGGTGAATGTCTCACAGAGAACCAAACCAAAATGTCACATCCAAAGTTGCATCATCAAATTACTACCAAGAGGTTAGAAACTCTTCAGATGGCGCAAGTGGAACTTAAGCATGTTGACAATTTTGGTAGAAAGAGATATGTTGGGGTAGTTGCTGATGATTTTTCAACATCTACTTTGGTGAACTCTATAAAAAAAATCAAATAGCATTGAAGGTCTTAAGAACTTATAGCAATTACAAATGGGGAGGAATGAAACCGATTCTCTATCTTTCCTCCATGCTGCTCTGATTAAAACTGCCAACAGTTCGATAAAAGATCTCTGCAAATGGTTGATTTGAAGAAGATTTTTTCTGAGGTGATGACAAGGGAGGTTAGTGGTAAAACTCCTAAAACATATGATAGATTCAAGGATTGCATGTTGTTATTTGATAGGGGAAAAAGGTGGAAGACCACTTGCAGATGATCAAGATTTTTGTGACCAACGATATAGTGTGCTTCTGCTGCTACTATTGATAGTGGTATTTGTATGTGGATGATGTCCTACCAAATGTTATGACATCTTTCCTGATGTGTTAACTTGGGTAGTTCATATTGGTTTTATATGTTGGTTTTTCTTGTGTCCTGGGTTTTCCTCTTGAAAGAGAGAAGTTTGCAGGTAACTGATCATGGTATGGAAGTTGATTTCTCTAAGGGAGAATGATAGATCACTATTGTGAAGAAGAAAACTGATATAGGTGGTTCATCATGAAATGTTATGGTCATCCAAGTGTTTAATAATATAGATGGTTCTCCAAGATGTAACATGACAGGTGAAGCAACCGGCAGAAAATCATCGAAAGGAAAATCAATGAAGTCGCCATCGAAAAAAATTTATCCCACGGGAAGGTAAAGGTAAATATCGAGTAAACTTAAGAAGGGTGAAATCATGATCAAACGACCGAGAGATTAGGTAAGGAAGTTGATTACGTGAGGGGAAGGTATTATTACCCTTCATGTCCATGGTACTCCATGGGATCCACTCTTATTGTTCTAATCAAAGGGTGTGTTCTAATCTAAAGCTTACAAGCTAAGGGAAAAAATGCAAAGAGGGAATGCATGCAAAAGAAAACAGGAGGAAAAGAAGAAATATTTACAAAGTTTCACTCTCCTGGGCCCTGCGACCAAATGCCCATGTATCCCTTTTAAGGAATCAAAGCGTCATAGTTCGGCTCAAAATTTTCTTTTTGTTTGTTGATTTGAAATGAAGGGACAAATCGTCATTTTTAAAGGAGAAGACTCGTCTAAACGCCCACAAGGTATGATAAAGAATAAAGGACTACACACCAACATGAGGGAGGGTTTGAGAACACCTCTAGTACTCAAGTGGATAAATAGACAACCTTGGGGATAGAGGAAGAACATCTCAAATATAAATGACTCATGTCTAATCTTGAAAAAAAGGTTTTAAAGTGTAAAAGGTGTTCGAGCGCACAAAAAGGTTTGAATGAGGTTGAATGTTTTTTAGTCTTGAAAAAGGGTTTAAGAAATGTTAGAATGTTTTATGAATTTTCCAAAAAAAAGAGTTTTAGTTTTAATCATGCAAAAATAAAAGAAAATAACTGAGGGGGACTATCTAAATCTATCCCAAATGTTATCATGCAATGATGGCCATAAGGTTGAGTTTGAAATGGAAATCTCTACCTATTTTAGCAAGCATAGATTATGATCCTAATGTCTAACTTGCATCGGAAATGAAACAAGTGAATCCTAAGGGAGCATACAATGGTTACTACCTAATGAGAAACATAAGAATAAGTGCAATCAAACAAAAACGATCCGAAGCTAAAACAAACATCGAGTTAGAGATAAAAGAAATCAATAGAGTCCAATGGATCTCAAAGTGGGAGTAAGGAACTCTTTCCACTTGATTTTATCGAACACCGACATCGAGTAACAACTCGGAGCAACAACATCGAGCGACATTAGCTAACATTTTCGAAATGAATGACAAAACGTGGGGGTTGATTACGAACCCTCCTCCACTTTATTCGACTCAATGGACTAGAATAAGCACAGTTCAAAGTGTCAACGCATGGCGCAAGCTAGGAACGACACATACTAGATTGTGTGGGGGTCATTTGCGAGCCCTCCTCCATTTTATTGACTCGATAGAAAGCACAATGTAAAAGGGAATGGGAATTGCCTACTTTTTAGGACTTTAGCAAAAATGCCTCCTTTTGAGATCTTTAAACAAACAATAAGAAATCGTCCCTTTTGGAGTCTTTTGCAAGCAAAAACATCGCCTCATTTCGAGGTCTTTAACAAAACAAACATTGCCTCACTTGAGGAGTTTAAATAGATTTCTCACCTAAAGTAGGGACTCTCGGTCATGCATCTCTATTCCTACTTCTCATGGCAAAGAAAGCGGTAAATGATGTAGAAACATAAACCAGAAACAATATAATACCAAATGAACAAGAGTTTGTAGCAAGCAAGCAAAGCAGAGAAACCCGGAAAACATCGAGGAAGCTAGCATCAACAACAAAATAGTCAGAATATGCGTCGAAGCATCAATAATGTGAAAATAAATCACAACCGGAAGGTGCATCAAGCAATCTCGAACATCAAATGATAGTCCCTGCATAAGATAAAGTTCATAGACAAAATAGGATAACAAAGAAAATAGTCTACACATTTCATATGAAATAAGAATTGAGCCCAAGTGTATTAGAAACCTACATCAAAGCTAAATGAAACAAATGAAATATGGAAATGGATGCTTAATTAATTAACTTAAAAGTTGATTAAGTTAGTTAATTAAGTTAATAAAAGTAAATTAGCCGAAACAAATTAACTTTTAAAATTAAAATTAAATAACTAAATCGACTTTTAGTTAATTAATTGAAAGCAACAAAGTAACATTAAATGAAATTTTAATTGATTAATCAAGAGTTGATCAACTTAATTAATCGAGTTAAGAAAAATGAATTAGTAAACTAATCCATTTTTAATAACAAAATCAAGTAAATAAATCAACGCTTGGTTAATCAATTAAAAGCGGATAAGAAGTAGGAGGCGGAAGCGGCTACTTGATCTGTCATAAGAAGCTTGCACAAACTAACAAACAAGTTAGTAACCACAAGGTATAAAATCGAAATGAAACTTGCATGATGAATATGAACAATTCAAGGATCAAGTAATTGATTATTCAAGGATCTCAATCCATACATGAAACTAAAAACAAAGAAACTCAAGCTATAATTCAATTCACATTGGAAACATGGAAAATTGATGTCAAAGCAATTTATAATCAATTAAACCAAGAACCGGGAAGCCACTACGCAAACTTAATAATGCTCAAAAGAATTCATTTCAGTCATTCTCAATGTCAAACACCTTTAAATAATATAAAGATTCTCAATTAACGAACAAAAACGGGAATCGCTAACTCATGTTCTTATGCAATTCAATTTCAAGATAAGAAAAAATGAATTCATAATTAACTCTAAACCCTTAAAACCAAATCCGCGCAGAAACTACCTAAACCTAAATAGGTTCACTAATTCCACCTTAAATAGGCTCAAAATGAATGGAAAACATCAAAATCACAACAACAACTTCATCTTTCGAATTCAAGTCAAATTACCACCACAATGTTGTTAATATCTCTTTAAAAAAAAATAGTTCAAACATCATGATACACAATAAAATCCAACCAAGACTAAAACCAAAAAATTCCATTCAAAATCAAATCGAGTAACAATATATCAACATCACAAATCCCAATTGGTTTTGAACATCAACAAGAAGGATCAAATACTAACATCAACGATTATCATAAATTAACATAACAAACATGTTATCGACATTGAAACCTCCAACAAACTAAATACAAATTATGACTTCAATTGGAAACACAACGAGAATAAATAGGACCATAGCATAACCCCCAAAGTTAGATTCGATTATTTTAAAACCAGGGTGTGATCGGTGGATCTGGAACTGACTGTTTAACGCTGGTTCGCGAAATGTCGCGGAAGCAAGAGTCGCCACCGTCTTTTATTTTCTCCAAATGGAAAGGACAAAAGCACAGAAAAATTCCTTATAGAGATTGCTCTCGGTTCGGGAGGTAGGTTATAGAAAGGGAAGGTGTTATCACCCTTTCTATCCATGGTTATCCATGGGCTCTTAGATACTTGCTCAATGTGTTTTCAAAATTGTTTGTTTGCTTTTCAACTGTGGGTTTTAAAAAGTTTCTTTGAAAATTCCAATTCGACTCTTGTATCGGTCCTCAAGAGTGTTTGAAAAGTTGCTTTCGAAAGCTTTTTGAAAATGTGTCGGTGTGAAAAGTATTTTGAATTTTTGTTTGAAATTTAGAGCAAGTATCTACGAGAACCTACCTACCATAAGGAATTCGTCTGTGTAAATGTCCTTTAAAGTAGTGCCATCCCACCATTGAGAGGTAGGTAGCACCACCGTTGGAGGTGTTCGGGTCAATTTGAGGTTCGGGACATGGTGATCACCAGAGCAATGGGAAGACACCTTAGAAGCTACCCTCATGCCAGGTTCCCGGATCATGAGGACTTACTAAGACATCCTCTACTCGACGATCACTTTTTGAGGCAAGGCAACAGTGAGGCGTACCCTAGGGGTGGTGTGTGATTTGTGTGTCAGATTCGTTTATTTATCTTGTCATGTTATTGGTTTTCTACGCTTGATTTTATTTTATCCATACATTCTTTCATGCTTTTAATTAACAGTTAAAAACATTTGCGGGAACAGTAAATCTAAGCTATTACAAATGGCGCGGGTCCACATCGCCAAAATTAACCAGGACCCGATTTGACAGAAAATAAATAAACAAAGTAAATAAAGAATTGAGCGTACGAGAAGTAATTTACATGGCTTTGGGAGAGGTACATAATTATTTAAGCAAAATAAGATAAATATGCGAAATTAAATCGAAACGAGGGCGTTGGACCCTTTTGCAAAAATTAAATTAATAACGGAGTTAAAAAAGAAAGAACTTGTTTTTGTGTTTTTTAGTATTTTAGGAATTTAATGAGAAAAAGAAATAATTAAAATTAATATGAGATGCAAACCCTAATTCTATTTTATTTTAATTTATTAAGAAAATATTAGAATTACCTAAATTAAACCTAATTTTTATATGCAATTTAATTGATGAAAATAAATATTTAGTTATTTAATTATGAAAGAAAAATAAAGGGATGAAAATAATTAAACCTATTTCTTTGTTTTTTTTGGATTTTTATTATGAAAAGAATTAAAATTGCAAAACCTAATTTAAAACTAAATAACTATATACAATTTATTTATAAAAATACTAGAAATAAAAATATTGATTATTTTTGCTCTTTTCTGACTTTTTTATGTGTTTTATGATTTTATGAAAATATAATTAATTAAACAAGCAGTAATTAAAAGAAAAATAAAAAATTATAACAAGAATAAAAAATAAAGAAAATTAAAAGAAGTTGCAAACCAAGGGGGTATCAGTCCCCAGATAGGAGGTGTGGTCTAGCAATTCGGGCCCATTTAACTTTGGCCTCGTTGGACTTTTTCACTAGCATGCTGAAGCGTTGACTAGGGCGTAGCGTATTCTCAATTCGTAGCCTTTGATCTGAGGTTCCAGGACGCGTGTATGGCTGGATAGAGGGACGCATCATGGACCACACTTATCACGCCTGCATATGAACGTAAATTGGGAAAAAACAAATGGAAAGTGTGGAGACCTGGGATCGAACCCAGGTCATTCACTTTACCAACAACTTCGTTCGCCACTGAGCCACTGCATATGCGTTTAATATATAATATACAAACAAATAATATAAGAGAAAGTGAGTTAATGGCTTGGACACGCGCGCGAATTTTTGAACGGGCCTATCACGTTTCGCCACGACTTCGTCTTCTTCATGTTCCTGAAATACAAAACATGAGGCAACGGTTTTCTGAATGTTCTTTTAGGCCAGTTTTGAGAAAATAGCGATTAGGCCTATAGGGTCCATAAATTAGGCGCGACGGTATATTTGAGATCGTCCAGATGCACTGATTCTAATGGTGGTGGTCTTGAGGGCTAATTTTTCTTTAAATAAGAAACCCCAATTTTGAGGTCCTGCAAACCCTAGAACACAAACATGGCATAATCGCGTACACAGCATAAAAAGACAATTAAATGCATTGGTTAGCTTCAAAACTTCATAATGAACACGAATCAACCATTAAAATGCTATGAGAATGTCTAGAAATTAAAATACGATCATGGATTTTTCTTGATACAGTTTGCGTTCATGTTACCAATTCCTCGTGTTTTGATGGTTGTCTTTGATTGGAATGTGTTCAGTGATCTCCAAGGAAGCTAATGGAACAAGAATTAGGTCTTGAATCGCCCTGGAAGGATGTTTTCAGAATTGACTTTGTGGAGAAAAATTTCAAGTTTGCTTTGTGTTCTTTTGCGCAGCTTAGTGTCTGTTTTCATTAGGGTTGTGATCAGGCATTTGTATTGAGTCTATTAGGTCAAGAAAAATCAATCAAATCCATTGCATTCATTGATTTTGAAAATTGATTTTCTAGGATCTTTTTCAAATATTTTTCCATGTGCTTTTGTGCAAATCATGATCTAATCAGTCCAATTCTTTCCACATTGGTACAAGCACGAAATCTTGAGGCTAAAACATGTATAAAAAGATTGGTTAGGTTAAGTTAAATATTTTTCATATATTTAAATGATTTAAATGAATTAATATAAATAAAAATTCAAATAAATAAATAAAAAATGAGAAAATACTTCCCTTTGGGCCAAGTGGTCGTGCACATGTCATGGATGATGAATTATGGAAGAAAAATGGGCCCATTAGCAATTTTAGGTCATTTGAAGTAATGTTGACTTTTCAAAATATCCAAAAATTTCCCAACTTCTACAAGGCATAACTTTCTCAATTTTTAAGCTTTTCTCATGTTCTTGGACATTTTGGAAAGGTCTTTGAGTCCTCTAACCAATGCCTTTGGTCCCATGTCATTTTGATTTACCAATCTCAAGTTATGGCCTTTGACTTAAAGTCCCTTTTTGTTGACTTTTGAAAATGACCTATAATGTTGAAATTGATAACTTTTGTGAGAGCATTTCTTGGACTTGAAGTATGAAGATGAGTTGTAGGAAATGTCTTTCTCTTCAAAATGAGCTTTGGATGGAATTTTTCTGATAATCCATGTGAAAGTTATGCCCTGGTCAATTTCAGTTGACTTTTTTCAGCTGTCCAAATAAGGAAACTTTTGCATCTTGATGATTTTTGAACCAAATTTTGAGAATCATGATCAAGCATTGATCAAATGATGTTTGTGGCTTCAAAATGATATGTTGACCAAAAATTTGAACTTTTGACTGTCAAATGACCATTTTGCCCCTACAGTTGATTGTAGTGCAATTTAGGGTTTTGACTGTGCAATTTTGTGCTGAAAGCCTTGAAACTTGATATAAGGATGCTTGACCATGTTTGTAGGCATATGAGACTTGATTGGACCTTTGGAAACTTCAATTTCTTGATCAGAACCAAAACCCTAATCTTGACTGCTTAGGAGGTTCTTGCACTGTGCAACCCTTGGGGAACTTTGAAGCTTGACTTGGCAATTTCTTGGAGAATATGGGAGGGCAAATTTTGGGGTACAACAGTTGCCCCTGTTCGATCTTCTTAGACCTGAGGATGCAGATTGGCTGATGCGCCTTTCGTAATCCGAGGGTAAAAGATGATTGAACACTAGAGTGCCCAGAAATTTGCGCTCACATAGTAGCAGTGATGATGGAATGGGCTTATAGATGCCATTTAGAGATTGGTGAACAGGATGATGAGCTTATAGATGCCATCTGGATGTTGATCGCATAAGAGATTCCTTAGCGAGAACCTACGTACCTGCAAAAGAAAAAATGAGTACCTGACACGTTGCAGGAGCTGTTTTTTAGATGCTTGGTATAGAGGTGTCCTGACTGGTTACAGGAGCTGAGTCTGGAGCTTCACAAGATGATGAATGAACCAGGGATGGTTACTACCTTAGCATGAACGGTAAGAGAACCTTGGGTGACTTTAACTTCAACAACGCTCGTTGAGAAAATCTTGATGGGAATTACCGTCTTCGCAGTATCGGGAAGAGAACCAAAGGAAATTATAACCTGAAAGCAGAACCTAAAATGGAAGTCTCATGCATCGTCGGAGAGAAAACCAATAGGACATTATAATCTCAAAGGAAAACCTAAAATGGAAATCTCATGCACCGTCGGAGAGAGAACCAATAGGACATTATAATCTCAAAGGAAAACCTAAAATGGAAATCTCATGCACCGTCGGAGAGAAAACCAATAGGACAATATAATCTCAAAGAAAAACCTAAAATGGAAATCTCATGCATCGTCGGAGAGAAAACCAATAGGACAATATAATCTCAAATAAAAACCTAAAATGGAAATCTCATGCACCGTCGGAGAGAGAACCAATAGGACATTATAATCTCAAAGAAAAACCTAAAATGGAAATCTCATGCACCGTCGGAGAGAAAACCAATAGGACATTATAATCTCAAAGGAAAACCTAAAATGGAAATCTCATGCACCGTCGGAGAGAAAACCAATAGGACATTATAATCTCAAAGAAAAACCTAAAATGGAAATCTCATGCACCGTCAGAGAGAAAACCAATAGGACATTAATCTTAAAGAACACCTAAAATGGAAATCTCATGCACCGTCGGAGAGAGAACCAATAGGGAATTAATCTTAAAGAAAACTTAACAAATGGAATCATCTCATGCACCGTCGGAGAGAAAACCAATAGGATCTGATAACTTCTACTGAGTCTTCATCAGAAAAATCTGTTGGGAGTCGATTTAGCTGGACTAGAGAAGGCCTTGGACTGGATAAGAAATCTTTGGAGTCGATTAACTGAACCGGTCTAGGTCTTGGAATATGATTGAGAATTTCAACTGCATCTTTCCTGAAGGGTAAAGGTCAGTCATATGCAATGCATGATATGGATCAAGCGATGATGTTCTCAACATAAATGAGATTTGTATGATGCGTCTATGCATGCTATAATGATGTATGTGATGTTTTATGAATGTGTTTTTTCGTCTAGGAAGGTAAATCCTTGACGGGTGCCGGGAAGTCACTCCTGGGCTAATGTTGAAGAATAAGCTTTTACTTCCGCTAGGGGTGATAGTAGCAAGAATACCGGTAGGAGAAGATGACTCCGTTGAGGAATAAACTTGGCAAATGGAAGATTCTGCGGGGAGAAAAATACTCTAGCGACCATGCTGGGGAGTGATACTCTGTGGGGATAGAGATGCTTTTGCTGAATTGTTGAGAATGACTTGCTGGGGATACCCTTGTTGTATTGGAAGTGCTGATAGACTTCGCTGGGGATAAGAAGACTCTGTCGATGACGATCTTTCCGTGGCTTTTGGCTGAGGATAACCCAGTTATATCCCGTTAAGGAAATAACTCTTTGAATAAAGCCGGACGACGCGTTCATGCTCTGCGAGGATAAGCTTCCAGAATTTACTGGGGATAAGCTTATTGCTTGGGGATAAATTCCAACTTTCTTGGGGAAGTGGATTGGACTCTCCTGGGGAGATTTTGAACTGCGGGGAAGTGATTCCTTTGGATATTTGATATGCCGCCGGGGAACAATCTTTAGACCAAGACTGTCGGGGATGCTTGTTAAGCCTATGTATAATGCTGGGGAGTGTTGGGATCTACTGGAGGATACTCAACTTCCTTAAGATTTGATAACTCTGCTTGAAGAAGAGTGTATTGGCTGCTTACCCTCTGGGGAATTGGGATATCTGGTTATATTCTTTAGCTGGACCTACCTTGGTACCTTGGAGAACCGAACAATCAGATTGCTTAGACAACTCTTTATTGCCCCTGTTTCTAGTGTCACCTGCAATTAATCCTTTGTTTCGTATGCAAATATTTATGAGTTAGCAAATTATTGTCAATGCATATATCACAAATTGAACCTTGGACGTTCTTCGCAAAACAAAACAGAAAAAGAAAAAACAATTGGCACGTGTAACTGAAAAGTATATTTGTATTGATTTTTGAATGGCCTGAAAATAGGCGTTTTGTGTACAAGGGGATGACGTCCTTGTAAGAGAACGCCGCCGAGCAAAAGAGTTTATACAAGTTTTGTACAAAAGTAAATAAAACAGCTGTGTGAAGTGAATGATCCCACTGGGTTTCAACTCTGCTATTGCCTTTATAACTCCGAGCGTCTCATCACTTGATGACCTTGGTTGAAGGTGAAGCTGACTAATCGATGCCGTCTGAACTTGATATAGATACCGGATTCTGGATGCAAAGTGATCAATGAGACATAGTATTACGCTTTTATCCCTAATTTTTGCCTGGACCGCCCTTTCGGGTTTTCAGTCCACCGGGATACCCATTTTTGCCCAAGCCGCCTTTTCAGGTTTTCGACTTGCCGGGTGTACGGATGTTTTCATTTTCATCCCTTCATTTTGCCCGAACCCTTTTGGTTCGACGGGAAGCCCTAATTTTTGCCTAGGCATGTCAGCCTAGCGGGTCTTTTTTCATGCGTAGTATTTTTTTACTATGTCTGCATTGGCGGGGTGAGGAAGGTCGTCACCATCCATGTTGGTCAATATCATTGCTCCTCCTGAGAACACATGCTTAACCACAAATGGCCCTTCGTACGTAGGGGTCCATTTGCCCCTTGGATCACTCTGAGGAAGGATGATTCGCTTGATTACCAGATCCCCAACTTGATATTCCTGTGGTCTGACCTTTTTGTTAAATGCCCTGATCATCCGTTTCTGATATGTCTGACCATGGTATATAGCAGCAAGTCTCTTTTCGTCAATGAGGTTGAGTTGATCAAGTCGTGTCTGGATCCAATCATCTTCGTTCAGATTTGCATCCTTCATTATCCGGAGAGAGGGTATTTGCACTTCGATCGGTAAGACTGCCTCCATGCCATAAACCAGAGAGAAAGGAGTTGCCCCGGTTGACGTCCTAGCCGAGGTACGGTACCCATGTAGAGCGAATGGTAACATTTCGTGCCAATATTTATAAGTCACTGTCATCTTCTGCACGATCTTCTTGATGTTCTTATTTGCTGCTTCTACAGCCCCATTCATCTTCGGTCTGTAAGGAGAAGAATTATGGTGCTGTATCTTGAACTGTTCGCAGAGCTCAGCGATCATTTTGTTGTTCAGATTGGTACCGTTGTCCGTAATAATTCTTTCAGGGACGCCGTACCGAAAGATCAGATTATGCCGAATGAACCGTGCCACAACAGTCTTGGTTACCGTAGCATAGGATGCTGCCTCGACCCACTTCGTAAAATAATCAATCGCCACCAGGATGAAGCGATTCCCGTTAGACGCCGTAGGTTTAATCTCTCCAATCATGTCTATGCCCCACATTGCAAACGGCCAAGGTGCCGTCAGGACATTCAGGGGAACTGGAGGAACATGCACCTTGTCTGCATAAATCTGGCACTTGTGGCATGTCCTGGAATGTTGGTAGCAGTCAGCTTCCATTGTGGACCAGTAATACCCTGCCCGAAGGATCTTCTTAGCCATTGTGTGTCCACTGGAATGCGTACCAAAGGTCCCTTCATGTAGCTCCTCCATGATCCTTTCTGCTTCAGTCTTATCCACACAGCGCAGTAGGGTTGAATCATGGTTTCGCTTGTACAAGATGCCGTTGCTAAGGAAGAACTTGGCTGCGAACCTTCTCATGAATTTCTTATCATTGATGGATGCACCTTCCGGGTATTCCTGAGTTTCCAAATATCTCTTCACCTCATGGTACCAAGGCTTCTCAGTCACCAACTCAGTCTCGAGATCACAACAGTATGCCGGTTCGTCCAGTTTCCAGATGATGATCCGGGGAGCCTCGTTATCCCATTTGACCTTAAACATTGAAGACATTGTAGCTAACGCGTCCGCCAGCTGATTCTCTTCTCTTGGAAAGTGTTCAAAGGTTATCTCTGTGAAGTGGGGGATCAGGGTCAACACACATTCTCTGTAAGGAATCAAGTTTGGATGTTTCGTATCCCACTCTCCTTTGATCTGATTGATCACAAGAGCGGAATCTCCGAAGACGCTTAGAATTTTGATCCTTAGGTCAATCGCAGCTTGAAGACCCATGATGCACGCCTCATACTCTGCCATGTTGTTGGTACAGTTGAAACACAGCCGGGCAGTGAGTGGAGTATGAGTACCTTGAGGAGATACGATGATGGCGCCGATGCCATTTCCCAAAGCATTGGAGGCCCCGTCAAAGTGCATAGACCATCGGGATCCTGGTTCAGGTCCTTCATCCGGTCCAGGTACTTCACAATCAGTCACAATCATGATGCTTTCATCCGGAAATTCAAAGTTCATTGACTGATAATCATCTACAGCTTAATGTGCCAAGTGGTCTGCCAATACACTTCCCTTGATGGCCTTCTGGGTTGTATACTGAATGTCGTATTCCGTCAAGATCATTTGCCATCTTGCAATTCTCCCAGACAGAGCAGGCTTTTCGAATATGTACTTTATAGGATCCATCTTTGAGATCAACAAAGTAGTGTGAGTCAGCATATACTGTCTCAGCCGGAGAGCAGCCCATACCAAAGCGCAGCAAGTTTTCTCAAGCAGTGAGTATCGGGTCTCACAGTCGGTAAACTTTTTGCTAAGGTAATAAATGGCATGCTCTTTTCGGCCAGACTCGTCATGCTGCCCCAGCACACACCCCATTGAGTTGTCAAGCACTGTTAGGTATAGTATCAGAGGTCTCCCTTCAACCGGTGGCATAAGGATAGGTGGTTCTTGGAGGTACTCTTTGATTCTGTCGAAGGCAGCCTGACATTCATCGTTCCAACGTACTACCTGATCTTTCTTCAGCAGCTTGAAGATTGGCTCACAGGTAGCAGTCAGGTGTGAGATGAAGCGAGCAATGTAATTCAGGCGTCCTAGAAAGCCTCTGACTTCCTTCTCTGTCCTGGGAACTGGCATCTCTTGAATAGCTTTGACTTTAGCAGGGTCCACTTGAATACCCTTATCACTTACCACGAAGCCTAGCAATTTTCCTGATCTTACCCCGAAGGTGCACTTGTTCGGGTTCAGCCTCAGCTTGTATAGTTTCAACCGGTCAAATAATTTCTGCAGATGCTCTAGGTGCTCTTCCTCAGTCTGGGACCTTGCGATCATGTCGTCCACATACATTTCTATCTCATGATGGATCATGTCATGAAATAAAGCAACCATGGCACGTTGGTAGGTTGCCCCAGCATTCTTTAATCCAAATGGCATGACCTTGTAACAGAAGGTGCCCCACTGAGTAACAAATGTAGTCTTCTCCATGTCTTCAGGTGCCATCTTGATCTGATTGTAACCTGAAAAACCATCCATGAAAGAGAACACCTTATGCTGAGCTGTATTATCAACAAGGACATCAATGTGAGGCAAGGGGAAGTCATCCTTGGGGCTGGCCCTGTTCAGATCCATGTAATCAACACACATTCTGACCTTACCGTCCTTCTTCGGTACCGGCACCACATTAGCAACCCACTGAGGGTAAGAAGTCACTGCAAGGAACCCAGCATCAAACTGTTTCATAACCTCGGCTTTAATCTTTTCAGACATTTCTGGATGCATCCGACGGACCTTTTGCTTAACTGGAGGGCAGTCTTCCTTAGTTGGCAAGTGATGGACCACAATATCGGTATCCAACCCGGGCATGTCTTCGTAGGACCAGGCAAAGATTTCCATATAATCATGCAGCATCTTGGTTAACCGTTGCTTCACGCTGAGCTCTAGGTTGGCACCAATCTTTACCTCTCTCCTGTCTGCCTCGGTACCCAAGTTTATTGTTTCCACTGGCTCTTCATGGGGTTGAATTGCCCTCTCCTCCTGAAGCAACAGTCTTGCAAGCTCACCAGGCACTTCGCAATCATCTTCACCTTCGTCTTCGGCTAAGTTGATCGGATTTTCAAAGTCATAACTGGCAGTAGCAGGGTTGTCATCAGTGAGATCCAGAGTGGATTGAAACCTGTATGAGTGAGTGTGTGTGTGTAAATACAACGGTTTTGAAATATATGTAAAGGAAGAAAAGACAGAAAAGGAGCACAATATTTGCAATGCGGGAAAACGTCCAAGATTTTCATTTATGATATATGAAATGACAATTTATATGCCCTCACAAATGAAGCCACGGTGCCTCGGGTAAGACACCGGGCCATAGAGTTTATTTATTGTTTATTACAAAATAGCAAAACAAAGAAATTTATTACTGCGTCACAAAGGTAACAGGGGTATGATCTTTAGCAATCCAGTTGTTCAATCCGCCTTCGGTTGTCGGGTAGATCCAGCTATTGAATTCCGCTTCGTCCACTTCATTGTCTTCCCCGACCGCATTCACTCCTGAACTTGTAATGAATACAGGAGGTCTTCCGATCTTCGCTTTCCTCATAGCTCTCTGCCCCTCTGTAGTAAAACCCAGCCCGAATTTATCAGCCTTCTGAGTAAAGTCTGGAAGTCTTCCCCAGTTAGCACACTCACCTTTCTGAACCACAGCCCGGGCATCTTTCAGGGATGCCATCTTCAAAGGAACACTTTCTTCCGTTGCTGTTTCTGATGCTGCTGTAATTGGAAGCACCTCCTCGAAATTCTGAAAGGGGGTTTCAATAAACTCCCCATCCATCTCAATATATCTGAAGGAGTTCAGGTGGCTCACCATATATTCCTCCTCTCCCTGCACAGTGACGATCTTCCCTCTGACGGGGTACTTCAGCTTCTGGTGCAAGGTAGAGGTCACTGCCCCAGCCTTATGTATCCAAGGTCGACCCAATAGACAAGAGTAAGATGGACGGATATCCATCACATAAAATGTAGAGTCAAACACCTGAGAGCCCACACGAATCGGAATGTCAACCTCTCCATGAACCATCCTTTTTGAGCCGTCAAAGGCCCTGACGATGATATTGCTGGGTTTCAATTCCAGGCCTTCACAGTCTAACCGGTCCAAAGCCTTCTTGGGCAGCACATTCAAAGAAGAACCAGTATCCACCAACACATGTGCCAAGGTAGTGCCCCTGCATTCGATAGAGACATGCAGAGCATCATTATGGTCTCTTCCCTTCGCGGTCAAGTCAGCATCTGAGAAGCCCAAGCCATTATCTACTGTCAGGTTTGCTACGCAATCAGTGAACTGGACTGCAGACGTCTCATGTGGTACGTGGGCCGTCTTGAGGAATGAGATTAAGGCCTTGGCATGGGCCTCGGAGCACAGCAATAAAGAGAGCATGGAGATTTTGGAAGGCGTGTGCCCCAGCTGTTCCACAACATTAAAGTCACTCTTCTTTATAATTTTCAAAATCTCCTCCATCTCTTGTGGGGAGGCCTCAGCAGTTATAGGTACAGGTGCCTCCATCTGGGCAGGCTCAACTTCAATTCCCTTGCCCCGAGCATTGGATGACTCGGCAACAGGAGAAACAACTTGATCGGCAGTAGGAACAACAACTTGATCAGCAACAGGAACAGGTATACTTGCAGGAGTTATAAGAAGTGGTCTTCGAGCAGCGGGAGGTGCAATGTCAGGCGAGAAGAGCCTGCCACTGCGGGTAACTTTGGCTGGACCAGTGATATCACAGATGCTGGCGCCAGTGTTGAACTCTTGTTTAATCCTATTCACATACACATCTGCCCCATAATGCCAAGGGACGGCTTTATCAGATACATAGGGCAGGGGCCCCGGAACAGTGATGACAACAGGTGCAACGGTCATGATTTGAATGGGCTTCTTCGAGAGAGCCGGGATTGGATTGTTGAATATGGTAACCACAGAAACTTCTTCCATCGGAACCAACTGAACAGCAGACTTCTTAAACAGAATCTCCTTGCTATCCATTAGGCTTTGGATGCCTATCTTCAGCAAGGGACAACCAGATGGGGAAACAGCACAGAACAGGCAACCCTCACTGCAACCCGGAAATAAACCGGCCAGCAGCAGATTCTTCTTGACAGTCTTCAGAGGAGTGGCTAGATCATCCACGGAAACGGCATAAACATCTTCGTCAACAGCATTTATCCCATGCTGAGGCATAGGAGCAGTAACTACATTTGGCCTTTCAGGCGCTTCGAACTGTATCTCCTTCGCGTCGATAAGGTCTTGCACCTTACTCCTTAATGCCCAACAGTCATCAGTAGAATGCCCCGGGCTATCTGAATGGTAAGCACAACGAGCATTCGGGTTGTACTTGGGGGATGCAGTATTTGGGAACTTCGGCGCCTCTCGGACAGTCACTAAGTTGGTTGAGAGCAACTGTGGCAAGATTTGCGATAAAGTCATGCTTAACCGGGTAAACTCTCTCCGGGGTCTTTCAGCCTTTTGAGGATTTGTCGGCCGAGGAGCGGCAGCAGGCTTGGCAATCATTACCGCACTGACAGATTGGCGGCGCTCAGGTCTCTTTGATCTCTTAGAACCATACACGGCACTAGCCTCCTTCTTGAAGGGTTTCTTCTCAGAACTAGATGATGCACCCTTCGGAATCTTTCCAGACTTCAGCCCAGCCTCAATTCTCTCTCCAGTCAGAATCAAATCAGTGAACCCAGCAGAAGAATTCCCAATGAGATGGTTGAAAAATGGCCCAGATAGGGTCCCCAAGAACATGTCTACCAACTCCCGATCAGTCAAAGGGGGCTGCACCCTGCCAGCCAGGTCTCTCCACTTCTGAGCGTACTCCTTAAAACCTTCACTTGCACCTAACGACATACCCTGGAGTTGAGTATGTGTAGGGGCAAGGTCGGCATTATATTGATAGTGCTTATAGAAAGCAGTAGCCAGCTCCTCCCAGTTACGAACCTTGGTCCCATCCAGCTGATAGAACCATTCGAGATGAGTCCCTGAAAGACTCTCCTGGAAGAAATGGATCCACAAATTCTTATCCACAGAGTATGGTTGCATTTTCCGAACATAGGACCTTAGATGCAGCTTGGGACAAGACGCCCCGTCATACTTAGAAAAGGATGGTGCTTTGAACTTATGAGGGATGATCACACCAGTTGACAAACCCAGATCTCCGAAATCCAGCCCAGGTACCTGTTGAACCTCCATAGCTTTCAACCTATCCTCCAGTTGCTTGTATCTGTCCTCTGCAGGAGGGTACTGCTCTTCATCAAAATCAGTCTCGTTGTCAGAGACCACCGGACTAGGAACCCTTGCTTCTGCTTGAGGAGGACTCTTGCCAACAGAAGAACCAGCCTCTTCATGCTGCAGAGTATTGCCAAACCTTCGGCCCGAGCTAAACAGAACAGTTCTTCTCTTCTTCTTCTTCTCCTTCTTCAGGAGCATAGCCTTCAGTTCTTCTTGGCCCTGAGCCAAACCCTTGATGAATTCCTGGAATTGTGCATTCTGCACCTGAAGAGCCTTGATTGATGTCTCAGTTAATGCAGAGTCAGAATTCATGATGCTGAAATAAACAGCGAAGAACTGTAAGCAACCTGAAAAGAGGAAAAACCTGCTATGCACATGATGTATGAAATGCGTATGAATTATGTTTTCAAAGACAATCGGGAATCAACTTTGTAAACAAAAAGGAACACACTTCATTAGATTCAACTTTGAAACTGAAATTATTCAACAGGTTTCCCTTAGGCGTTACATAAAAGGAAATACTGAAAATGGAAATAAAACTGTAAAAACACATCTGGAGCTCTTTATTGATCCCATGGTCTCCTCTTCTCAGTACGGATGTAGGCATTCAGAGCTCTCTCATTCTCCAATTGCTTAGTCAACTTCTGGATCTTTAACTCTTGCTCGTTGAACCTTTCCCGATAAGCATCCCGTTCTTCTTGCAATTGTGACCAAGATCTCTTTAGTGTCTCATAATCAGTAGGTATCTGAGGAGGAAGGACAGTTGGAGGAACACCATCTTTGTCAGGACACTCAAGAATGACGGGTCTGACAGCTTCATACGGCATACCTAACTTCTGAGCACGGATGCGAACCCATTTGTAGTAGGTTTCCATAGGTAAAGAAGTCTTTGGCCCTAACTCTTGTGGGTCAGCTTTATGAACTTTGTCCTAAGCCTTGATGAACCTACGACGCAGCTCGTCACTATCCATCTGAAACTCAAAACTGATGTGAGGCACCAACATCTCATGGGGGCCTGCTCTTCTTGCTCTTCCAAACTGACGGAGTGCTAGACATGGATTGTAAGAGATCCCTCCTTGGGTACCAATTAGAGGAACATTAGGGTATTCCCCGCATCGATCAATAATAGCTATCTCATCCAAGCCTCTGCAAGTCCAAATGATGTCTTTGTCGGTGAGAGACATTAACCGGTGAGCCCAACCTCTTCCTTCTTGATTCTTCAGTACGAACTTAGGGAGGTGCGAAATAAACCACCTCACCAACAAAGGGATACAACACCATAGGGTTCCTCGTCTTCGGGTAGTACGAGCATGAAGTTGTTGCAAGATGTCACCCAAGAGAGTGGGCACAGGATTCTGAGACATAAAGATCCTTACGGCGGTGACATTGATAAAGTTATCAGGATTAGGAAACATGACTAACCCGTAGATTAGGAGAGCCAAGATGTCTTCATATGCCCTAAAGTCCAGGTCATTCCAGAAACTGTTAGCTTTACCAATCAGAAATTTGGCCAAGAAACCCTTAGTTCCACTTCTAGTTACCCAGTTGTCTGTTACCTCTTGATGGGTCAAAGGAAGAGCTGCAGCAACATCCTCAAGCCTGAGGGTCTTTTCCCAACCAGTAAAGGGAGTCTGATCCAAGATAGGGATACCAAGCAAATCAGAGAACTCTTCCAGGGTAGGGACCAGCTGGAAGTCTTGAAAGGTGAAACACTGGTACAGAGGGTCATAGAACTGGGTCAGAACACTCATCAACTGTTGATCCCGCTTTGCAGTGACTAAACTGAGAAGGGAACCATGCCTCTGAATGAAGGAAGTGGTATTTGGAATTCTGCTAACCAACTCATCAAGCAACTCAGGTGAACGAACAAAGTTGAACCGGATAGTATTCCTTCGCACAGGCATCATAATGTCCTACAAAACAGAGCAAAGATGAAACCCTCTTGTCTTTGAAATGGTCAATTCTTATGCAGGATGCATGCAATGCTCATGATGCTATGATGTTATGATAAAACACACCACATATGGATACAAAGGCAAACATAGTAAGGCACACAAGTCACACAAGGCAAGCCCCTAAAGTTTAGGCCAGCATGAGGTCTAGGTACTACCCTCTTTCAGTTTGTTGGTTCATACCTGTCCTAATCAAAAGTAACCGGGTTCTTAGAGGATCCCAATATCATTGACTACCCTCAATCGGTCATAACTCCAGCATCACAATCTTTTCTTGCGGCCAGAACCATCACGAGAGTTTAGCCTCAATGGGCGTAGCATACTGCTACAATTCTAAAGGCCAAGTCGTGTCAATTAAGGTTCTAAGGTTGTTGGTGCTTAATGACTCCTTAGAAGACCCATATTCTCCTCGTTGCGACACAAGGGATATCGGTACAGACCAAGGTGCCACACCAATGTAGCCACTGCTTCACCTGTGTCGGTCTACGCCGGACAGGTCCCTCACAGCTTATGCTACCTAAACAGGGTATCCCCAGATCCGGGTTAGGATCTATGTAACTCCGATGCAACCCACAATAGTAAAGCAAGCAAATCAATACAATTGAAAACACAATTATGAACTAGCCCTAAGGTACACCTCACTTTATAAGATAGATATCCCCAGCAGAGTCGTCAGTTCTGTGATCGGTGGATCTGGAACTGACTGTTTAACGCTGGTTCGCGAAATGTCGCGGAAGCAAGAGTCGCCACCGTCTTTTATTTTCTCCAAATGGAAAGGACAAAAGCACAGAAAAATTCCTTATAGAGATTGCTCTCGGTTCGGGAGGTAGGTTATAGAAAGGGAAGGTGTTAGCACCCTTTCTATCCATGGTTATCCATGGGCTCTTAGATACTTGCTCAATGTGTTTTCAAAATTGTTTGTTTGCTTTTCAACTGTGGGTTTTAAAAAGTTTCTTTGAAAATTCCAGTTCGACTCTTGTATCGGTCCTCAAGAGTGTTTGAAAAGTTGCTTTCGAAAGCTTTTTGAAAATGTGTCGGTGTGAAAAGTATTTTGAATTTTTGTTTGAAATTTAGAGCAAGTATCTACGAGAACCTACCTACCCTAAGGAATTCGTCTGTGTAAATGTCCTTTAAAGTAGTGCCATCCCACCATTGAGAGGTAGGTAGCACCACCGTTGGAGGTGTTCGGGTCAATTCGAGGTTCGGGACATGGTGATCACCAGAGCAATGGGAAGACACCTTAGAAGCTACCCTCATGCCAGGTTCCCGGATCATGAGGACTTACTAAGACATCCTCTACTCGACGATCACCTTTTGAGGCAAGGCAACAGTGAGGCGTACCCTAGGGGTGGTGTGTGATTTGTGTGTCAGATTCGTTTATTTATCTTGTCATGTTATTGGTTTTCTACGCTTGATTTTATTTTATCCATACATTCTTTCATGCTTTTAATTAACAGTTAAAAACATTTGCGGGAACAGTAAATCTAAGCTATTACAAATGGCGCGGGTCCACATCGCCAAAATTAACCAGGACCCGATTTGACAGAAAATAAATAAACAAAGTAAATAAAGAATTGAGCGTACGAGAAGTAATTTACATGGCTTTGGGAGAGGTACATAATTATTTAAGCAAAATAAGATAAATATGCGAAATTAAATCGAAACGAGGGCGTTGGACCCTTTTGCAAAAATTAAATTAATAACGGAGTTAAAAAAGAAAGAACTTGTTTTTGTGTTTTTTAGTATTTTAGGAATTTAATGAGAAAAAGAAATAATTAAAATTAATATGAGATGCAAACCCTAATTCTATTTTATTTTAATTTATTAAGAAAATATTAGAATTACCTAAATTAAACCTAATTTTTATATGCAATTTAATTGATGAAAATAAATATTTAGTTATTTAATTATGAAAGAAAAATAAAGGGATGAAAATTAATTAAACCTATTTCTTTGTTTTTTTTTGGATTTTTATTATGAAAAGAATTAAAATTGCAAAACCTAATTTAAAACTAAATAACTATATACAATTTATTTATAAAAATACTAGAAATAAAAATATTGATTATTTTTGCTCTTTTCTGACTTTTTTATGTGTTTCATGATTTTATGAAAATATAATTAATTAAACAAGCAGTAATTAAAAGAAAAATAAAAAATTATAACAAGAATAAAAAATAAAGAAAATTAAAAGAAGTTGCAAACCAAGGGGGTATCAGTCCCCAGATAGGAGGTGTGGTCTAGCAATTCGGGCCCATTTAACTTTGGCCTCGTTGGACTTTTTCACTAGCATGCTGAAGCGTTGACTAGGGCGTAGCGTATTCTCAATTCATAGCCTTTGATCTGAGGTTCCAGGACGCGTGTATGGCTGGATAGAGGGACGCATCATGGACCACACTTATCACGCCTGCATATGAACGTAAATTGGGAAAAAACAAATGGAAAGTGTGGAGACCTGGGATCGAACCCAGGTCATTCACTTTACCAACAACTTCGTTCGCCACTGAGCCACTGCATATGCGTTTAATATATAATATACAAACAAATAATATAAGAGAAAGTGAGTTAATGGCTTGGACACGCGCGCGAATTTTTGAACGGGCCTATCACGTTTCGCCACGACTTCGTCTTCTTCATGTTCCTGAAATACAAAACATGAGGCAACGGTTTTCTGAATGTTCTTTTAGGCCAGTTTTGAGAAAATAGCGATTAGGCCTATAGGGTCCATAAATTAGGCGCGACGGTATATTTGAGATCGTCCAGATGCACTGATTCTAATGGTGGTGGTCTTGAGGGCTAATTTTTCTTTAAATAAGAAACCCCAATTTTGAGGTCCTGCAAACCCTAGAACACAAACATGGCATAATCGCGTACACAGCATAAAAAGACAATTAAATGCATTGGTTAGCTTCAAAACTTCATAATGAACACGAATCAACCATTAAAATGCTATGAGAATGTCTAGAAATTAAAATACGATCATGGATTTTTCTTGATACAGTTTGCGTTCATGTTACCAATTCCTCGTGTTTTGATGGTTGTCTTTGATTGGAATGTGTTCAGTGATCTCCAAGGAAGCTAATGGAACAAGAATTAGGTCTTGAATCGCCCTGGAAGGATGTTTTCAGAATTGACTTTGTGGAGAAAAATTTCAAGTTTGCTTTGTGTTCTTTTGCGCAGCTTAGTGTCTGTTTTCATTAGGGTTGTGATCAGGCATTTGTATTGAGTCTATTAGGTCAAGAAAAATCAATCAAATCCATTGCATTCATTGATTTTGAAAATTGATTTTCTAGGATCTTTTTCAAATATTTTTCCATGTGCTTTTGTGCAAATCATGATCTAATCAGTCCAATTCTTTCCACATTGGTACAAGCACGAAATCTTGAGGCTAAAACATGTATAAAAAGATTGGTTAGGTTAAGTTAAATATTTTTCATATATTTAAATGATTTAAATGAATTAATATAAATAAAAATTCAAATAAATAAATAAAAAATGAGAAAATACTTCCCTTTGGGCCAAGTGGTCGTGCACATGTCATGGATGATGAATTATGGAAGAAAAATGGGCCCATTAGCAATTTTAGGTCATTTGAAGTAATGTTGACTTTTCAAAATATCCAAAAATTTCCCAACTTCTACAAGGCATAACTTTCTCAATTTTTAAGCTTTTCTCATGTTCTTGGACATTTTGGAAAGGTCTTTGAGTCCTCTAACCAATGCCTTTGGTCCCATGTCATTTTGATTTACCAATATCAAGTTATGGCCTTTGACTTAAAGTCCCTTTTTGTTGACTTTTGAAAATGACCTATAATGTTGAAATTGATAACTTTTGTGAGAGCATTTCTTGGACTTGAAGTATGAAGATGAGTTGTAGGAAATGTCTTTCTCTTCAAAATGAGCTTTGGATGGAATTTTTCTGATAATCCATGTGAAAGTTATGCCCTGGTCAATTTCAGTTGACTTTTTTCAATTGTCCAAATAAGGAAACTTTTGCATCTTGATGATTTTTGAACCAAATTTTGAGAATCATGATCAAGCATTGATCAAATGATGTTTGTGGCTTCAAAATGATATGTTGACCAAAAATTTGAACTTTTGACTGTCAAATGACCATTTTGCCCCTACAGTTGATTGTAGTGCAATTTAGGGTTTTGACTGTGCAATTTTGTGCTGAAAGCCTTGAAACTTGATATAAGGATGCTTGACCATGTTTGTAGGCATATGAGACTTGATTGGACCTTTGGAAACTTCAATTTCTTGATCAGAACCAAAACCCTAATCTTGACTGCTTAGGAGGTTCTTGCACTGTGCAACCCTTGGGGAACTTTGAAGCTTGACTTGGCAATTTCTTGGAGAATATGGGAGGGCAAATTTTGGGGTACAACACAGGGTATTCGATGCTCAAACGTTAACACAAAATTCAGACCTCGACGCACATATGAACATTAACACAATCAACAAGAAATAACGAACTTAACTATACAATTACTCACATGTTAGAATGTAATTGTATCACTACAAACCCATTATACTACACACAAAACTCTAAACAAAATTCACATCATAATGAAGCGAAGATTTTCCAGCATACTTGTTCATAATTTAAAACAAAGAAATGAAATCGTCAGAATAATCAATTGTCTTTCCGTCAGAATTTATCACATCAGAACAGACTACAATGGCAAATTCACAACACAGATTTTAAAAAGAACTCAACACAATATTATTTCACTGTTTCGTAGTTTGGACGAGCTAAAGAGATCGAAAAATTACCGAAAGTTTCGACGTTGTTCTAGCTTTAGACGGAGGTACCCGCGGATATAGCTTCCGCTTGCAAAAGTTGATGATGATTGTTGAGCAGTATCGAACAATGACGGAGGATAAAGGAGAACGTTTATCGAAATGGAGAAGGATGTTACTTTGGCGGTTGATTTGGAGACTGTTAGCGGAGGATGGCAGATTGAGCTGGTATGCAATTGCGGAGCTGTTGAAAGATGATGAAGGTGATGATGGCATACTGAGAAAACGACAGATGAAGGACCTTTTTTTATGGTCAGAGGAAGAGACAGAAGAAGATAAAGGTTATGAGATAGTGGTTGGAGAACTGTGTTCACGATGGAGAGGATATGTTGTAGAGGAGAAGAAGTCAGTAGTAGCAATTATAGAGGGAGAACAGTGTTTGGAACGAAGGGAGATAGAGGGAGACATTGTTGACAGATCGAAGGGATTATATGTGGTGGTGGATAAAGGTAGTATGGATGTGTTGTTTGGTGATGGTAGTTTGTTTCGATGATGATAGTAGATGCAGATGGTGATGGGAACGTGTGAGCAGATGAAGGGAATTGTTTTGTATTTTTTTTCTTCCCCCTGATGTGAATCACTACCTCAAACTTATAACAAAAAAACAAACCTTATCCCTAAATAGGTATTGTTGTACCCCAATTTTTATCCCTAATATTCCTCTATCATCTCACATCAACTCAATCAGATCAAGATCACAGTTGGGTTTGATTATTCTCCCTATCTCTATGTTTGCTCGTGAGGGATCACCAAGCACTTTGATTTGTATATTATATTCATATTTGTCTTGTGTTGACTAAATTTTAACTAACAAATACAATGAATGTTTTCTCTAAATGATGATGCTATAGTTGAGGGCACAACACATTTCATCAAGTTGATTCATAGGTTCATGAGTTTATTTCCATGCCTTCTTCAACAAAACTTCATTGAATCCAAGCTTCATCATTGAGAATTCTTTAAGGTAATATCATGAAAAGGTCTATTATTATTCATCATGCTTCAATTTTTCAAAGGAAGTCAAAAGATGCAAGAATTGATTGAAGAAGTTTGACCTAATTGGACAAGTTCTTGATTCCTTATTCACAAGTGCATAACTTTCTCAATTCTTAATATTTAGAAGTGTTTATTGTTGATATGGGTTCTTATTATCATCCACAAAAACATCTATTCATATGGAAAAAGTGATTGTGCAAGAAAGATTGTCAAAATTGAAAGGGGTTTCCAAGTTATTTTGGTGCTCTAGAAGCTAGGGTTTTGAACTTCAAAGGGATATATCTTGTTCATCTTTTGATATTTTGAAGTGATTCCAAAGATATATTTCTCTTTAAAGGGTTACCAATCGATCACTTTAAAAGTTTTAAGCAAATTTTATGTGGAAGATTCCTAATGATGGGGAAAGATTACAAGTCTCCTAGATAGGCCATCAAATTCCCTTATGTGACTTCAAAAAGTCATAACTTGATCAATTTTTTATCTCCTTGAGCCCATTATTTTTCCACAAGTATCTTAAGGATGTGAACTTCAACTTTTATTTTATGTGCAAAGCTTGAAATTGGTTGGAAGATGCCTAAAAACCTCAAAAGATTATAGGTCACCTCATGGATTTTCACCAAATTCAAAGGATCATAACTTGTTCAATATTTGGAATTTTTGAGTGAAACAAGTTTCAAAATACTCTTTAAGGAGTCCACTTCAAGCTAGCATCAATTATCAAAACTCAATTTTGAAGAAAGACCTTGTTTGGAGTCAAAACATTATAGGACATTTTTTTAGAAAAACTTAGAATTTTTCTAAGTACAAAAAGTCAGCGCATTTTTTATGATTTTGACCAAACACAACTCCTACCTCAAGCATCCAAATGATATCAATCTTTGCACATTGTAAATATTTTGACGTCATCTTTCAAATGCTTCAAGAATTATGCCCTAAGACCTCTTGAGCTGTGAACACCATGGATTCAAAGTTGGTACCTTGGAACTGAAGTTTCACTTGCAATCAGATTGAAATTTCATAATGTGACTTCTAATCACCAAATTACCACGTGATTTTCACTTAAATATGATTAGAAAAGATGTTTGAATCATTTAGAGTGTCAAAACACATCATTTAGATGAGTTTTGATGCACATGTGGTCACACTTTCTTCATGATCACTGATGTTGTACCCCAAAATTTTCTCTCTCATGTTTTCCAAGATTTTCTCTAATAGGGTTGGTCACAAACACTTTCCAAAATAAAAATGAAATTTTTGAATGATAGAAAAGTGTCTTTCGATTGGCATGCCAACAATGTCTTTCAATTGGCATCTGAATAATGTCCTTCAATTGGCACGTCAGAGCAAAGGGTCCTTCGATTGGCATGTCAACAAGATTCGATTGGACGTTTGAAACCCTTTGATCAAGCACTGGCCCATCAGCTTCAATGGCGCGTTGGTTTCCCCTTAGAGAAAGCCTTAGTTCAAGTTGAACAAGGCCAAAAGCCTCTCCAAGTTCCCTTGGTTCAAGTTGTACACCCGACAAGTCGAAAACCTGAAAAGGCGGCTTGGACAAAAAAGGGTATCCCGGTGGACTGAAAACCTAAAAGGGTAGTCCATGCAAAAGTTAGGGATTAAAGCGTACGAATACGTCCCGTCGTCTCATCACTTTTCTAATCAGTAGAAGATTTATTACCCTAATTTACATTCACCAAGGACTCCAAGAGTTGGGATAACAGTAGAACCACCTATGAAATCCCCGACAGATATTTTCTCCAGCAGGTACAGAGGCAAGGCAAACCTACTATAAGGTCACTGCCATATTCTCAGCATGCAACCTAATGGTGTCAGGTTCTCATATCCCAGACAGAGCAAAATCTCCAATTACTTCTCGAAAAAACTCCCCAGTGAGGCCGCCAAGCTTCTCAGGATTCCCCAATAAGATTTCAACAAAATCCCCAAGCAGATTATGGAGTTTCCTCCCCCAGCAGAGTTTATTTCCCTAACAACGGAAATTCGTCTCTCAGCATCTCAACTTCAATTTGAATACATACTTTCTTCATCCCCAACAATAATCAGCGATTCATTTTCCCTAGTTCAACAATACATCAAAGGGATGACTGACACGTTCCTACATTGCATTCATACATCATTTTACAAGATGTCATAGCATAGGAAACACGAATGCATATATTAAAAATCTCATTCATTTTGAGAACATCATTTGCACTTCATGCATCATGACATTGCATGCATCTAAATCTTTATCTTTTCAGGTAAAGTCTATACACAGACGAATTTTTCATTATCTATTGAGGTAGAAATCGTCTAAGATTCCTTCATTATCTACTGAGGTAGCAATCATCCAATATTCCTTCATTATCTATTGAGGTAGCAATCATTAAAGATTCCTTCATTATTTGTTGAGGTAGAAATCATCAAGGATTCCTTCATTATCTGTTGAGGTAGCAATCGTCAAAGATTCCTTCATTATTTGTTGAGGTAGCAATCGTAAAAGATTCCTTCATTATCTGTTGAGTTAGAAATTGTCCAAGATTCCTTCATTATCTGTTGAGGTAGCAATCATTAAAGATTCATTAATTATCTATTAAGGTAGCAATCGTCCAAGATTCCTTCATTATCTATTGAGGTAGCAATCGTCAAGGATTCCTTCATTATCTGTTGAGGTAGTAATCGTCCAAGATTTCTTCATTATCTGTTGAGGTAGCAATCGTCAAAGATTCCTTCATTATCTATTGAGGTAGCAATCGTCCAAGATTCCTTCATTATCTGTTAAGGTAGCAATCGTTAAAGATTCCTTCATTATCTGTTGAAGTAGCAATCATCCAAGATTCCTTCATTATCTATTGAGGTAGCAATCGTCCAAGATTCCTTCATTATCTATTGAGGTAGAAATCGTCCAAGATTACTTCATTATCTGTTGAGGTAGAAACCGTCCAAGATTCCTTCATTATCTGTTGAAGTGGCAATCGTCTAAGATTCCTTCATTATCTGTTGAGGTAGCAATCGTCCAAGATACCTTCATTATCTGACAAGGTATAAATCATCAAAGATTACTCCGTATAACCTTTAAGAGGCAGGCTAACACGGATTCATCCTGAAATAGCCCTACACAGGCTCTTTCTAATATATTTTCAGGTAATGGTTAATTCCATTATCCCCAGCAATGTACTGTGAAGCCTGGATTTTGACCAAAAAGCAGCAAACTTTCATTTCTCCAGCTTCCCCAGTAGAGTAATGGACAACTGAAGTTCCTAGACTCTATTCCCCATAGAGTTTTTCTCAAACAGGAGAACAACAGAAACTCACATTCCCCCAGTGGACTCCTCCTCAGACAACAGGAACAGGAACCCACAAAGAGACCCCTTATGAAGTCAACATCTACTTTGGATGGCGTCTTTAAGCCTATCTCTGATGACTCTCCTCCATATTCTCCAAATGGCATATGTAAGCCCATTCCCACCATCATCAACCATCAGTGTTACTCCATGCGAGTGCAAATTTCTGGGCACTCAAGTGTTCAATCCTCTTCCACCTTCAGATTACGAAAGGCAGACAAACCAATCTAAATCCTCGGGTTTAAGAATATTGAACAGGGGCAGTTGTTATACCCCAAAATTTTCCCTCTCATGTTTTCCAAGGTTTTCTCTTATAAGGATGGTCACAAACACTTGCCAAAAGAAAAATGAAATTTTTTGAATGATAGCAAAGTGTCTTTCGATTGGCATGCCAACAATGTATTTTGATTGGCATATGAATAATGTCCTTCGATTGGCACATCAGAGCAAAGGGTCTTTCAATTGGCATGTCAACAAGCTTCGATTGGACGTCTGAAACCCTTTGATCAAGCACTTCCCCATCAGCTTCGATGGCGTGTTAGTTTCCCCTTCGAGCAAGACTTGGTTCAAGTTGCAGAAGGCCAAAAGCCTCTCCAAGTTCCCTTTGATTCATTAGGCCAAAGGCCAATTCATGCTTACCTTGGATTCGCTAAGTCAAAAGCTTCCCCCAATTGGACTTCGACCCACAAGACAGAGGCTTCCTCAGACTTGTCTTGGATTCACAAGGGCAAAGGCTTCTTCTATAATTTCCTTCAATGAACAAGGCAAAGACTTCCTCTGTGTTTTCTTTCAATGCACAGGGCCAAGACCCTCAACACAGTTTTTGCACTATGATACCCAATATGACCCATTCAAAAGAGTACTCCAAAGGCCCATTCGAAGGACACACATTGGTGGCCCATTCGAAGGAGGCAACAAAAGACTATTTGAAAGACACTCAAAAAGTCCATTCGAAGGAGGCCATCAGAGCCATTCGAAGGAGGCCATCAGAGCCATTCGAAGGAGACCATCAGAGCCATTCGAATGAGCTGAATCAGAGCCATTCGAAGGAGGCAATCAGCGCCATTCGAAGGAGGCCATCAGAGCCATTCGAAGGAGCTGAATCAGAGCCATTCGAAGGAGGCAATAAGGTCCATTTGAAGAAGCATTCAAAAGGTCCATTCGAAGGGTACACAACAAGTCCATTCGAAAGAGGCAATCAGGGCCATTCGAATGAGAGCATTCGAAAGTCAAATGTCCAGGTTCATTCAAATTCAAAATGGGACAAGAAACCATATCTTTGGCAACGTTTCAAAATGGTATTCATGGCCTTAAAACACCAAATTAATGGTTGTTTACTCTTTGCCTTCTTGTCCCCTCCATCCCTTCTATATAAGGAGCACACTAGCAAGCTCCAAAAACCTGGAAACACGCATACGCTGCCTCAAAAGCCACACCAAAATTATCAAAAAAAACTCTTGAGTAATCCAAATCGAAGGAATCTTCAATAACATTCCACTCACTCCTTAAAGCTTGCAGGAGGCATGCCCAACCACTTTGCAAGTCGTTTCCATCGAAAGAAAAACATCTCATTGGTAACAAACCTTCGATCTTAAGTTAATTTTGATTTTTTCATGACATATTAACATTTTTAATTCAAGATTAAGGACTTGGGTTCGACACCCAGGTCTGCATTTGTTTTGTTACTAACACTTGTTGCAGATCTAGCCTGAGCAGTTCAACATGCACATGATCGAAGGACCTAGGTTTTGATACCCATGTCCTGCATTTTTGTTTTTCTAACATATCTTTGCAGATTTAGTGCCCTCACAGGTGATCCATCAGGCCCTTCCAGCAACTCCCTCTGGATCGAAAGCCATATCCTTTCACTGAATCGATGGGTAAAACCCTTCACAGAATCGAAAGGCAACATCCCTTCTGGATCGAAAATCCCATCTTTCTCTGGATCGAAAGACAACTTCCCCTCTGGATCGAAAATCCCCATTTTCTCTCTGGATCGAAGGATGCCCCCTTTGTATATTTATTTTTGTTTTCATTATTTCTCTTGTTAAACTAACCATTAAATCAAAATCACAAAAAAAACATTAGGCTAGTGTTTTATTAATCAAATTAAAATTTGTTAATTAAGTAATTAATTAATTTAACCTTTGCTTTAATTTAAAATTAATTAGACTTAGACTTTATTTTCTTAAAATAAATAAAAACAAACAAAAAGATTTTTATTTCTTAGGATTTTTAGACGTCTTTTCTACTTCGTGCGCATTTATTTGTTTTCGCATTTTTCATATTATTGTATCTGCCTACTGGATGTAATAGATTAAAACTAGAATATTTACTGCTTTATCCCCCTCATTCTTGGACATATAATTATTCCCCAAAGCCCTGTAATAGCGTAGATTTAACTTTCTGCACTTTAAATTCCTGTATATATATATTAACTACTAGTAATTAGGATTATATGACAAGACTAATAACAAAACACTAGCAAACCTAACATAAAAGATAAAAAAAACTGAAACATAACACACATGTACATATGCCACTCTAAGGTACGCCCACTTTGGTTGCCTTTGGAAAACGGTCATAATTCTCGAAACGTGAGAAGTCTTAGTGGCTATCCTCTAGTTTGAAAATATCACAAGTCCCTCAATGACCCTCTCGATGTTGCCTCGGTTAAAAGTGATCTTAGAACTTTAGGACAGTTACTAAAATTTCTTGCCAAGTTGCCTTCGTGACCGTAACGTCCCTTCGAATGTCCCTTCACATCCAACGATGGGGTTTCTTATAAATCAATGGTAAGGTAGAAACATCTAAAGGAGGAGGAAAATAACATTAGACCTTTTTGAGTAGGTAGGATGCTCATAGTTGATCGCTTGTCAAAACAAAAACATTTTTCACACCTAAACTTTCAAATTGAAACATCTTCAAAAGTCAAAGCTCTTTGTACACATTCTTATAGAGAAAAGAATTATTACAAAGGCACTTTTCAAAATCACTTTCAAAAAAGATCTTCCACAAACACTTCTTTAAACTATTTTCAAAACCAACACTTTGTACGCATTCTTATAGAGACGAGAATCATTACAAAGACGTTTTCAAAATATTTTCAAACCCACACCACAAGCACATTTTCAAACAAAAGCAAAGTGAGCTAACAAGAAACTAAGAGCCCGTAGATAACTACGTACAGAAAGGGTGCTAACACCTTCCCTTTCCATAATCTACCCCCTTTACTCAGAAAATCTCGAAAAAGGTCTTTTTCTGTTCTTTTCACCCTTTCCTTAATTTGGATAAAAGAAAAGTCGGTGGCGAATCTTGCTTACCGCAACATTTACGAACACAAACACAAAACTAATATAAAACAGTCAGTTCTGCTACCGTATCACAGAACTGGTGACTCTGCTGGGGAATTTTAAAAAGTGGGGTTACCTTAAAGCTTATTTCATTTTAAAATTGCTTTCATTATGTGTTTTTATGCTTTACTTTTGAGGGCTTTTTTGGGTTGTTACTATAGATCCTACACCCGGATCTGGGGCACCTTATTAGGTAAGTAGCAATAAATCATGGAAGTTGTACGGAATATACCGATATGGACAAAGTGATAGCTACGTTAGCGTGATACTTTGGTTTGTACTAATGTTCCTTGAGTCAGTCAAGGATAACATTAGGCTTCCTTGGTGTCATTAAGCGCTAACTGACCTTTATAACCTTTAATTGACTCATCCTAAGCCATTAGAAAGTAGTGAGATGGCCGGCTTTGGTTCTGACCGAAGATTGGTTGATACTCGATGCTACACTCATTGAGATTGGACTTTTGGGACATTCTGGCCGCAATACTTCGGTGCTTGAGCTAGAACAATGCCTAAAAGAAAGGTCAGTGATATGAAACTCCTTAAAACCTGGTTACTTTTCTAGGACAGGTTGAGCCAACTAAACTTCAAGAGGGTACTTATCTTTAAAACTCATGCAAGTCTAAACCTAAGGCTGCTTGTGTGACTTGTTTGCCTTCACTATCTAACAACTTGAACTCATTGCAAGGCTTTTGTTTGTATTCATTGCAGGACCTTGTTTGTATACACTATCCAATAACTCAGATTTCCTGCAAGACATACTTGTCTTCATCACCTTACATTTTTTCTTAATGCATAGTATACACATCATAACATCATCCCATATCATCTCCTTAACCATTTCAAGGATCCCAAGGGTATGTGATGCATGTTATGATGAACCAGACGTCTAGCAATTCATTTTAAAATTGCTTTTATTATGTGTTTTTATGCTTTACTTTTGAGGGATTTTTTGGGTTGTTACTATAGATCCTACACCCGGATCTGGGGTACCTTATTAGGTAAGTAGCAATAAATCATGGAAGTTGTACGGAATATACCGATATGGACAAAGTGATAGCTATGTTAGCATGATACTTTGGTTTGTACTAATGTTCCTTGAGTCAGTCAAGGATAACATTAGGCTTACTTAGTGTCATTAAGCGCTAACTGACCTTTAGAACCTTTAATTGACTCATCCTAAGCCATTAGAAAGTAGTGAGATGGCCGGCTTTGGTTCTGACCGAAGATTGGTTGATACTCGATGCTACACTCATTGAGATTGAACTTTTGGGATATTCTGGCCGCAATACTTCGGTGCTTGAGCTAGAACAATGCCTAAAAGAAAGGTCAGTGATATGAGACTCCTTAAAACCTGGTTACTTTTCTAGGACAGGTTGAGCCAACTAAACTTCAAGAGGGTACTTATCTTTAAAACTCATGCAAGTCTAAACCTAAGGCTGCTTGTGTGACTTGTTTGCCTTCACTATCTAACAACTTGAACTCATTGCATGGCTTTTGTTTGTATTCCTTGCAGGACCTTGTTTGTATACATTATCTAATAACTCAGATTTTCTGCAAGACATACTTGTCTTCATCACCTTACATTTTTTCTTAATGCATAGCATACACGTCATAACATCATCCCATATCATCTCCTTAACCATTTCAAGGATCCCAAGGGTATGTGATACAGGTTATGATGAACCAGACGTCTAGCAAGGGGCAAGAGGATTTATTTTCCTCTAGCTAATGTCGTCAAAAAATCAAAACATAACAACTTGAGTCAGAGGCTATGACCCACTCGATATGGTGAGCTTCATTCTCATAGAAGGACCTTCAACGATACGAAAGTTCTTCAATCAAAGTCGTAGTTCAACTCCTAACATCTTCTTGTGTTTACCCCGCGAGATCCTTGAAAATATTTGCATATCATACATGTCATTGCATAACAGGTATTCTCCAGACAGGTTTCTTATCCCTTCGCTGTTTATTTCAACAGAAGAAATGTCTCTTGAACAAACAATAAAAGACCTTCAAGCTTAAAACGCTCAGTTCCAACAAATGTTCCTGGATCTGGCCTAGGGGAAAGAAGACCTGAAAGCTCTGATCGTCAAAGAGAAGACTAAGAAGGCAAAGAAACCGACTGGTGTCTTGAATTTGGGAGGAAGACTTAAAAGACCAGCCAAGAGAGCTCTAGATCTCACAACTTCACCAAATGAGGAGGATAATCATGAAGATGATAACAATCCAGGGTCCGAGGAAGATGAACCTGACTATTCTGAAGAGAAGTATCTTACTACTGATGATAAATATAAACAGCTAGAGGATCATCTCAATGCTATGGAGATTCAGCAGATACCTGGCCTGGTCTTTGAAGAATTAGGGTTGGTTTATAGCGTGATCGTCCCACCAAAATTCAAGGTTCCCACATTTGCCAAATATGAAGTGGTTTATTGCCCTATACTTCACTTGGGGTTATATGTCAGAAAAATCCAGCCTCACACTGCTGACCGGAAGCTATGGGTCCATTTCTTCCAAGAAAGCTTGACCGACACTTAACTGGAGTGGTTCTATCAGCTAGAAGGAACTGACATCCATATCTGGGAAGACTTGGTTGTTTCTTTCTACAAGCAATACCAATACAATGCTGACTTGGCACCAACTCGAGTGCAATTGTAGAATATGTCCATGGGCTCAAGAGAAGGGTTCAAGGAATATGCGCAGAAATGGAGGGATTTGGCTGGCAGGGTGCAACCTCCTCTGACTGATTGGGAAATGGTGGACATATTCATGGGCACTCTGACAAGCCCGTTCTTCAATTTGCTGATTGGAAGTTCTTCATCCAGTTTTACAGAGATGGTTCTGGCTGGGGAGAGGATCGAAAGCGATATCAAGAGTGGGAAGATTCTGATGGATGCATCTTCTATTGCTGAGAAGAAGCCATTTGGTGGTAAAAAAGAAATTAATGTTGTCTATGGCCAAAAGAGCCATAGTAAAAATAACCACCATCAGTCCGTGGGAGAGGTGTTAATGTCTAATCCTACACCTGTTCAACATCAACGGGGCAATAGGCGTAGGATAAAGTATCAAGAGAGGCAGTAAATTGATATTAATATTCCTTTGTCTCAAGCATTACAATAATTACTAATATATACATATATTCAAGTTTTATATATATATATATATATATATATATATATATATATATATATATATATATATATATATATATATATATATATATATATATATATATATATATATATATATATATATATATATATATATATATATATATATATATATTAATAAAAATGATTTAATATTGATAGTATAATTTTGTAGAGGTTTTGAGTTATTAAGAGTCATATTTTTAATTTTTTTGCGTGATTCTGACATGTTTAGAGTTATCAGTAATGTAAGTTGGAGATTCTAAATGATAATACATCTTTGATAAATTATTATTTATTATCAGTATTGAAAATTATTTAATTAATTGTAGTAGTATGCCACTTGAATGCTGTAGCGAAAATGATTAGTACCTATATGTTGGGCATATTGTAGATGAACTATAAGAGCATTATATTCTTGGCTCTGTTGCGAAATTAAAATGACATACACACTTTTTCTATTGTAGCGAAAATTTTAGGTACTACACATAAGATATTTTCATGTAGCATACTAGCATGAGATATGGAAATATAAGTGCCATGGGTGAATAGTACTGTAGCGACATAGTGCTTTGGCATATAACAATTTTGTTCCAAGTAATATTGTAGCGTGAGTGTTTAATTGAGAAACTAGTTGCAAGTGTTTTCAAGTTACTGATATATAATATACCATTAGTATAATAGTAATATTAATAATAATTATTATAATAATAAATGATTTAATATTATTAGTATAATAATTTGTAGAAGTTTTGTAATTAGAAATACGCATTTAGATAATTAATTAAACGGAAATAGTCGTAATAGTCTGAATAATTACGCGGTTTATCTGTAGTAAATTTTGATTGACTCGTTGTATTGTGTTCTTTGTTGAAAAATACGAATTTGTAGGTGATGTTATTGCCTCTATTTATGGGCAAAATATTAAGTTGTAGGCTTATGGACAATGTTGGTTTGTTGTTGTGTTGCTCTGAAATCTTGTTGTTGCTATCCTGACATTCATATTGGCTCGCATACATAGCATATCAAGTTGGAGCTGATGCTCGGTAAGTTGGCTTGAATTGGTAAATTAAGTTGAAGGCTTATGCCTTGTTGATGACTCTATTAATTGGAAGATTTCTAAGTTGGGAGTTTTACTCCATTGGTACCACATGCATGTGCATTGTAACGAGTCACATTCCGTGTTGCATATTTAACATATTGTATTGTTGACTTGTGATGATTGATGTTGGTTGAAAGTTGTGAAGTGATGATTTTATATAATCCGATCTAATAAATTATCTATCAAACACTCAATTATATAGTTCGATATCCCACCCCTTCTGTTTGAATGTTGCCCTTTGTTGGTAACGTGCAGATAATCAAGAAGGATAGTTGTTACCTTCGTTAGTTCAAGTCGGTGTTTTCGCTCTGTTACGTAGCACTCGGGGGGACGAACACATGTTTTCTTTATTGTTGATTTTCATTATGTTGCTGAATTTTAAGTTGTTTTCATTAAAGACTTGTTGTCTTAAAGCCATTTTGAGTTGGACAAGATGTTATGATGTTTTCCGTTAATTTGTGAATCTGCTGCGTAGCAACGAAAGTTGTTTTATTTTTAAAGACTAAACAGGTTGTTATCGGTTTATACAAATTTTATGTGTTATGTATCTAAACTATAGATGATTGAATGTCGTTGTTTCCAAGTTGAAAGTGTAGAATTCCATTTGTTTGTTGAAAATTTTATAACTCTGATTTTATATAATTCGTTAAGTAGAAATGGGGTGTTACACTGCACCTCAGGAACAGTTTGTCTAGTTTTCATGATCCCTTTTATGACCCAAGACGAGCTCTCTCTAACATCCATATTCATCAACTCTTGATCTGTTATAAAATACATATGCATCCACTTGATCCATAAGCAACCACTTTTCCTGCACAGATTCCATAAAAGTTTCATCATGGTGACTTTGTTCCAAACATCTAAATCAAGAATGCTCAGGACCCCCTTGTTCTTGGGCTTGCAGACCCTCTTCCAAGCAACATGGATTTTCTTTCTTTGAGAATGACCACCTGTCCAAATGAAAGTTCTACATGCAGTATGGATTCTATTGATCACAGTCTTAGGAATGAGAAAGCATTGAAACTAATAATTGGCTATGGCTATGCATAAAGCTTTCACCAATTGGACTCTACCTGCAAAACTCAAGAGCTTAGCACTCTAGTGTTGAATTCTACTCAGGATTCTATCAATGAGAGGAAGATAATGGTTAATTGATAATTTTTTGCTAGATAAGGGAACACCAAGGTACCTGAAAGGAAGTTGTCCTTCATTGAAACTTGTCATATTAAGGATGTTCTGTTTAGTAGTTCATCAATCACGCCCATATACACATTGCACTTAGCAGGGTTAACCACAAGTCCAATTGAGAAAGAGAATTTCTGTAAATTCTGTAGCATTAACTTCACCGACCCCTCATCACCTCTAGCAAGGAGCAAAATGTCATCAACAAAAGTTAGGTGAGTGAGTTCCAGATTTTCACACTTCGAGTGATGATTAAAGTTTGGATTCTTTTGCATCCTATGAAGCAACCTGCTCATATACTCCATTACAATAACAAAAAGGAAGGGTGATATGGGATCACCCTGTCTAACTCCTCTCTCGGCCCCCATTAGCTAGAGTGTTCTCCGTTGATATTGAACCTATAGGACACAGTAGATACCCTTATCATGATCTAATTCACAAATTGTTCAGGTATGCCAATCTTCTTGAGGATAGTTTCAAGGGCTTTCCAATTAAGCATATCATATGATTTTGGAAAATCAAGCTGAATAAGACATCTAGGAGTATCATTCCTCCTATTATAACCCTTCATAAGCTCATATGCCATGAGAATATGGTATTGGATCTGCTGACCATGGATGAAAGCAACCTGGTTGTGGCTAATGTTTATCCAATCACTTTGGCAAGCCTAGAAGTCAGGATTTTTAAGTAGATTTTATAGACAATGGTACAACAAGCTAGGGGCCTGTAATCTTTAAGAGTCTTTGCTTCAGCAGACTTGGGAATGAGAGTGACTAAATTGCTGTTAAAAGCCCTGAACATAGTGTTATGGCTGTATCAATAACATATGGCATTAATGAGATCCTATTTCACAATATCCCAATAATGCTTAAAAAACTTAGCACTGTAGCCATCCACTCCTGGGGCTTTGGAGTCCCTTATATCATGCAAAGCATCATAAACTTCTTTCTCTTTTATATGAGCAACCAAATCCTTCCTTTGGTTGTGAGAGGTTTGAGCACCATCTCTCATAACACTAATAACCACGTGTTGCAAAGTTCTATCTCCGTTCCCCATAAGCTTGCCATGATACTCCAAAACTTCCATCTCAATATCCTCTTTGGAGGTCAGCTCTGTACCATCGACCTTGCACACATGCCTCATACTGTTGGAAGTCCTCCTGGATTTTAAAGAAGCATGGAAAAACTGGTTGTTTCCATCCCCCAACTTAATCCACTCAACTTTAGATCTTTGTTGCAGAATTTGTTCCTCCAACCTCTGCCATTTAATAACCTCCTCATTTTTCTCTTTCACTTTTTGAATGATGTTGGGATTCATTCTATCATTAGCCAGCTCCTGCTGCACAATATATAAACTATTTCTAGTAGTAATTATGGTTCTCTGAACATCAGTCAGGGGTTTACTCATTTTCTTCAAGATAGGGCTTAATCTTTTAAGCTTCTCCCAAAGGATGTAGGTGGGGCTTCCAGTTATTGTACATTCCATCTTTTGGCTACAACATCCTTAAACCCCTCAAGTCTGTAGAGCAGTTAATGAACTTGAAGTGTCTTCTAATAAGTCTCATTTGGGTCAACCTGGATATATATAAATTAATAACTTCACATTTACAATATATATAATTTACACATACATTCAATCAAATCACATTATTTATAAATATTTATTGAAAATATAATTTATAAAAATGACATTTTCATAACTGGATATAAACAAATTTTAGACCGTCAACACATAACAATTATATTCTATTTTTATTAATTTTTTTTATAAAAAAAAATATTAAACGGAGTATAAAAGATATTCCAACTCTTTACAATAAAATCGGCCTAAGCCAAACATCATATAACAGACCACTATCCATCTTCTATGAAGGGTTGCATGAGACTCTCACAATCCTATGCTTGAAGGCCAAACAAGTAGATTCAAAGTCCAAACAAATCACATCTCCATCTTATTACTACAGTCAGATATACATCATTCATATAAAATTTCTTGTTAGTTAAGCACCACTCTATTTTATATGTGATGTGTTTAATGCTAAATAAGTACATTTAATTAAACATAATATTTAAAATTAATATCAATACATTTTATTTTATTAAAAACAAATTTATATAGGTAACAAATTTTTTTAGGGACAAATTAAAAAATTTAAGATTTTTTAACTGACTTTTTTCTTTGTAGGAACTTCAGCCCCCTTGGCATTGTACGTGCCTTCGCCCCTGAGTGATAGCTTTTCCTTAAACAAACAACTTTATAATTGCTTTTCCATTTTTTTAGATTATTTTAACCTATTTCAAAACTTCTCATACTAATTTTCAAAGATTATACTCACTTGAAATACATACAAATATTCTCATCCAACACTCATAATTTAAGTCACACTTGTTAAAATATCATTCTTACATATTTAAACACATTTACTCTACTCAAAGACACTAACATATTTTCTATTGAATCAGGAGGAGTATCACATTGAATCAATCTCTACTTAGTTGGAACATCTAACTCACATTTGTATTATAACATTTTCATCTTTACGTGTGAGTCCACTCATTTATATATTCTCTATTAAGTGGAAGTTCTTTCATTCATATATAATTTAACCATTTTTGACATCTTTACTACGTCACAAGAATTTCAATAGAGCCTGTCGCTTTACCACAACCTTGTCATGAAGACTTTTGATACATGATACCAGTCCCTAAGTTGAACCATCAACTTTGATACCACTCACTTGAAATACATACAATTCATCCAACACTCAGTATTTCAGTCTAACGTGTTCAAATGACATTCACACATGTTTAAGCACACTTACACTAATCAAACACAATAATATGTTTTTCGTTGGATCACGAAGGAACATCCACATTGAGTCAAGAGCGACCTTATAAATTAGAGAGACATCACATCTTTACTTAATACTTTAAAACATTAGGCATGAGTTTTCTCACTTATTAAGTGATCAACCTCCATTTTTTCAATCAATGATGGACTTGTAACTCATATTTGTGCCACAATAATCTTCTCCTCGTGTGCGAGTCCATCCAATTATATGTTTTCTCTCAAATAGAATTTCACTACAAAAAAGAAGCTTATTTGCCACGTGAAAATCACGTGGCAAACATCAAAATCACGTGGCAAAACAAAATTAGCGACGTGGTGACTTATGTCGCTGGGGAGTCAGTGGCACCCAAGTAGCGACGTGATTCCCACGTCACAAAGTTGTGACGTGGTATTCACGTCGCACCATATTTGTTAAGAGCAGCTTTATTAGCGACGTGAGAATCATGTCACTAATTTGTGACGTGGTTCCCACGTCGCTACAGGGGACGTTTTTATTTTTTTAAAAATTGTTTAGTAATTATTTTTTATATTAATTAATTAATGTAATAAAATTTAAATAATAAAATTTATATAATAAAATTTATATAATAAAATTTATATATTAAAATTTATATAATAAAATTTATATAATAAAATTTATATATTAAAATTATTAGAATAATAGTATTTTATTTTATATTTCGAATAATAGAATTTTATAAAATAAATTCATATAATTAAATGTTATATAATTTAATAATTTAAAATGATAAAAATAAATATCTTACATAAATGCAAATATAAAAACGAAATAAAAAAAATGTTTTCACGGGGCATCTTCACCCGGATAATTATCAAGATCAAAGTCATCAAGTCCGTCATCATCCGGCTGTGTATGATCAGGAACATTTTGATTTCGACCGCCTTGCATAAACTGTCTCATCTGCTCCTCCATATCAGATTGCCGCTTCCGCATGATCTCTAACTGACGCTCCTGCTCTTGCCTCATTGTCGTCATTTGGGCCTCTATTTCGCGTCTCACTTCACTGGCCGCCAATTATCGTACTGTTTCAAGTTGAACCTGAGTCAGATTGGGTTGACGTGACCCCCCTTCTCCATCTCTAAGTCTTTGAAACAGATTACGATCACCAACTCTCAAGCCGGCGGCCAAATTTCCTCCCGCAAAAAAGCAACCATTAGGCCCTTTTCCATTAACAACCTCATTCCAAATATAGAAATCAACATCCCCATTAAGCGGCTCCCCCTCTGCTGGCCTATATTGCGGATTGTGTTCCAGAAAACGTGCTAGCAATGTCTGATAATCATCCTACACATACATTAAATAATACAATTAAAAAAAAATTAAAACATTTATATATTAAATTATACTAAATTCAAATAAATTAAAAATTTGTCACGTGATTTTCACAAATCAACTTATGAATTGCCACGTGAGTTTCCCGTGGCAATGTATCAGTTGCCACATGAAACATGGATTTTACTGCTACACGCTTTTGCTTGCTGTTAACGGCTCTACTGCGAACTTGATATCTTGGACTATTACAAAACTTACACTCCTCTAACGATCCATCTTGAGTACCAAACTCATTGTCATAAAACAACATGCAACCGTTAATGCAACAGTCAATCTTTCTTACTTTTAAACCCAACTTCGACACCCACTTCTTTGCATCATAATAACTTGTAGGCAAATTGTCTTTCGTAGCGGTGGAGTCCAACATCATTTTTGCAAAATGTTCCAGACATTGATCAGAAATATTCCAATTTGACTTGGCGGCCAATAATCTCACACACATTGATAGCTTCGAGTCTGACGACCCCTCAAACAACGGCGTATTCATCTCGTTCAATAATTGATAAAATCTTTGCGCTTCCTCATTCGGCAACTCTTCCCCGTCAAAATCTTCAGGTTCATCATATGTCACGTTCACACCAAAAGCATCCTCAACCATGTCACCGATCAAATTAAAGTTCTCCTCATACTCCATAATCGGTCGACTACTTGAAGCATGCGTGTTGCTAGTCTCTGGTACATTAACCGGTAGTTCTTCACCATTATACGTCCAAACCCAATAGTTTTCAATGAATCCCCTTCTATGCAGATGACGTGTTACTTCCTCTGGGTCACTAATTATTGGTCTACATTCACACTTAAGACAGGGACACCTAACCCCTCCTTCGCTTCGACAACAATCCTGAGCAAACGCCCACTTAATAAACCCATCAACTCCTACTATAAAATTGGGTTTAAGTCCACTTCTTCCTGGATATGTTCTATCGTACATCCAACTGCGATAATACCGATAATATTCCATACTGCACATTTATACAATCATTGTTTTTCATTAGAAATATTAATCAACTTAATAATATTATTCTTAAACTATTTAATACTATTCTTAAAAATATAAATTTTGCTTTTTTATATATATACTAACATATAAATAAATATTCAAATGTAAAATATATAATTTTTTATTACATAACAATAATATCAAAAAACAATAATATAACATATTTACTTTTTATTATATATACAACAATAATATTAGAAAACAAATAATGTAACATATATACTTTTTATTATATATATAACAATAATATTAAAATAATAATATAATATATATATTCTTTTTTTAATTATGTTTTTTATAAATTCTTATTTTAATATATAATTTTTTTTCCATATCTTTAACATATAAATAAAAAAATAAAACTATTATAATAAATATAATATACATCTATAAAAAATATGTTATTAAACATGTTATTAAATTTATGTGTTAACATATATATATATATATATATATATATATATATATATATATATATATATATATATATATATATATATATATATATATATATATATATATATATATATATATATATATATATATATATATATATATATATATATATATATATACATCTATAAAAAAAAATAATTTAATTTTATGTTTTCTAAAATTTTTTATTATCAGTACATATATACTACTAACAAAATACATATATACTTCCTAACCACAAAATACATATACAAATCTAATCTATATAATACATATAAAATCTAAAAAAAAATGCATAAATACCTCTATATAATTTCTTCAATAAATTTGCGTCTTCTTGGATAGTTCTTGGTGTTCTTCAAATTTCTCTACAAATAATAATGAACAAACGAACAAATACCATTTTTAATATTTCATTCCAGTATAATAAATAATGAACAAACGAAATAAACATTTATCAAAATATGAATACCTTATTTTTCTTCAACAAATTGGGATGGAGGAAACTTGATTCGGGAAATTGGGTTTGAGAGGAAGAATTATGGGTTTGTGAGGAAGAAGCTGTAAAAATGAAGGTTTGAGAGGAGCAAGGAAGAAGAAAGCACGCTTCTGTAAAAATGAAAACTTTGAACATGTAACTTCTAGTAGCGACGTGACTGTCACGTCGCAACGTTGCCACGTGATACTCACGTCGCTACAAACTAAACATAAATATTATTCTCTCTCCAACCCTGCAACTCTGTCATCAGCGAAATTTATTTTCCCCCAAAAAATATAGCGACGTGGCTATCACGTCGCTATCAAAATTCAAATTTCCCCCTGAAAAACGTTCACAAATTTGCATTATATGTCATTAAAATATATTAGCGACGTGGTTATCACGTCGCTACTACCCACGTGATAAACACGTCGCTAATATATGTCGCTGGGGACATATATTCTTGTAGTGTTTCTTTCATCCACGTACAATTGTACCACCGTTGACACTCTTATCATGTCACAAAAACTTCAACAGAGCACACCGCTATACCACAAAATTGTCACAAAGACTTTTGATACAAGATGTTGGTCTCTAAGTTTAACCATAAGCTCGGATAGATCACGAGAGAAACATCTATATTAAGTTAAAAGCAACCACACAATTGAAAAAAATACTATATATTTATTTAAAACTTTAAGACATTAATTATATGTATCCTCTCATTTATAAAATGTACATTCTAAATATTATGAGTAATATGAAACTTCTAACTCCCACTAATTTCACAACCACATGATCAATCTTTTTTTTCTTCAATGTAAACTTAGTACATTCACGTGCTCCTTCACACTAAGTCTTCATGTTATTGATCCATACCGTCCTCAACCTAGAGTTTCACGTGTCCAACCGTGTTTGTTTGTATAGTTTTTCCTTGAGCCACATTATATTGACAGAAATCACGCTCAAATGTCATCTATAGACTGGTTGCGGGATTGATTAGTGTCTCCACAAATCAACTTTGATATTTTTAACTTTATTCTCCACAAATCAACTTTGATATTTTTAACTTTATTTTACCTCACTCAAACACTTTTTTAAGATTTGTGAAAAGGCCATCCATCCAACAAGTGGTCCTAGTCATACACTCATAACCATGCAGCTCTTATGTTGTTTCCTCCCGTAAAGAATATGCATATTTGTAATATGTGTGGTAAGTCATAGTCAACTTAGGGCTGAACAATAGGTCGGTTTAGATCGATATCAGATTTAAAATTTAAATCTAATATAAATTACAGTCTTATTTTAAAGATTTAATTTTGATCGATAAAATTTTTATTTTTAACGGATTCAATTAGATTGATTTTTTAAATAAATCAAGTAAATTTAATCTGTATAGTATTTGTTAGACTAAATTCATTAAAAAAATATTTTTTTATAAAATTCACAATCATTTATTTTTTAATTTAAAAGAAAAAAAACTATCAGAATTTTAGAAAAGCACAAAGTAGAATTATTTTTGTATAATTGAAAAAAGTATTATCACGTGATAATATTTTTTAATATCATTTGACATTAATTTGATCATTATCGTACTTTAAACCTCAAACTAAATAACACTAAAAAATTTGTATTGCATATTCTTATATTCTTGTGAATGAAAAATGTCACTATTAGATTATAAAAATAATAATATCATAACAATATTATGAACCTCATTTTTATAATGCATCAATCTATACTAATAAAAATAAAAAATAAAAATAAATTGAGTTCGGTCGGGTCCAGTTTTCAATGAATCCAAATTAATCATTTGAGTCCGACCGAATAATCATATAATATCCAAATTAAGGAACTAAATCAATCTGACACCCGACCTGACCCGATCCGAACCTTTATCCAAAAAAATACAATGGATTGGTCGGGTTCAATTGGACGGTTGAAATCTGTCCGCCCCTACATCAACTTTGCGTCTCATACCTAAAAAATATTTGCATTATTCTCATTCTCGTGAGAGTCTATTTTCTAGAGGCTTTCCAAGAGTCACTTTTTGTTTGTCCCTCGTGTACGTACGATTACTTCTTGTCTCGTCAGACCCAATTGTCATACAAAGCACACAATGATTTGAAAAATCCACCCACCACAAAAAAAATCAGTAAAATGCGAAAAATCTAACACTGTTATGGAAATTTTGGTATGAGTTTTTATCAAATTATTCAAAATATCCAGTATATAGTTGTGGTGTATCGGAAATTTAAAATATCTAGTATATTGGATATTTCTTCCACCTCTAAAAATTCGATAGTAATATTTTTGTATGGTTGTGATTGTAGTAACACTTTTGTAAAGTTGTGATTGCACCGACACTTATGTATGTTCCATAATAATTTGAAATTTGTATAAACATGTCTTATATGTTACTAACAAAAACACCTCGCAATGTCTCAATTTTGGCATAACACTTTTGTTTACTTCAACGGCAACAGTCCTCCTTTTGAATTTAGGGTCACAGAGGACACCCAACTTGTAGATATAAAATCCAAATTGGATAATATTTTATGTTACCCAGACAATGAAAGGATGATTAAGATTGAGTATCGCTAACCATCAATTGATAATCAATGGAAGATTGAGTTCAGTAAGTTTGAGCTGAAGGAAAATGGAGATCTAAGAGTTATGTGGAGTAAATTTCAGTGTTACGCAACAATGAATCCATTTGAGATGGATATAAATTAAGCTTGCGACATCTGCTGACGATATTTTGAAGAAGATGAAATGTCATGAATCATCTATAACTGGTTAAATTATATTCATGTTATGTTAGATGATGTTCTTGTTAAGTTATGTTCATGTCACGGTAATGTAATACTAATTTTTATCTAATGCAATGTTAAGTTAAAGCATCAATAAAATAAAATGATTAAGTACAACAAAAATAGTTGAAACAACACAAAATAATGCTAGAGACAATAAATAATAAAAATATTAAATCTTAACTGGTCAACCACGAACAATATGTGTTATCTGCGATAACTCGACATACACCTCACCCTCTGAGTTTACTAAACCCATAAGGTTATCATAAATATGTGATATCATCTACATCCGCAAATGATCTGTCACACCAGGTGAAGGCGGTGGAGGAAATGAAAAATCATCTGAATGTCCTCCATCATATGAAGGTCCAATATCATCTTCGGGCTCAATAGATTGGATGATGCAAGGGTGTAATACTCTAAAGTACCACTCTAAATAACCATCCAAGCATTGTACATAAAAAGAGATATCTATTACATTTTCTATAATAGCACAAGCACTACTCACAATATTAGACCCAAATCATCTATCAATGATGTGACACCCTAAACCCCAATAAAAAATTCTTTATAATATTATACACTTTACGGAATAAATGATTACAAAATCAAAATGATGTCACATTAACATAGATAACATGGAAAATTCTCATTAATGAGTACTTTGATCAAAACATAATGTTAACATAATAATTCTAGAATATGAATCCCGACCTCAATGTCACAATATCAGAGCCTTATTATAATTAAACTAACTAGTTGACTTAATAATTCAACAAACATAAGTATAAACGAAAATTAATGAAGATGTCTTCTACACAATCTTTCATAAAGGCATGCAAATGACTACTCCTCAGTCTCGGCGTGGGAATATTTTGCATACACTACTATGGAAAACACGTATAATGACAGTTCTAAAACACATATAATGACGGTTGCACGTCTGTTGTTATGTAGCGTGTGATTATAAATTTTGGTTACCTGATGAGTGTTAATTTGTTGATATTTTTAGTGTGAAATAATTAGCACTTGTCGGCTTAATTCATTTGTTTTTCATTAATAATCATCTGTTTTATGTACATTGTGTATAGTTTAAGTATTAGTGTAAATATTGCATTATTATGTAAATATCATTGAATTTGATTGTTTTTTATCTCATTTTACTAGGTATTCAAGAAATTATATTTAGTAATTTTAATATAGAGTATTGAATAAGTTCTCCAACTCTTGTGACCGTGTGTAAATCAAAGTTATAGTTCTCAAGTTATGACGGAAACAAAATTTGAACTTTTTCGCATTACAACAGAATGCGCTTAGTGGGCTCTACTACCACTAAGTGCAAATTCACTTTTCAGCACACTATATTTTTATGTTTTTTTCATTTCAAGGGCTATGGTTTGGGTATTTTTTTTAGTCCCAACTTCATCACCTTCATTCTTTTGAAGTTAGAGCTTAGAAAACAATATTTGGAGGTTGTAATTGGATGATCCGGGGTCAAAGCGTCTTTGATCGTGATTGACACCGCGAGAGATTTTGTTTATTCTCCATTCTTCCCTTTTTAAGCTTCATTTTTTTGGGTTTCTTTATAAGTATACTCATTTTGTATGTATATTTGTTGCTCATGGCACTGTATAAAATCTAGTTTACAAATCAATATTGATGTTTATCCTTGTTTTTGCTTTGTGCTTGGATTTGAGTTGCTATAAACATAAACTCCTCAAATCTTGTTCTTGGATGAATATTTGCTAGGTTCTAGATTATATAGATAGGTTAAGACTTAGTAATCACAATGTGATGTGTATGTGTTGTTTAGTTGCGCGAGACATCGCCAACGAGACAATATGATTGTCTCGCAACTTTGCATTAGACATAATATTTATTGTGGTGCATCTCATAGGTGTTTCAGAAACGAAGACTGATGTGAGAGATACGTGATGATATTGACAAGTAAATTAGGTTGAGTACAATTGAGTAATAAGTTTAAGTATGTGACGGGTATATGAAATTCAATCCCGAGAGTTTTCTCATATCCAAAGAATGTATTTAGTTTCTGTTAAAAAACTTTAATTTTCGCACCTCATACCTTAAACTATTTTAAACCAAACTCAGAAATGCGGAAACTGTTGAACAACATTCTTTCCCTCGCACTAATCTCTATGGAGACGATAAAACAAAATTAAAAATACTTACTTTTGCTTGCTGCTTTATCGCAATAACATTACCACAACGGGCGTGTGAATATGGTTATAAATTAGATAGCGTGCTACTTATAACTACGGGTGAAGGAAATAATCATTGTGAAATAATTCATAGGTCCTGAGTTCGAATCCTGGCAATGTCATTCTTGGGTTTTATTATTCTAGATAACTCTCTACTTATAACATTTGTTTAATTAAAAAGCAGTTATGATATCTTAGCAAAAATGGCCATGTTATGCATGTGGGATATCTTAGCAAAAACAATCAAAAACACAAGATCATAGTCCCTCCATGACGCTACAAATGTTGTCTTTCAAATGATCTTAGTCCCTCAAAGAGAAATGCTAAGATATCTCACAACATTGCTATCATGACTATACGATGACCCACGCTCGTCCCTTTACATCCAAAGATAAGGCTTCTTACCAAATTAATGGTAAGATAGCAATATCAAAGGAAAGTAAGAAAAGAACACCTAAGATTTTTGAGTAGGTAGATTGTTCCTAGTTGCTTGCTCATTTTCAAATCAAACACTCTTGCTTATTTTCAAAACAAACACCAACACTTTCAAAATACTTTCAAAACCTTTTCCAAACATGAAATATTTTCAAAAGCTCAACACTTTGTATATGTTCTTACGAACAAGAACTATTACAAAGTTTTCCTAAACGATGTCGCCTTTTCAAAATACTTTCAAAAAACCACACAAAGCACATTTTCAAACAAAAGCAAGTGATCTAGCAAGCAACTAAGAGCCCATAGATAACTATGGATGAAAAGGGTGCTAATATCTTCCCTTTTCATAATCTACCCCCCGAACTCAAATAATCTCAAAGGTCTTTCCTGTTCTTTTTAGCCTTTCCTTTTGGATAAAAAAAAGTCGGTGGCGACTCTTGCTAACCGCAATATTTGCGATAAAACGCAAAACATCCCAAGTCAGTTCTCCTAACGTGTTACAGTGTGTATGCGTAGATTGGAAGATTGAATATGAAGAGAAAAATTAGGCTAATTTTATGGTATCATCAAGTTGTGAATGATGCATGAATGAGTATTTATAGTTATGGGAAAATTAGGGCAATAAGAGCAAATTTGGAATCAAAAAGACATTAAAATATGACTGAATCAAACAAGATGTGTCGACCTCAAACTCGTATGTGTCGACACATACTTTGTGTTTATGTCATATGTGTCAACCTCAAATAATGCCATGTGTTGACCTGAACAACTCAGAAGCTACATGCTTAAATATGCTAGTAGATGTGTCGACCTGAAAAACGGATGTGTCGATACATAAAATGGAAATTTCTATAATTTCATAATTCTTTTAGTATGTGTCGACCTATATGGATGCATGTGTCGACCTGAGACTTATAGAAGCTACATGTTTTAAAATGAGTTACATGTGTCGGCCTGAAACTCTAATGTGTCGACACATGCAACGAAAAACTATGCAAAAATAGTTTTTCAATGATTTGGATCAATTTCAATATGCTTTTTGATGATTCCTAAGACTTATAATGAAAAAGGGTGCCATAAGACATATGGATACCGTCCACCATATTGAAATGATAGCTTTTTGAGTTTTGATATCATGCAAAACAACTAATAGTGAAGTTGCACTGATAGTAAGATGGTGTAGCTTCTTGTGCGGAATCTTGGTCTATTTTTCAATCTTCCAGTAACCATAAATTCGTCCTTCCTAAATCTTGAGTTTAGGAATGCCATTGATAGGCTTTGTAGATATAATCTTTCTTGTGCTTCTAAGATTTAGATGGCCAAGCTTTTTGTGCCACAACTTGGTTTCCTCCTCTTTAATGACCAGACAAGTCAAGAGTTGGTCATTTGATTAAGATCTCCACATGTAACAGTTAGCAAAGGACCTTGTACCTTTCATGATTTATTTCTAACTCTTGTTTGTGACAATGCATTCAGAACAATTAAAATTGACACAAAGATCCTGATCACATAGCTGATGGATACTAATAAGATTAGTAGTTAGACCTTCAAATTGAAGAACATCTTCAAAATTTAGCACCATCACAAAAAGTAACATAACTGCTAGTATATGATTTTACCTCTTTCAAATAGTTTTGTTCTCCTGTCATATGTATGGAACAGCCACAGTTAAAATCCTAATCTTCACGAGAGGGTGCTCTTAAAGAGGTGTGAGCAATGTGACTTGTAGTTGCCTCCTTAAATTTCCAGACCTATTAAACACGATCATTTCTTGGTGTCTGCTTGGTTGGTTGATGTTTGTAAGGATAATATGGCCTACCATGAAGCTTGTAGCAGAAGGGTCAAATATACCTGAATTTTCCATAGTATTGGCATCTCCAAAAAGGTATCCTGAAAGGACTTTTGCATGGATAATAAGGTCAAACAAAATGCTTTGACATGTAGTCTATCATCTAGAACTCAATCTTCTATTCGGGAGAAACAAATTTGTTTTCTTCATTCATATAATTGTAATTAAAACCAATACCCTTCATATCTCTAGCTATTTTTCCTACACCAAGGATTTCATCAAGAATCTCAGATCCACTGTTTAACATGCAAGCTGACTTGGTCATACCATTAATCTTAGAGTTCAAAATAACGACTTCTTCCTTTAGGTCAGTGTTCGAAGCATTATAGCAGCAAGAAACAAAAGTTTTGGAAATATTTATCCGGGAATTTATCGTTACCACAGAAATTGGTTATTGAATTGTCGTTTGAAAAATCTCTCGTTAATGAGTTTGGTATATAATGGTTTTGTATGTAAAGAAAATATTATCAACAGAAAATAAATGTAAACAAAAGTAAAAACTAAGGAAGAACTTATCAAGCCTACAAATAATCTACCCATCACATACTTAAATCTATCGACCAGTTACATTCAACCTAACAATACTCATCAATGTCACTACGTATCACTCACAACCTAAGTCATTTCTAATCCAAACTGTATCATCAAGGAAATGATATCTCTAACTCCTCAATAATACATAAGACAACTATGTAATCGCACTAACAATCTCTCAGCACAGCACAACCACACAGAGGCATTAAGCTCTGATACCCAAGTAGATGTCATCTCTAAATCTATCTATAGAGTTCAGAAACTAACAGATAATCATCCTAGATAAGAATCTAAGCAGTATATGTCTATAACAACTCAAATCCCCATCACAACACAAAAATCTAAGATAATAATCAACAAATATTTGTAAAGCAAGTTTAATATAACGCCATGGGCAACAAATATACATAAGTTCAGAGTAAATACATGTACAAACTCATCACATAAATAATACACAAAGAGGAAGAGAAATGAACCATAAATCTCCTGGTTTGTCAGTGCCGATTGATGAGAAATCCACCCCGGATCATCCGTATGCAAGCTTCAATGTTGTTTTCTAAGCTAATCCTATCCAAAAATGAAGGTTGATGGAGTTTGTATCAAAAATACCCAAAACCGTACCCAAAAAATGTGTTTTTACACCTAAATACACATTTCTGACTGTCCAGCATCACCCGGCGACCAAAAAGCGTCGCCCGACGACCAAAACAATGTTTTTCCCATGCTACATCTCGCCTAGTGTCGCCCGGCGACCAAAAGTATCACCCAACGACGGATCACAGAAAGTTGAAAATCAGCACAACATTTTGCACTGTTTCGGTCATAACTTTTGAATCGTATCTCTGATTCGCACCCGGTTGGAAGCGTTGGAAAGCTTATTCGATGATCTATCTAACAATACCTAAATATCAATGCTTGGATACCTACAAAAATGAGATAAAATCAATTAAACTCAATAATATTTACACAATAACGCAATAAATACATTATAACATAAATTATACCAAATATACACTAAAGTTAAGGTTTATTGACAAAAATTAAACGAATTAAGCTGATGAGTGCTAATTATTCACACTCAAATTCACAAAAATTCAGCACTCATAAAACTCTCCCCAACTTAAAACATTGTTTGTCCTCAAAGAAAGTCAAATAAACTTAAATAAGCAAAAGACGATAATCAAAGAATCACGAATCAACAGGTTTTTGAAAACGGAAAACAAATGTATGGTTCAAAATAAAAACATACACACAAGGCAAAACTTACCAATAAACTACAACGATAACATATAAATGAAACAAATCCTAAGTAAAAAAAATCATACTAAACATTCTAAAACAAAACAAGCTCAATCATGAATCGCACCTAGCAAACATTCATCGGTAGATGAAAAACACACAATGGTGACAACTTTTGACACTCATCCATAATCTTGCAAACAATAGACTAAATTATTCATTCATCGAAAAGATCATATTGAAAATACAAAGGCAAGAATCACAAGGGCTTTTCAAGATTGTAATGTGGCTTGGTTAACAAACAAGTGATAAGTCCTAAAGCTAATCGAAACAAAAACTTGCCTAAACCTAAGGGAGTAATTACTCAGAAAGTCTCAAGCAACACAATTTCAATCAAACTTCTTCTTCATCCCAAATTTCAAACCAACACACATCACTTATTCAACACAATATTATTCCATACTCTTTTTGTTTTTATTTTTCAAATCTTTTTCTTTTTTTTTCTTTCTTTTTCTAATCTTTCTTTTTCACTTTTTTTTTCTCTTTCTTCTTCTCAACCTCATAGCAACCTCACTATAAATGAGTAAACATTTCTCTCCCCAACTTGAATTCAACCAACATTAATGTGTGAATACTCCATACTTTTTAAGGTAAGGTAAAAATTCATACAACAACAAATAGTTGAGGATTCAAGAAACAAAAAAATCAACATCCATAAAAAGGTGAACTAAACACTCATAGACAAGCATCAAGTTCAAATAAACATGAATATTGACAAAAGCTCAAAGGGGCTAACAAATGATCACACACTCACAAGGTGAATTGAATATTTGGCCAAGGTAGTTGTGCTCAAAATAAAACAAAATGCCTTGATCACTTTAATGCATTCATACAATCAACACAAACAAAATATTAAACATAATAAAATCCCGTTAAAACAAGAATTATGGCCTCCAGCATATATGAACAATGGAAAGCTTCCTCACATTTATGGGTAAAAAGGGAACTAAATTGATTCAAGTCATGAGAAAGAAATGCAAAAAGAATGAATGGTATGGTAATTATACAAATGAAAAGTTTCATAAACATGCTTGTTAGAACAAGATTGGTTCTGATCATATCTCAGATTTTTGATGATAACAATAAATTATATTTTATATATTTGATACTCTGATGAACATATTTAATTGTTTCAGGTAATGTTATGACATAAGCATTTTGATGTGTTGGGCTGAAAATAAATGAAGAAGTTCTTTGATGAAAGAACTATTTGTTTTAGCGCAAGTGCTGATGCTGACTCTGGTAAGATAATTATTTAAATGCATCTTTTAACGCTTAGCAGGATTCCTTGTTCAGAAGTACCTTGAAAGCAAGTGTTGTTCAGAAGTAATTTGAAGGCAAGCGCTGATCAGAAGTACTTTGAAAGCAAGCTATGTTCAGAAGGATTCTGCAAGCAAGATATGCAAGCATGTTCTGATTTAAGACATGAAGCTAGTTCTGAAAGAATATAAAATCTAACAAGTCTTGTCAAGCTTCAGGAAACATGCTCTTACAAGTGTCGTTTTCTCATTTAATACAAAGACGACTACATGCACTCAAGTGTCTACGCTAGTTCATTGGAAAATGGAATAGTGCAAGGAAACACGCAAACATTTAATGCTCTCCACTTTTGAAGGCAACAACGGTCATTTTGTTCTTACTATATATAGAAGGACATTTATTACAAGCTAACAACTCAACAAAATTCAAAAGAAGCAAGAACTACGTGAAAATATTCTGGGCTCACAAATTCATTTTACATACACTCTGTGCTATACTAATCTTAGTGAAAAATCACAGTTGTGATATAGCTTTCTTAGAAGCAAATTTTGTTTCACTATCTAAATATTTAACTCTTGTAATTGTTCCTTGAGAGACCAAGTTTGGTAATATTTCTCAAGTAGACTAGGACTAATTTAAGTCTTAGTGGTGTGAGTCACTTGTAAGATTACTTGTGTATTGTTAGTCACAACAGTTGTTGTGTGATTGTAATCAGTTGATTATAGTGAATTAAGTTCTTGTTGAGAAAGGAGAAATCCCCTTGGTGAACTGGAGTAGTTTGAATTCAAACGAACCAGGATAAAAATAACCTTGTCTTTCCATTATTGTTGAGCCTTTAAGAAAAAGAAAAAGAGAAACTTATTTAACCCCCCCCCCCCCCCCCCCTTCTAAGTGTTTTCTCACCCTTCAATGTTATGTTATAGAAAGCGATAAACGAGTACCTGGTGTGTACCAACTTCAAAATAATATCATTACCATACATCTGCGAGTTGAATCGATCAAACTCGGAAAATTACCTCAAAATTCTTCAAGTTATCGGACCAAAATTTGATAACAAACAACAACAAAAGAATTAGAAAAATAATACTCCTATAAAGTTTTAATGTACAAAGTTTACAATATATACAACGAACAAAACTCCTCATGCTAAACACGAAAAGCTGAAAACATAAATTTTCATAACAAAACAAATACAAATAATGATATGAAAACCGAGTGAAAATGAATTAACAAGTTGAAAAGTGAAGGTTTGAAATTCAGAATATTTCCTTGTTTTAACTTGTTAAAGCAAAAATCACAACACACATAAACAAATACAAACAAACATGCTTGTTTTACGTCGTAAGCCCGACGCCTTAATTGTGCGAGATAGTAACCTCCTCTCATCATGTCATGGTATTGTCACACCGTGCAAACCTAAAAAAAGTGTCCTAACAATCACACAAAAACGTTACAAAAATGAGACAATTCACAATAATATAGAAAACACATATATGCACAAATATCATATATCAGTTAATGTAAAATTTCTATACAACATATACATTAATTACAAAACTCAAAAACAAAATAATTATCGCAATGCGAAATCAATAGAACCAATCCCTGGAAATGGTGCATTTTGTTGGAAGCGTTATAGCGGAAAGCAACAAAAGTTTTGGAAATATTTATCTAGGAATTTATCGTGTCCACGGAGATTGGTTATTGAATTGTCGTTCGAAAAATCTCTCGTTAATGAGTTTGAGATAAAATGGTTTTGTATGTAAAGAAAATGTTATCAACAGAAAATAAATGTAAACAAAAGTAAAAACTAAGGAAGAACTTATCAAGCCTGCAAATAATCTACTCAACACAGACTTAAATCTATCGACCAGTTATATTCAACCTAAAAATACTCATTAATGTCACTACGTATCACTCACAACCTAAGTCATTTCTAATTCAAACTGTATCATCAAGGAAATAATCTCTCTACCTCCTCAATAATACAGAAGACAACTATGTAATCGCACTGATGATCTCTCAGCACAACACAACCACACAGAGGCATTAAGCTCTGATACCCAAGTAGATGTCAGTTCTAAATCTATCTCTAGAGTTCAGAAACTAACAGATAATTATCCTAGATAAGAATCTAAGCAGAATATGTCTATAATAACTCAAATCCCTAGCACAGAGCAAAAATCTAAGATAATAATCGACAAATATTTGTAAAGCAAGTTTAATATAACGCCATGGGCGACAAATATACATAAGTTTAGAGTAAATACATGTACAAACTCAACACATAAATAATACACAAAGAGGAAGAGAAATGAACCACAAATCTCCTGGTTTTTCAGCATCGATTGATGAGCAATCCACCCCGGATCATCTGTATGCAAGCTTCAATATTGTTTTCTAAGCTAATCCTATCCAAAAATGAAGGTTGGTGGAGTTTGGATCAAAAATACCCAAAACCATACCCAAAAAATGTGTTTTTACACCTAAATACGCATTTCTGACTGTCCAACATCGCCCGGCAACCAAAAAGCATCACCCGGCGACCAAAACAACGTTTTTCCCACGCTACAGCTCGCCTAGCATCGCCCGAAGACCAAAAGCGTCGCCCGAAGACAGATCACGGAAATTTGAAAAATTAGCATAGCATTTTGCACTATTTCAGTCATAACTTTTGAACCGTAAATCCGATTCACGTCCGGTTAGAAGCGTTAGAAAGCTTATTCGATTCTTTATCTAACAATGCCTAAACATTAATGCATGGATACCTACAAAAATGAGATAAAATCAGCTAAACTCAATAATATTTATACAATTACGCAATAAATACACTATAACTAAACTATAACGAATATACACTAAAGTGGAGGTTTATTAACAAAAAGCAAACGAATTAAGCCGATGAGTGCTAATTATTCACACTCAAATTCACAAAAATTTAGCACTCATCAGTCAGCAAAGATTTTGTTGAGGTAGCTTTCTCTTGAAGTAATATAGTGTGATCGGTGGATCTGGAACTGACTGTTTAACGCTGTTTCGCGAAATGTCGCGGAAGCAAGAGTCGTCACCGTCTTTTATTTTCTCCAAATGGAAAGGACAAAAGCACAGAAAAATTCCTTAAAGAGATTGCTCTCGGTTCGGGAGGTAGATTATAGAAAGGGAAGGTGTTAGCACCCTTTCTATCCATGGTTATCCATGGGCTCTTAGATACTTGCTCATTGTGTTTTCAAAAATGGTTTGTTTGCTTTTTAACTGTGGGTTTTAAAAAAGTTTCTTTGAAAATTCCAGTTCGACTCTTGTATCGGTCCTCAAGAGTGTTTGAAAAATTGCTTTCGAAAGCTTTTTGAAAAGGTGTCGGTGTGAAAAGTATTTTTTGAATTTGTTTTGAAATTTAGAGCAAGTATCTACGAGAACCTACCTACCCTAAGGAATTCGTCTGTGTAAATGTCCTTTAAAGTAGTGCCATCCCACCATTGAGAGGTAGGTAGCACCACCGTTGGAGGTGTTCGGGTCAATTCGAGGTTCGGGACATGGTGATCACCAGAGCAATGGGAAGACACCTTAGAAGCTACCCTCATGCCAGGTTCCCGGATCATGAGGACTTACTAAGACATCCTCTACTCGACGATCACCTTTCAAGGTAAGGCAACAGTGAGGCGTACCCTAGGGGTGGTGTGTGCGAATTGTGTGTCGTTTTCATTTGCATTTATCTTGTCATGTTATTGGTGTTCTACGCTTGATTTTATTTTGTCCATACATTCTTTCATATCATTTAATTAACAGTTAAAAGTTGCGGGAATGTAAAAATCTAAAGCTATTACAAATGGCGCGGGTCCACATCGCCAAAATTAACCAGGACCCGATTTGACGGAAAATAACTAAAGAAATTAAAAGTGCGAGAAGTAATTAAAATGTTACAAGGCTTCGGGAGAGATACATGAATATTTAAACGAAATAAAATAATATGTGAATTAATAATTAAATCGAAACGAGGGCGTTGGACCCTTTTGCAAAATTAAATTAATGATGAAGCTAATTAATTAAAAAGAAAGCAAGAATTTGTTTTTTTTTGGTATTTTATGATTTTTAGGATTTTAAGGAAAAAGAATTAATTAAAATTAAAATAAGATGCAAACCCTAATTCTAATTATTTTTTAATTTATTAAGAAATATTGAAGTTTTTGACCTAAATTAACCCTAAGTTATTTTTATGCAAATTTAATTATAAAAAATAAAATATTTAATTATTTAATATATTTATGAAAGAATAATAAAAAGGATGAAAAATTATTAATTAAGCCTATTTCTATATTTTTTAGATTTTTTGTTAAAAGTATTAAAATTACAACTTAAATTAAAACTAAATAATTACATGCAAATTTATTTATGAAAATATTAGAAATAAAAATATTTTTTATATTTTTTATCTTTTCTGATTTTTTTTTGTGTATTTTTTATATTTATGAAAATAATTAATCAATTGAATAAAACAATAATTAAAAAGAAGATAAAAAAATAAAAATATGGCAAACCTAGGGGGGTTGTAGTCCCCAACATGGAGGTCTCTCTCTAGCAATTCAGGCCCATTTGACTGTGGCCTTGTTGGACTTTTTCACTAGCATGTAGCACGTTGACTGCAGCCTATCATGCTCCCTAATTTCTGACCTTTGGATGGATGAGGTTGGACGCGTGGACATTGGATCTGGAAGGTGCATGATGGTCCTTTACACTGAAGCTGCATAGGAATTGTTATTGAAAAATAATATGGAAACATGAAAGACCTGGGGCTCGAACCCAGGTCATGTGTATTACCAACCCTTATGCTTGCCAGCTGAACCACTGAATCATTTTGTTAAATAAATAAACAACAAACAATATAATATGAAACAACGCGTTAGTGGATTTTGCGCGCAAAAATTCAAATGCACCAGTCAAGCCTCGCCACCTAATCATCTTCCTCGCTGGTTTTTATTTTCCTGAAACAAAAGAAACATAGGCAACGGTTTTGGATGTGTTCTCTTAGGCCACTTTCCAGAAAATAGCGAATAAGCCTAGAACGCTCATAAATTGAGCGCGATGATGGATTCTTGATCGTCCAAGCCTGCTAGTTCTAATGGTGATACTCTTGAAGGCCAATTTTTCTTTGTTTCAAAAGCCCTAATTCCAAGGTCCTGTAACCCTAGAAATTGATAATGGCGAAATCGCGTATACAGCTCAAAAACACAATTAAATACATGGGTTAGCTTCAGAATCAAATGACCAACATGAATCAATAATTAAATTTCACAAAGAATGCATGGAACAGGATGTACGATTATGAAATTTATTTGAAACAGGTGGACTCCATTGTACCAATTCCTGAGGTTTTGATGGATGTTCTTGATTGGGAAACGTTCAATGATGCTTGAGCAAGCTATTGAAACAAGAATTCTGCCTTGAATCGCCCTCTAATGTGATTTTCAGAATTGAAGTTTTAGAGAAAAATTTCAAGTTTGATAATGGCTTTTTTGAGCAGCTGCGCGTGTGTGTTCATTAGGGTTGTGTTCCTGGCTTATGTACGAATCAATTAGGTCAAGAAAAGTAGAACAAATCCAATGCATTCATGGTTTTTGGAAATTTGATTTTTAAGGATCTTTTTCAATCTTTTCCATGTGTTCTTGTATCAATTATGATCAATTTACTCCAAATCTTTCCTTATTTGATTTCACACGAATTATTGAGTGGATTTTGTGCACAAAGAGATTATAAAACCTAGATTACATATTTTTCATATATTTAATTTGATTTAAATGAATTATTATAAATAAAAATTCAAATAAATAAATAAAAAATGAGAAAATACTTCCCTTTGGGCCAAGTGGTCGTGCACATGCCATGGATGATGATTTGTGGAAGAAAAATGGGCCCATTAGCAATTTTAGGTCATTTGAATCAATGTTGACTTTTCAAAATATCCAAAAATTTCCCAACTTCCACAAGGCATAACTTGCTAAATTTTTAAGCTTTTCTCATGTTCTTGGACATTTTGGAAAGGTCTTTGAGTCCTCTAACCAATGCCTTTGGTCCCATGTCATTTTGATTTACCAATCTCAAGTTATGGCCTTTGACTTAAAGTCCCTTTTTGTTGACTTTTGAAAATGACCTATAATGTTGAAATTGATAACTTTTTGTGAGAGCATTTCTTGGACTTGAAGTATGAAGATGAGTTGTAGGAAATGTCTTTCTCTTCAAAATGAGCTTTGTATGGAATTTTTCTGATAATCCATGTGAAAGTTATGCCCTGGTCAATTTACAGTTGACTTTTTCAACTGTCCAAATAAGGAAACTTTTGCATCTTGATGATTTTTGAGCCAAATTTTGAGAATCATGATCAAGCATTGATCAAATGATATTTGTGGCTTCAAAATGATATGTTGACCAAAAATTTGAACTTTTGACTGTCAAATGACCATTTTGCCCCTGCAGTTGACTGTAGTGCAATTAGGGTTTTTGACTGTGCAATTTTGTGCTGAAAGTCTTGAAACTTGATATGAGGATGCTTGACCATATTTGTAGGCTTGTGAGACTTGATTGGACCTTTGAAAACTTCATTTTCTTGACCAGAATACAAACCCTAATTTTGACTGCTTAGGAGGCCTTTGCATTGTGTAACCCTTGGGGAATTTTGCAGCTTGACTTGGCAATTTCTTGAAGAATATGGGAGGGCAAATTTTGGGGTGCAACAGTTGCCCCTGTTCAATCTTCTTAGACCTGAGGATGCAGATTGGCTGACGTGCCTTTCGTAATCCGATGGTGGAAGATGATTGAACACTAAAGTGCCCAGAAATTTGCGCTCACATAGTAGTGTGATGATGGAATGGGCTTACAGATGCCATTTAGAGATTGATGAATAGGATGATGGGCTTATAGATGCCATCTGGATATTGATCACATAAGAGATTCCTTAGCGAGAACCTGCATACCTGCAAAAGAAAAAAGAGTACCTGACACGTTGTAGGAGCTGGTTTTCAGATGCTTTGTATAAATGTGTCCTGACTGGTTACAGGAGCTGAGTCTGGATCTTCAAAAGGTGATGAATGAACCAGGGGTATTCACTACCTTAGCATGAACGGTAAGAGAACCTTGGGTGACTTTAACCTCAACAATGCTCGTTGAGAAAATCTTGGTGGGGAATTACCATCTTCGCAGTGTCAGGAAGAGAACCAATAGGCAACTATAATCTGAAAGGGAATTACATCTCACGCACCGTCGGGGAGAGAACCATAGGAAATTATAATCTGAAAGGAATTATCACCTCACACACCGTCGGAGAGGGAACCCTAGGGAATTATAATCTGAAAGGAATTATCACCTCACTCGCCGTCGGAGAGGGAACCCTAGGGAATTATAATCTGAAATGAATTATCACCTCACTCACCGTCGGAGAGGGAACCATAGGAAAAGGAATTATCACCTCACTCACCGTCGGAGAGGGAACCATCTGAAAAGGAATTATCACCTCACTCACCGTCGGAGAGGGAACCATAGGAAAAGGAATTATCACCTCACTCACCGTCGGAGAGGGAACCATCTGAAAAGGAATTATCACCTCACTCACCGTCGGAGAGGGAACCATAGGAAAAGGAATTATCACCTCACTCACCGTCGGAGAGGGAACCATCTGAAAAGGAATTATCACCTCACTCATCGTCGGAGAGGGAACCATCTGAAAAGGAATTATCACCTCACTCACCGTCGGAGAGGGAACCATCTGAAAAGGAATTATCACCTCACTCACCGTCGGAGAGGGAACCATAGGAAAAGGAATTATCACCTCACTCACCGTCGGAGAGGGAACCATCTGAAGAGGAATTATCACCTCACTCACCGTCGGAGAGGGAACCATCTGAAAAGGAATTATCACTTCACTCACCGTCGGAGAGGGAACCATAATGGAAATCTCATGCACCGTCGGAGAGAGAACCAATAGGAAATTATAACCTGGGATAACTTCTACTGAGTCTTTATCAGAAAAATCTGTTGGGAGTCGATTTAGCTGGACTAGAGAAGGCCTGGGACTGGATAAGAAATCTTTGGAGTCGATTAACTGAACCGGTCTAGGTCTTGAAATATGATTGAGAATTTCAACTGCATCTTTCCTGAAAGGTAAAGGTCAGTCATATGCAATGCCTGATATGGATCAAGCAATGATGTTCTCAACATAAATGAGATTTGTATGACATAATGCGTCTATGCATGCTATAATGATGTATGTGATGTTTTATGAATGTATGTTTTCGTCTAGGAAATTAAATCCTTGACGGGTGCCGGGAAGTCATATCCTGGGCTGATGTTGAAGAATAGATTTTGCTTCCGCTGGGGATGATAACTGCAAGAATACCGGTAGGAGAAGATGACTCCGTTGCGGAATAAACTTGGAAAATGGAAGATTCTGCGGGGAGAAAAGATACTCTAGCGACCATGCTGGGAAGCAATACTCTGTGGGAAGAGGGATGCCTTGCTGAGTGTTGATAATAATTTGCTGGGGATACCCTTGTTGTTAGAAGTGTTGATGGACTTCGCTGGGGTAAGAAGACTTCGTCGAGGGCGCTCTTTCCGTGGCTTTTGGCTGAGGATAACCCAGTTATATCCTGTTAAGGAAATAACTCTTTAAATAAAGCCGGGAGACGCGTTCGTGCTCTGCGAAGGATAAGCTTCCAGAATTTACTGGGGATAAGCTTACTGCTTGGGTTATGAATTTTAAATTTCCTGGGGAACTAGATTGGATTTTCTTGGGGAAGTTTTGAACTATGTCGGGGAAGCGATTCCTTTGAATGTTGGTCTGCCGCCGGGGAACAATCTTTAGACCAAGACTGTCGGGGATGCTTGTTAAGAATATATGTATACTGCTGGGGGATGTTGGGATCTGCTGGAGGATACCCAGTTTCCTTGAGACTTGATAACTCTGCCTGGAGAAGAATGCACGGTTTTGCTGAATCACTCTCTGGGGAATTAATATGTACTGGTCATATTCTTTAGCTGAACCTACCTTGGTACCTTGGAGGATAGAACAATTGGATTGTTTAGACAACTCTTTTATTGCCCCTGTTTCTAGTGTCACTTGTAATTAATCCTTTGTTTCGTATGCAATTATTTATGAGTTAGCGAATTATTGTCAATGCATATATCACAAATTGAACCTTGGACGTTCTTCGCAAAACAAAACAGAAAAAGAAAAACACTTGGCACATTTAACTGAAAATATATTTGTATTGATTTTGAATGGCCTGTGAATAGGCGTTTTGTATACAAGAGGCTGACGTCCTAGTAAGAGAATGCCGCCGAACAAGAGAGTTTATACAAGTTTTGTACAAGAGAAAATAAAATAGCTGTGTGAAAATGAATGATCCCACTGGGTTTCAACTCTGCTATTGCCTTTATAACTCCGAGCGTCTCATCACTTGATGACCTTGGTTGACGGTGAAGCTGACTGATCGATGCCGTCTGAACTTGATGTAGATACCGGATTTTGGATGCAAAGTGATCAATGAGACATAGTATTACGCTTTTATCCCTAATTTTTGCCTGGACCGCCCTTTCGGGTTTTCAGTCCACCGGGATACCCATTTTTGCCCAAGCCGCCTTTTCAGGTTTTCGACTTGCCGGGTGTACAGATTTTTCATTTTCATCCCTTCATTTTGCCCGAACCCTTTTGGTTCGACGGGAAGCCCTAATTTTTGCCTAGGCATGTCAGCCTAGCGGGTCTTTTTTCATGCGTAGTATTTTTTTACTATGTCTGCATTGGCGGGGTGAGGAAGGTCGTCACCATCCATGTTGGTTAGAATCATGGCTCCTCCTGAGAACACATGCTTAACTACAAATGGCCCTTCGTACGTAGGGGTCCATTTACCCCTTGGATCACTCTGAGGAAGGATGATTCTCTTGATTACCAGATCCCCAACTTGATATTCCTGTGGTCTGACCTTTTTGTTAAATGCCCTGATCATCCGTTTCTGATACGTCTGACCGTGACAGATAGCAGCAAGTCTCTTTTCATCAATGAGGTTGAGCTGATCAAGTCGTGTCTGGATCCAATCATCTTCGTTCAGATTTACATCCTTCATTATCCGGAGAGAGGGTATTTACACTTCGATTGGCAAGACTGCCTCCATGCCATAAACCAGAGAGAAAGGAGTTGCCCCGGTTGACGTCCTAGCTGAGGTACGGTACCCATGTAGAGCGAACGGTAACATCTCGTGCCAATCTTTATAAGTCACTGTCATCTTCTGCACGATTTTCTTGATGTTCTTATTTGCTGCTTCTACAACCCCATTCATCTTCGGTCTGTAAGGAGAAGAATTGTGGTGCTGTATCTTGAACTGTTCGCAGAGCTCAGCGATCATCTTGTTGTTCAGATTGGTACCGTTGTCTGTAATTATTCTCTCTAGGACACCGTACCGACAGATCAGATTATGCCGAATGAACCGTGCCACAACCGTCTTGGTTACTGTAGCATAGGATGCTGCCTCGACCCACTTCGTGAAGTAATCAATCGCCACTAGGATGAAGCGATGCCCATTAGATGCCGTAGGTTTAATCTCACCGATCATGTCTATGCCCCACATTGCAAACGGCCAAGGCGCAGTCAGGACGTTTAGGGGAACCGGAGGAACATGCACCTTGTCTGCATAGATCTGGCACTTATGGCATGTCCTGGAATGTTGGTAACAGTCAGCTTCCATTGTGGACCAGTAATATCCTGCCCGTAGGATTTTCTTAGCCATAGTGTGTCCACTGGAATGTGTACCAAAGGTCCCTTCATGTAGCTCTTCCATGATCCTTTCTGCTTCAGTTTTATCCACACAACGCAGTAAGGTTGAATCATGGTTTCGCTTATATAAGATGCCGTTGCTAAGGAAGAACTTTGCTGCGAACCTTCTCAGGAACTTCTTATCATTGATAGAGGCACCTTCAGGGTATTCCTGAGTTTCCAGATATCTCTTTACCTCATGGTACCAGGGCTTCTCAGTCACCAATTCAGTCTCAAGATCGCAACAGTATGCAGGTTCGTCCAGTTTCCAGATGATGATCCGGGGAGCCTCATTATCCCATTTGACCTTGAACATTGAAGACATTGTAGCTAACGCGTCTGCCAACTGATTCTCTTCTCTTGGAAAGTGCTCAAAGGTTATCTCTGTGAAGTGGGGGATCAGTGTCAACACACATTCTCTATAAGGAATAAGGTTTGGATGTTTCATATCCCACTCTCCTTTGATCTGATTGATCACAAGAGCGGAATCTCCGAAAACACTCAGAAACTTAATCCTTAGGTCAATCGCAGCTTGAAGACCCATGATGCACGCCTTATACTCCGCCATGTTGTTGGTACAGTTAAAACATAGTCGGGCAGTGAGTGGAGTATGAGTACCTTGAGGAGATATGATGATGGCGCCGATACCATTTCCCAAAGCATTGGAGGCTCCGTCAAAGTGCATAGACCATCGGGATCCTGGTTCAGGTCCTTCATCCGGTCCAGGTACTTCACAATCAGTCACTATCATAATGCTTTCATCCGGAAACTCGAAGTTCATTGATTGATAATCATCTACGGCCTGATGTGCCAAGTGGTCTGCCAATACACTTCCCTTGATGGCTTTCTGGGTTGTGTACTGAATGTCGTATTCCGTCAAGATCATTTGCCATCTTGCAATTCTCCCAGACAGAGCAGGCTTTTCGAATATGTACTTTATAGGATCCATTTTGAGATCAACAAGGTAGTGTGAGTCAGCATATACTGTCTCAGCCGGCGAGCAGCCCATACCAAAGCGCAGCAAGTTTTCTCGAGCAGTGAGTATCGGGTCTCACAGTCGGTAAACTTTTTGCTAAGGTAATAAATGGCATGCTCTTTTCGGCCAGACTCGTCATGCTGCCCCAGCACACACCCCATTGAATTGTCAAGCACTGTCAGGTATAGTATCAGAGGTCTCCCTTCAACCGGTGGCATAAGGATAGGTGGTTCTTGGAGATACTCCTTGATTTTGTCAAAAGCAGCCTGACATTCATCGTTCCAACGTACTACCTGATCTTTCTTCAGCAGCTTGAAGATTGGTTCACAGGTAGCAGTCAGATGTGAGATGAACCGAGCAATGTAATTCAGGCGTCCTAAAAAGCCTCTGACCTCTTTTTCTGTCCTGGGAACTGGCATCTCTTGAATAGCTTTGACCTTAGCAGGGTCCACTTGAATACCCTTGTCACTTACCACGAAGCCTAGCAACTTTCCCGATCTTACCCCGAAGGTACACTTGTTCGGGTTCAATCTCAGCTTGTATAGTTTCAATCTGTCAAATAACTTCTGTAGATGATCTAGGTGTTCTTCCTCAGTCTGGGACCTTGCGATCATGTCGTCAACATACACTTCTATCTCATGATGGATCATGTCATGAAATAAAGCAACCATGGCACGTTGGTAGGTTGCCCCAGCGTTCTTCAACCCGAATGGCATGACCTTGTAGCAGAAGGTGCCCCACTGAGTAACAAATGTAGTCTTTTCCATGTCTTCAGGTGCCATCTTGATCTGATTGTAACCTGAGAAGCCATCCATGAAAGAGAACACCTTATGCTGAGCTGTATTGTCAACAAGGACATCAATGTGAGGTAAGGGGAAGTCATCTTTGGGGCTGGCCTTGTTCAGATCCCTGTAGTCGACACACATTCTGACCTTACCGTCCTTCTTAGGTACCGGCACCACATTAGCAACCCACTGAGGGTAGGAAGTCACTGCAAGGAACCCAGCATCAAACTGCTTCATAACCTCGGCTTTAATCTTTTCAGACATCTCTGGACGCATCTGACGGACCTTTTGCTTAACTGGAGGGCAGTCTTCCTTAGTTGGCAAGTGATGGACCACAATATCGGTATCCAACCCGGGCATGTCTTCGTAGGGCCAGGCAAAGATCTCCATATAATCATGCAGCATTTGAGTCAACCGTTGCTTCACGCTGAGCTCTAGGTTGGCACCAATCTTTACCTCTTTCCTGTCTGTCTCTGTACCCAGGTTTATGGTTTCCACTGGCTCTTCATGGGGTTGAATTGCCCTCTCTTCCTGAAGCAACAGTCTTGCAAGCTCGCCAGGCACTTCGCAATCATCTTCACCTTCGTCTTCGGCTAAGTTGATCGGATTTTCGAAGTCATAATTGGCAGTAGCAGAGTTGTTATCAGTGAGATCCAGAGTGGATTGAAACCTGTATGAGTGAGTGTGTGTGTGTAAATACAGCTGTTTTGAAATATATGTAAAGGAAATAAAGACAAAAAAGGAGCATAAAATTTGCAATGCGAAAATACGTCCAAGATTTTCATTCATGATATATGAAATGACAATTTATATGCCCTCACAAATAGAACCACGGTGCCTCGGGTAAGACACCGGGCCAAAGAGTTTATTTATTGTTTATTACAAAATAACAAAACATAGGAATTCATTACTCAGTAATAAGAGAAACAGGGAGATTGTCTTTTGCGCTCCAATTGTTAAGTCCACCGTCGGTTGCCGGGTAGATCCAGCTATCAAACTCAGCTTCATCAACTTCCTCTTCGTCCCCAATAGCATTCACTCCATGAGCAGGCAGGGGAGCTGTCACTACATTAGGCTTCTCAGATGCCTCAAACTGTACCTCCTTGGCGTCAATAAGGTCCTGCAGCTTGTTCCTTAACGTCCAACAGTCATCGGTAGAGTGCCCCGGGCTATCTGAATGGTAAGCACAACGAGCATTCGGGTTGTACTTAGGAGATGCAATATTGGGGAACTTCGGAGCCTCCCTGACAGTCACCAAATTGGTGGATAGCAACTGTGGCAGGATCTACGATAGGGTCATGCTTAACCGGGTAAACTCCCTCCGGGGTCTTTCAGCCCTTTGAGGATTGGTCGGCCGAGGAGCGGCAGCAGGCTTAGCAATCATTACCGCACTGACAGATTGGCGGCGCTCAGGTTTCTCTGATCTCTTGGAACCATACACGGCACTAGCCTCCTTCTTGAAGGGTTTCTTTTCAGAACTAGATGATGCACCCTTCGCAATCTTCCCAGACTTTAACCCAGCTTCAATTCTCTCTCCAGTCAGAATCAGATCAGTGAACCCTGCAGACGAATTCCCGATGAGATGGTTGAAGAATGGCCCAGATAGGGTCCCCAAGAACATGTCTACCAACTCTCGATCAGTCAATGGTGGCTGCACTCTGCCAGCCAGGTCTCTCCACTTCTGAGCGTACTCTTTAAAACCTTCACTTGCACCTAACGACATACCCTGGAGTTGAGTACGTGTAGGGGCAAGGTCGGCATTATATTGATACTGCTTATAGAAAGCAGTAGCCAACTCCTCCCAGTTACGAACCTTGGTCCCATCCAGCTGATAGAACCATTCGAGATGAGTCCCTGAAAGACTCTCCTGGAAGAAGTGGATCCACAAATTCTTATCCGTAGAGTACGGTTGCATTTTCCGAACATAGGACCTTAGATGCAGCTTGGGACAAGACGCCCCGTCATACTTAGAGAAGGATGGTGCTTTGAACTTGTGAGGGATAATCACACCAGTAGACAAACCCAGATCTCCAAAATCCAGCCCAGGTACCTGTTGAATCTCCATAGCCTTCAACCTATCCTCCAGTTGCTTGTATTTGTCTTCTGCAGGAGGGTACTGCTCTTCATCAAAATCAGTCTCGTTGTCGGAGACTACCGGACTAGGAACCCTTGCTTCTGCCTGAGGAGTACTCTTGCCAACAGAAGAACCAGCCTCTTCCTGCTGCAGAGCATTGCCAAACCTTCGGCCCGAGTTGAACAGAACATTTCTTCTCTTCTTCTTCTTCTCCTTCTTCAGGAGCATAGCCTTCAACTCTTCTTGGCCTTGAGCCAAACCCTTGATTAATTCCTGAAACTGCGCATTCTGCGCCTGAAGAGCTTTGATGGAGGTCTCAGTTGATGAAGAGTCAGGATTCATGATGCTGAAATAAACAGCGAAGAACTGTAAGCAACCTGAAAAGGGAAAAACCTGCTATGCACATGATGAATGAGATGTGTTTATGCAATGCATTCAAGGGTTCGAAAGTTCAAATTTGTTGTAGACAAAAAGGAACACACGTTATCATTAAGGAAATAACTGTTTAATACATCAAAGCCTCATGGGCAAAATAATACAAAAATCAAGTCAATCCCAAAATACACTGCGCATCCTCTTTGGAGCTATGTAGGTGTTGAGATTCCTCTCCTCATGCAACAAGCGGGTGAGCTCCAAGACCTTCTTTTCACTGGCATGTAGACTGGTCTCAAGAGAATTCCTTTCTTCCTTAAGCTGGATCCAGCTCTTCTGCATCTCTTCCCAGGATGTGGGCATATCAGGGTGCTGAATAATGTAGGACACTTTTCCTTCCAGGACTGGCTCTTTGATCACAGGGAGCATATGGGGATAAGGCATCACTAACTTCTGGGAGCGGGCTCGTACCCACTTGAGATAAGGTTCCAATGGGATGGAGTTCCTGTGCCCCAATGTCTTGCTGTCTATCCTACTGGGCATCCTCCAAGCTCTGATAAATCTCTGGCGAAGTCCTTGAGTATCGTTGTCGAAGTCAAAAACTATGTCAGGAATTAACATGTCATGAGGACCATCCCTCCGAGCATAACCAAACTGTCTCCAAGCCAGGCATGGGCTATAAGTAATACCTCCTCTGATTCCAAGTAAAGGAACATTAGGGTACTCCCCGCAACGATCAATGATAGTGACATCTTCTCTGGTCCTAGGGCACCAATGTATATCTGCATGTGTAAGAGTCATCAACCGTTGTGACCATCTCAAACCCCGCTCATTCTTCAAGACTGATTGTGGAAGGTGTGAAATAAACCACCTTCCCAGGAGAGGAGTGCAACACATAAGGACACCTCTTTTTCTCATGGTTCGAGTGTAACATGAGTGAAGGATGTCCCCCAGCAACGTAGGTATAGGATTCCTGGACATAAAGATCTGAACAGCACTGATATCAATAAGCTGATCTGGGTTAGGGAACAACACCAAACCATAGACAAGGAGGGCCACAACTTCTTCAAAAGCTTGCAAGTCAAGGGAGTTCCAACATTCAAGGGCCTTTTCAAACAGAAACCTGGCTAAGAACCCTTTGATACCACTTCTAACTTCCCAATGTCCCTTGAGGTTAGATGACTGTAGGTGCAAGGCTTTAGCAATCTCTTCAAGCTTAGGTTCCTTTTCTGTACCGTTGAAGGGTAGCTGATCAAGGATAGGGATCTTCAGGAGCCGGGAGAACTCCTCCAATGTAGGTACCAACTGATAGTCCAAGAAGGTAAAACAGTGATGCAGAGGGTCAAAGAATTGGAACAGGGCCTTAATCATATCTTCCTCAATGTTGGTGTTGACCAAGCTGATGAGGCTTCCATGTCTTTCACTGAATGAAGGGTTCTCGGGAATCCTGGATATAAGTTCCTTAAGCTGAGGAGGGATCCTTACAAGACTGATTTGAATTGTCTTTCTACGAACAGTTTCCATGTCCTACAAAACAAGAACAAAGATGAAAATTCGAACCCCTGAAATGGTTAGTCAATGCATATGATGCTGGATGATGTCATGATGCTATGATTAAACACACCACAGATATTTACAAAGACAAACATGTAAGGCACACAAGACACACAAGACAAGCCCTTAAGGTTTAAGGCCAGCATGGGGTCTGGGTAGTACCCTCTTGAAGTTGGTGGGTTCAACCTGTCCTAATCAAAGTAACCGGGTTCTAAGGTTCCCAATATCACGGGATTGCTTTCATTGTTCATCGTTTCGATTTAGCCACTGAACTGGCGACCGAAATATTCCAGGAAAGCAACCCTCAATTGAGTGTAGTATCGAGTATCAACCAACCTCGGACTGCACCAAAGTCAGTTATCTCACTACCCTAAAGAGGCCAAGATAGTTCAATTAAGGTTCCTAAGGTTTGTTGATGCTTCACGACACCACGCGGAGGCCCCGTACTCTCCTTGACTGAACTCAAGGGTTACCGGTACACACCAAAGTGCCACATCAACGTAGCAGACTGTTTCAACCATGTCGGTATACCCCGCACAGTACCCTCACAGCCTTGTTGCTACTTTCTAAGAAGGTATCCCCAGATCCGGGTTAGGATCTATAGAACTCCCAAGACAGTCCCACAATAATAAAGCAAGCAAGTCAATACAATTGAAAACACAGTTATGAACTACCCTAAGGTACACCTCACTTTAAAAATAATCCCTAGCAGAGTCGCCAGTTCTGTGATCGGTGGATCTGGAACTGACTGTTTAACGCTGGTTCGCGAAATGTCGCGGAAGCAAGAGTCGCCACCGTCTTTTATTTTCTCCAAATGGAAAGGACAAAAGCACAGAAAAATTCCTTAAAGAGATTGCTCTCGGTTCGGGAGGTAGATTATAGAAAGGGAAGGTGTTAGCACCCTTTCTATCCATGGTTATCCATGGGCTCTTAGATACTTGCTCATTGTGTTTTCAAAAATGGTTTGTTTGCTTTTCAACTGTGGGTTTTAAAAAAGTTTCTTTGAAAATTCCAGTTCGACTCTTGTATCGGTCCTCAAGAGTGTTTGAAAAATTGCTTTCGAAAGCTTTTTGAAAAGGTGTCGGTGTGAAAAGTATTTTTTGAATTTGTTTTGAAATTTAGAGCAAGTATCTACGAGAACCTACCTACCCTAAGGAATTCGTCTGTGTAAATGTCCTTTAAAGTAGTGCCATCCCACCATTGAGAGGTAGGTAGCACCACCGTTGGAGGTGTTCGGGTCAATTCGAGGTTCGGGACATGGTGATCACCAGAGCAATGGGAAGACACCTTAGAAGCTACCCTCATGCCAGGTTCCCGGATCATGAGGACTTACTAAGACATCCTCTACTCGACGATCACCTTTCGAGGTAAGGCAACAGTGAGGCGTACCCTAGGGGTGGTGTGTGCGAATTGTGTGTCGTTTTCATTTGCATTTATCTTGTCATGTTATTGGTGTTCTACGCTTGATTTTATTTTGTCCATACATTCTTTCATATCATTTAATTAACAGTTAAAAGTTGCGGGAATGTAAAAATCTAAAGCTATTACAAATGGCGCGGGTCCACATCGCCAAAATTAACCAGGACCCGATTTGACGGAAAATAACTAAAGAAATTAAAAGTGCGAGAAGTAATTAAAATGTTACAAGGCTTCGGGAGAGATACATGAATATTTAAACGAAATAAAATAATATGTGAATTAATAATTAAATCGAAACGAGGGCGTTGGACCCTTTTGCAAAATTAAATTAATGATGAAGCTAATTAATTAAAAAGAAAGCAAGAATTTGTTTTTTTTTGGTATTTTATGATTTTTAGGATTTTAAGGAAAAAAAATTAATTAAAATTAAAATAAGATGCAAACCCTAATTCTAATTATTTTTTAATTTATTAAGAAATATTGAAGTTTTTGACCTAAATTAACCCTAAGTTATTTTTATGCAAATTTAATTATAAAAAATAAAATATTTAATTATTTAATATATTTATGAAAGAATAATAAAAAGGATGAAAAATTATTAATTAAGCCTATTTCTATATTTTTTAGATTTTTTGTTAAAAGTATTAAAATTACAACTTAAATTAAAACTAAATAATTACATGCAAATTTATTTATGAAAATATTAGAAATAAAAATATTTTTTATATTTTTTATCTTTTCTGATTTTTTTTTGTGTATTTTTTATATTTATGAAAATAATTAATCAATTGAATAAAACAATAATTAAAAAGAAGATAAAAAAATAAAAAAATGGCAAACCTAGGGGGGTTGTAGTCCCCAACATGGAGGTCTCTCTCTAGCAATTCAGGCCCATTTGACTGTGGCCTTGTTGGACTTTTTCACTAGCATGTAGCACGTTGACTGCAGCCTATCATGCTCCCTAATTTCTGACCTTTGGATGGATGAGGTTGGACGCGTGGACATTGGATCTGGAAGGTGCATGATGGTCCTTTACACTGAAGCTGCATAGGAATTGTTATTGAAAAATAATATGGAAACATGAAAGACCTGGGGCTCGAACCCAGGTCATGTGTATTACCAACCCTTATGCTTGCCAGCTGAACCACTGAATCATTTTGTTAAATAAATAAACAACAAACAATATAATATGAAACAACGCGTTAGTGGATTTTGCGCGCAAAAATTCAAATGCACCAGTCAAGCCTCGCCACCTAATCATCTTCCTCGCTGGTTTTTATTTTCCTGAAACAAAAGAAACATAGGCAACGGTTTTGGATGTGTTCTCTTAGGCCACTTTCCAGAAAATAGCGAATAAGCCTAGAACGCTCATAAATTGAGCGCGATGATGGATTCTTGATCGTCCAAGCCTGCTAGTTCTAATGGTGATACTCTTGAAGGCCAATTTTTCTTTGTTTCAAAAGCCCTAATTCCAAGGTCTTGTAACCCTAGAAATTGATAATGGCGAAATCGCGTATACAGCTCAAAAACACAATTAAATACATGGGTTAGCTTCAGAATCAAATGACCAACATGAATCAATAATTAAATTTCACAAAGAATGCATGGAACAGGATGTACGATTATGAAATTTATTTGAAACAGGTGGACTCCATTGTACCAATTCCTGAGGTTTTGATGGATGTTCTTGATTGGGAAACGTTCAATGATGCTTGAGCAAGCTATTGAAACAAGAATTCTGCCTTGAATCGCCCTCTAATGTGATTTTCAGAATTGAGGTTTTAGAGAAAAATTTCAAGTTTGATAATGGCTTTTTTGAGCAGCTGCGCGTGTGTGTTCATTAGGGTTGTGTTCCTGGCTTATGTACGAATCAATTAGGTCAAGAAAAGTAGAACAAATCCAATGCATTCATGGTTTTTGGAAATTTGATTTTTAAGGATCTTTTTCAATCTTTTCCATGTGTTCTTGTATCAATTATGATCAATTTACTCCAAATCTTTCCTTATTTGATTTCACACGAATTATTGAGTGGATTTTGTGCACAAAGAGATTATAAAACCTAGATTACATATTTTTCATATATTTAATTTGATTTAAATGAATTATTATAAATAAAAATTCAAATAAATAAATAAAAAATGAGAAAATACTTCCCTTTGGGCCAAGTGGTCGTGCACATGCCATGGATGATGATTTGTGGAAGAAAAATGGGCCCATTAGCAATTTTAGGTCATTTGAATCAATGTTGACTTTTCAAAATATCCAAAAATTTCCCAACTTCCACAAGGCATAACTTGCTAAATTTTTAAGCTTTTCTCATGTTCTTGGACATTTTGGAAAGGTCTTTGAGTCCTCTAACCAATGCCTTTGGTCCCATGTCATTTTGATTTACCAATCTCAAGTTATGGCCTTTGACTTAAAGTCCCTTTTTGTTGACTTTTGAAAATGACCTATAATGTTGAAATTGATAACTTTTTGTGAGAGCATTTCTTGGACTTGAAGTATGAAGATGAGTTGTAGGAAATGTCTTTCTCTTCAAAATGAGCTTTGGATGGAATTTTTCTGATAATCCATGTGAAAGTTATGCCCTGGTCAATTTACAGTTGACTTTTTCAACTGTCCAAATAAGGAAACTTTTGCATCTTGATGATTTTTGAGCCAAATTTTGAGAATCATGATCAAGCATTGATCAAATGATATTTGTGGCTTCAAAATGATATGTTGACCAAAAATTTGAACTTTTGACTGTCAAATGACCATTTTGCCCCTGCAGTTGACTGTAGTGCAATTAGGGTTTTTGACTGTGCAATTTTATGCTGAAAGTCTTGAAACTTGATATGAGGATGCTTGACCATATTTGTAGGCTTGTGAGACTTGATTGGACCTTTGAAAACTTCATTTTCTTGACCAGAATACAAACCCTAATTTTGACTGCTTAGGAGGCCTTTGCATTGTGTAACCCTTGGGGAATTTTGCAGCTTGACTTGGCAATTTCTTGAAGAATATGGGAGGGCAAATTTTGGGGTGCAACAGATAGTTATTTGAGATTTTTGTTTCTCACGAAAAATGAATTCTTATTTCCATTTGACATACAACAATTTATAAGCTTCAGTGACATCTTCATTTGAAAGTTCTTCATCACTAGATTCACCATCATTTTGATCATTTGGCGTATGCCCCAGGCGAGCAGTAATTGCAATTACATTGTTAGCATTTTCTTCTTCACTGTATTCCATATTTTGCTTTCAAAGGAAGTCGGTATATTGTGCTTAGATGTGTCTAAAGCCTTCACATTCATGACAGTATATCCCTTTACCTTTGTTCAGATTGTCTCCATCTTTGATATTGCGCTATGAGTTGAAGCCTCTTTAGTTGTCATGAATTTTTCCCTTCACATTTGTCATGACATTGTTTCTAGAATTTTTGTCAATTATTCTCATTACTTTTCCAAACCTTTTTCAAGTAAAGCAATACATTTGGACATGTTCTCATCAATATCCTCTACTTCTTGCTCCTTGTTTTCTTCCACGTCGGCTTTGAAAGCAACTCCTTGGTTTTTCTTTTCAATTTTATCATTAATGGTCATTTTAAAATTCAGCAACAAGTCAATAAGATGATCCACTTTAATCAAATTGATGCCTTGAGCTTCTTCTATAGCAGTAAATTTCATGCTTTCTGTGATACGGTGGGAGAACTGACTATGAGTTTTGCGTTTTTATTCGCAAATGTTTCGGTTGAGCAAGAGTCGCCACCGACTTTTTATTTTATCCTAAGGAAAGGTTAAAAAGCACAGCAAAAACCTTTGAGATGTTTTCTTGGGTTCGGGGAGTAGATTATAGAAAGGGAAGGTATTAGCACCCTTTCTATCCATGGTTATCCATGGGCTCTTAGTTACTTGCTTAGACCAACTTGCCTTAATTTTCAATTGTTTGAAATGGTGCTTTGTGTGTGTGGATTTGAAAATGTTTTGAAAAGAGGCCAATGTGGTGGCAACCTTTGTAATGATCCATGTTGGGATGTATACAAAGGTGTATGTCTTTTGAAAAGGTTTTCAATGTTTTTGAAAGTTGTTTTGAAAGTGTATTGATGTGTGGTTTTGGAAAATAGGTAAGTGTTTTGCAAATTGGCAAGTAATCAAGAGCTATCTACCCTAAATTTCTCAAAGATCGTTGCTACGTTTTAACCCTTTTAACAATTTTGTTCCACCATTGTATTTGGTGGACAATCTTGTGTTAGGATGTTAAAGGGACGGGCGTGGGTCGTCGTTTAGACCATAATTGCAATGGTGCCAAGTATCTTTGGGCAATTTTCTTTAAGGGACTTTGATCATTTTAGGCAAAAAAGCGTCATCGAGGGACTATGATCATTTGAGTTATTTGTTTTGCCCAAAGAGACCTAACATGCAATATGGCCTAATTTTGAAAGGCAACAAGTGGATGTAACCCTAGGGGTGTTAGTGTGCAAGTGTGTTTTGTTGCATACAAGAGTTTTTCTTTGAATTAGGTTTTTCTATTTCATTGATTTTATCTTGTCATACACGTCCTAATTACTAGCAATAAGAAGCGGAAATGTAAAATCCTACGCTATTACAACAATTAGGGGAGGGGGATACACATTTGTACATGGGGGGTTCAACGAGAAAAATAGACAAAAAGAAAATAGCAGAAAACAAGATATATATATATATATATAGAGAGAAAGAGAGAGGGAGCCCGCGCGCTGCTGGGAGGTCATCAGAAGTTCTGACCCAGATCCGCTGCCAGATGATCAACCTGTTAGTGAAACTGGATGAGTCAGAACTTCTGACTCTAGAACCTGCAAAACAGAACCTTGTTAGTGGGGAAATCAGAAGTTCTGATTTCCCTGCGCTGCAAGACAGAAGTTTGTTAGTGGAGAAACCAGAAGTTCTGATTCTGCTGAAAAGGCAATAATTCTCAGAGGTTCTGATATCATTGACAGCAGAACAGGGTTCAGATGTGCTAACATCAAAGTCAGCACTTGGCTTTTTCCTGTACTAATCAGAACATCTGCAATCCTGTTGTTACTCCACAAAACAGGAAACATATTTGGAACAGATCCAGCAAAATAGCAAAAAATGTTTCAGAGGTCAGAATCACCAAGGTCACAGGCAAGTCCTATACTGGCTCAGAACGTTCTGAGGTATGAGAGTCCTCAGAACATAAACAGCAATAACATGAATATTTACATTATGTTACTTGAATATGTACAACTGATGATGCTTAACAGTGTGATGAGGGTCAGCAAGTGCTTACCTGACTGTTTGGAAAAGTTGGTGAGCGAAAGTTTTAGCTTTTGATTCTGGTGGTGTTCTGGACAGATTTTGAAAAGGGGAAGTAAAGGTGTATACGTGTATAGGGTCAGAAGTTTGGAAAGAGTGTTTTTGGTTTACAGAAAAGAGTTGGATATTTGATGAAGTTGAAGGTGAGAAACTTAAAGTTATGAAACCAAAACTGGAGATTTTGGCAGAGTTTCAGAATGCTGTGTTGCTAGGAGTTTTGTTTCTCTCTTAGCAATTTCTGTTTCTTTTCTTGGACAGATTTTGCAGTGGTGAAAGCTCTCTATTTATAGGCAAAATTCTTGTGGATGCCTTGAACATTTAAGGCGCCAACAGAGTTTGAATTTGTTCTTTGACAGAAATTCCTGGGAAGTTGTGATAACAGCTAGCTTTCAACCTAGGTTGCAGCAGCAGGCGTAGATTAGGGAGAAGTGACCTCTGAAGTGGGCGGTGGCGTGAAGACCCATGCCAGAATCTGTGCAAAAGCATTTTCCAAGCCACACGTGAATGCTCAGGAGTGGTTGGAAGCATTAATGGGCATTAAATGGTGACAAGACCTGTCAATACCAACGTTCTGGTAATGAAAACCAACGTTGAATCAGCAGCGTAAACCATGCTCTGGCCTTGGCTACCTGTTGCCTTAGTAAGCTCTGGAGATTCTCCTAGTTTTCTGGTACGTTCCTTGGATTTACTTCTGGACAATCTGGACTTAGAGATTCTGTATCAGTGTAACACTCATTCCTCTGACCTTTCATCTTCTGATTTCAACCTGTTCTGAAGGAGCCTTCAGACTTTCCTGCTTCTCTTGCATTCCTTTAGCAAATTCTGACTGAGCTTGTGTAACTGCTGAAGGGGCATGCTTTGTTTGAGACTTACATTCTGAACCACGTCTACAACTTCTGATTGAACTGATGTAGCTGCTGAAGAGCCAACTTCTGACCACGCTGAGCCAAGCTTGCAACTTCTGACCGTCTTCATCTGGAATGGGTTCAGAAGTTCTGAAGCGCTGATTTTTCTAAAAACACTTATTTTAGAGAAGCATTCTAAGTACTTAGAATTTGATTTTTCTCAAGATAAAAGCGTTGCCTCTGGAGTTCGTGAGATCATCTTGCTCTTGTAAGCGGCTTGCTCGGGCAAAGGGATAACTCAGGACTTGGACTTGTTTCAGAGGGACCTTGAAAATCCAAGATGGTTTCCTGAAGAAAGGGAGGGCAAATTTTGGGGTACAACAGTTGCCCCTGTTCAATCTTCTTGAACCTGAAGAGTTAGATTGGCAAGTTTGCCTTTCGCGACTCGAAGGTAAAAGGAGATTGGACACCAGAGTGCCCGGAAATTTGCACTCGCATAGTAGAGTATCAACAATGTGATGGCGGGAATGGGCTTATAGATGCCATTTGGAGAGGTGGTGGATAGGGAGATGGGCTTATATATGCCATCTGGAGATGTGACAGATCTTCGTCGGGAATGGGCTTACAGATGCCATTTGGAAGTGTTGATCGCACAAGAGATTCCTTAGCGAGAACTTTATGTATCTGAGAAAGGCAGATGTTTTCCTGGCTTGTTACAGGTGTTTGATCTTCAATCTCCTTATGCAGATATGCCCTGGCTGGATACAGGTATCGAATCTTCGAACTCTTCAGACGTGCCCTGGCTAGATACAGGAATCGAGTCTGGAAATGTTGTAGTTGATAGATGTGCCCTGGCTGGATACAGGAATCGAATCTTCGAACTCTTCAGACGTGCCCTGGCTAGATACATGAATCGAGTCTTCGAACTCTTCAGACGTGCCCTGGCTAGATACAGGAATCGAGTCTTCGAACTCTTCAGACGTGCCCTGGCTAGATACAGGAATCGAGTCTGGAAACGTTGTAGTTGATAGATGTGCCCTGGCTGGATACAGGAATCGAATCTTCGAACTCTTCAGACGTGCCCTAGCTAGATACAGGAATCGAGTCTGGAAACGTTGTAGTTGATAGATGTGCCCTGGCTGGATACAGGAATCGAATCTTCGAACTCTTCAGACGTGCCCTGGCTAGATACAGGAATCAAGTCTGGAAATGTTGTCAACAGATATGCCCTGGCTAGATACAGGAATCGAATCTGGAAATGTTGTCGATAGATAATGGTAGTTGTCTTTGGGATTGTCTTTTTTTTCCTGAAAAGGCAAAACATAAGTTGTATGCAATGTTATGATGTATGATATGCGTGATGTTTTAACATGAGACAGCGTTGTATGCACTTTATCATGTATGTAAGCGAGATGTATGAAAGTGTGAAATGTTTATGAATGTAACTTCGTCTTAGGAAAATAGATCTTCGATGATTGGCCGGGGAGTTGCCTTGTGGCCAAGATACTTTGCTGAAGTGTTGATGAGAGGCCTGCTGAGGACTTTAATGATGGATCCTGCTGGGGATAAAAAAAAACTCCGCTGGGAAACACCAAAGGTAAACTATGCTGGGGAATACCAAAAATAGACTCCGCTGGGGATATCAAAAATAAACTCCGCTGGGGATTGAAAGATACACTCCGTAGGGGATTGAAAGATACTTTGTTGGGGGCGATCTTCCGTGGCGGTTAGCTGAGGGTAACCCAGTTATAAGCCCTTGTGAGGAATAACTTTGACTAAAGCTCGGGAGAGACGTCCGTATTCCGCAGGGAACAAGCTTCCAGAATCTACTGGGGATAAGCTTTTTAAGACCTGTCGGGGAACGTTGTGCCTTTTCAGGATTGACGGGGAGTCAAATCCGCTTGGGGAAAGTATTGTTGAATCTTATCTTACTCTGCGGGGCGTTGAGATGATTTGGTTATATTCCTCAGTCGAATCTACCTTGGTACCTTGGCGGACAAAGCAACCAGACTGCATCAGACAACCTTACATTGCCCTTGTTTCTGATGTCACCTGTAATTGATCTTTTGCAAACATTTATAAATTAGCAATTTAATGTCAAATGCATATATCAAAAAAATGAACATTGGACGTTCTTCGCAAGACAAAACAGAAAAAGGAAAAACAATGGCAACTTGTATGGACAAGTGAATTTGTATTGATTTGCATTTTGCCTGTGAATAGGCGTTTTTGTACAAGAGGCTGACATCCTAGTAAGAGAATGTCGCCGAATAATCACAGAATTGACAATTTTGAAAAGAAAACAAAACAGCTATGTGAACAATCACACTGGGTTCCAACTCTGCTATCGCCTTTATGTCCCCAAGCGTCTTATCGCTTTGCTTCCTAGTTGAACATGAAGCTGATTGGTCGATGCCGGAATCTGAGCCAGATAGTTGATGCCGAATTCCGGATGCGAAGTGATCCAATGAGACATAGTATTACGCTGTATCCCTAATTTTTGCCTGGGCCGCCCTTTCGGGTTTTCAGTCCACCGGGATACCCATTTTTGCCCAAGCCGCCTTTTCAGGTTTTCGACTTGCCGGGTGTACAGATTTTTTTCATTTCATCCCTTATTTTTGCCCGAACCCTTTTGGTTCGCCGGGAAGCCCTAATTTTTGCCTAGGTATGTCAACCTAGCGGGTCTTTTATTTATGCATAGTATTTTTTCACTATGTCCGTATTGGCGGGGTGAGGAAGGTCGTCACCGTCCATGGTGGTTAGGATCATGGCTCCTCCTGAGAACACATGTTTAACCACAAATGGCCCTTCGTAAGTGGGGGTCCATTTGCCCCGGGGATCACTTTGAGGAAGGATGATGCGTTTGATTACCAGGTCCCCAACTTGATACTCTTGCGGTCTGACTTTCTTGTTAAATGCCCTGATCATCCGTTTTTGATACGTCTGACCATGACAGATAGCGGTGAGCCTTTTTTCGTCAATCAGGTTTAATTGATCAAGTCGAGTCTGTATCCAGTCATCTTCACTCAAGTCTGCATCCTTCATTATCTGGAGAGAGGGTATCTGGACTTCGATTGGTAAGACTGCCTCCATGCCGTAGACCAAAGAGAAAGGAGTTGCCCCGGTTGACGTTCTCGCTGAGGTACGGTACCCATGAAGAGCAAACGGCAACATCTCGTGCCAATCTTTATAAGTCACTGTCATCTTCTGCACAATTTTCTTGATATTCTTATTGGCTGCCTCTACAGCCCCATTCATCTTCGGTCGGTAGGGAGAAGAATTGTGGTGCTGTATCTTGAATTGTTCACAGAGTTCAGTGATCATCTTGTTGTTGAGATTGGTACCATTGTCCGTAATGATTCTTTCCGGGACGCCGTACCGACAGATCAGATTATGCCGGATAAAACGTGCCACGACGCTCTTGGTTACTGTGGCGTAGGAAGCTGCTTCAACCCACTTTGTGAAATAATCGATCGCCACCAAGATGAAGCGATGCCCATTGGATGCCGTCGGTCGGATCTCGCCGATCATATCAATCCCCCACATTGCAAAAGGCCAAGGTGCCGTCAGGACGTTCAGAGGAACTGGAGGAATATGTACCTTGTCAGCATAGATTTGGCATTTATGACAAGTTCGAGAGTGTTGGTAACAATCAGCTTCCATTGTGGACCAGAAATATCCTGCCCGAAGGATTTTCTTTTCCATGGTGTGCCCACTGGAATGTGTTCCAAATGTACCTTCATGCAGTTCTAACATGATCTTCTCTGCTTCAGCCTTATCCACACAACGTAGTAGAGTTGAATCATGATTCCGTTTGTAGAGAATGTCGTTGCTGAGGAAGAATGTTGCCGCAAACCTCCTCATGAACTTCTTGTCTTTGACAGATGCACCTTCAGGGTATTCCTGAGCTTCTAAGTACCTCTTTACTTCATGATACCAGGGTTTTTCAGTCACCTTTTCAGCCTCGAGATCGCAGCAGTATGCTGGTTCATCCAACTTCCATATAATGATCCGGGGAGCCTCATTGTCCCATTTAACCTTGAACATTGAAGACATCGTAGCTAGTGCGTCCGCTAGCTGATTCTCCTCTCTTGGGAAATGCTCAAAAGTTATCTCTTCAAAGTGGGGAAGCAAGGTTGACACATACTCCTTGTAAGGAACAAGATTTGGGTGTTTCGTATCCCACTCGCCTTTGATCTGATTGATCACGAGAGCGAAATCTCCGAAGACACTCAGAAATTTGATCCTTAAGTCGATTGCAGCTTGTAAACCCATGATACATGCTTCATATTCTGCCATGTTGTTGGTGCAGTTGAAACACAATCGGGCAGTGAGTGGAGTATGAGTTCCTTTGGGAGATATGATTACAGCGCCGACGCCGTTACTCAAAGCATTGGAGGCTCCATCAAAATGCATAGACCATCGGGATCCTTCCTCAGGTCCTTCATCCGGTCCAGGTACTTCACAGTCAGTTACCACCATGATGTCTTCGTCCGGAAAATCAAAGTTCAATGATTGGTAATCGTCCACAGGTTGGTGTGCCAAATGATCTGCCAGTACACTTCCTTTAATAGCTTTCTGAGTTGTATACTGGATATCATACTCTGTCAAGATCATTTGCCATCTCGCTATTCTCCCAGACAGAGCAGGCTTTTCAAATATGTACTTGATGGGATCCATCTTTGAAATCAACAAGGTAGTGTGAGTCAGCATATACTGTCTCAGCCGGCGAGCAGCCCATACAAGAGTGCAACAAGTTTTCTCAAGCAGTGAGTAACGAGACTCACAGTCGGTAAACTTTTTGCTCAAGTAATAAATAGCGTGCTCTTTTCGGCCAGACTCGTCATGCTGCCCCAGCACACACCCCATTGAATTATCAAGCACTATCAAGTATAGTATCAAAGGTCTTCCTTCCACTGGTGGCATAAGAATGGGTGGCTCTTGGAGATATTCCTTTATCTTTTCAAAGGCAGCCTGACATTTATCGTTCCAGCGTACTACTTGATCTTTCTTCAGTAATTTGAAGATTGGCTCACAAGTAGCAGTCAGATGTGAGATGAATCGGGCAATGTAATTCAATCGTCCCAGGAAGCCTCTGACTTCTTTCTCTGTCTTCGGAGTCGGCATCTCTTGAATGGCTTTAACCTTGGCAGGGTCCACTTGAATACCTTTATCACTTACAATGAAACCTAGCAATTTTCCGGATCTTACCCCAAAGGTGCATTTGTTGGGATTCAACCTCAACTTGTATAATTTGAGTCGGTCAAACAACTTCCTCAGATGGTCAAGGTGCTCTTCCTCAGTTTGAGACCTTGCAATCATGTCATCAACGTATACCTCAATCTCATGATGGATCATATCATGAAATAAAGCAACCATGGCACGTTGATAGGTTGCCCCAGCATTTTTCAACCCAAATGGCATGACCTTATAACAGAAGGTGCCCCACTGAGTCACAAAGGTGGTCTTTTCCATATCTTCCGGAGCCATCTTGATCTGATTATACCCTGAAAAACCATCCATGAAGGAGAAAACCTTGTGTTGAGCAGTATTGTCAACAAGAACATCGATGTGAGGTAAGGGGAAGTCATCCTTGGGGCTTGCCCTGTTCAAGTCCCTATAGTCGACACACATTCTGACTTTACCGTCTTTCTTCGGCACTGGCACCACATTGGCAACCCACTGAGGGTAAGAAGTTACTGCTAGAAACCCGGCGTCGAACTGCTTCATAACCTCAGCCTTGATCTTTTCAGACATCTCTGGGCGCATACGGCGGACCTTTTGCTTCACCGGAGGGCAGTCTTCCTTGGTTGGTAGATGATGAACTACAATGTCGGCATCCAAACCAGGCATATCTTCATAGGACCAAGCAAATATCTCCATGTAATCCTGTAGCATCTGGATCAATCGTTTCTTTGCGCTGAGCTCTAGATTAGCCCCAATCTTGACCTCTTTCTTATCTGTCTCAGTACCTAGGTTAATTGTTTCCACCGGCTCTTCATGTGGTTGAATAGCCCTCTCTTCTTGGAGTAGCAGCCTTGCGAGTTCACCAGGCACTTCGCAATCATCTTCACCTTCGTCTTCGGCCAAGTTGATCGGATTCTCGAAGTCATAACTGGCGGTAGCAGAGCTGTTACCAGCGAGATCCAGAGTGGACTGAAACCTGTATAAGTGAGTGTGTGTAAATATAGTTGTTTTGCAATATATAACACAGAAAGAAAAGAGCACAAGATTTGAAATGCAACAAACGTCCAATGTTTTGATTGATGATATATGGAAATGACATACAAAAAAGCCCTCACAAATGGAGCTACGATGCCCCGGGTAGGACACCGAGCCAATAAAAGTTTTAACATATTGTTTGTTACAAATTGGAAATCAAAAGAATTAATTACTGCGTGACAAATGTGATAGGTGTAAAATCCTTTGCCGTCCAGTTGCTTGGTCCGTTGCTGGTAGTCGGGTAGATCCAACTGTCAAACTCTGCTTCCTCTACATCCTCCTCAATAGCATTCACCCTTGGATTGGAGATAAACACTGGAGCCTTTCTGATCTTGTCCTTGCGCACAGCCCTCTGAGCCTCTGTAGTAAAGCCTAGTCCAAATTTGCCAGTTTTCTGTGTAAAGTCAGGAAGCCTGCCCCAGTTAGTACATTCACCTCTCTGAACCACAGCCCGGGCATCCTTTAGGGAAGCCATCTTCAAAGGAACATTCTCTTCGACTGCTGTTTCTGCTGCTGCTGAAATTGGATGCACCTCCTCGAAATGCTGAAAGGGGGTTTCAATAAACTCCCCGTCCATCTCAATGTATCTGAAGGAATTCAAATGGCTCACCATATACTCCTCTTCTCCTTGCACAGTGACGATCTTCCCTCTGACAGGGTACTTCAGCTTCTGGTGCAAGGTAGAGGTCACTGCCCCAGCTTTATGGATCCAAGGTCGACCCAGTAGACAAGAGTACGATGGACGTATATCCATCACATAAAAAGTAGAGTCAAACATCTGAGAGCCCACACGAATAGGAATATCAACCTTTCCATGAACCATCCTTTTTGAACCGTCAAAGGCCCTGACGATGATATTGCTGGGCTTCAGTTCCAGGCCTTCACAATCTAAACGGTCTAAAGCCTTTTTTGGTAGAACATTCAAGGAAGAACCAGTATCCACCAATACATGCGCCAGAGTAGTGCCCCTGCATTCGATAGAGACATGCAGGGCATCATTGTGATCTCTTCCCTTCGCAGTCAGGTCAGCATCTGAGAAACCCAAGCCATTGTCTGCTGTCAGATTTGCTACGCAATCAGTGAACTGGACTGCAGATGTCTCCTGTGGCACATGGGCCGTCTTGAGAAATGAGATCAAGGCCTTAGCATGGGCCTCGGAGTATAGCAATAAGGAGAGCATGGAGATCTTGGAGGGCGTATGCCCCAGCTGCTCGACAACATTGAAATCACTCTTCTTTATTATTTTCAGGATTTCCTCCATTTGTTGTTGGGAGGCCTCAGCATTTATAGGTATTGGTGCCTCCATCCGGGCAGGCTCCTCTTCAATCCCTTTGCCCCGAGCATTAGATGACTCGGCAGCAGGGGAAACAACTTGATCAGCAACAGGTACACTTGTAGGTGTTATAAGGAGGGGTCTTCGAGTAGCGGGCAGTGCAATGTCAGGCGAGAAGAGCCTGCCACTGCGGGTGACCTTGGCTGGACCAGTGATATCGCAGATACTGGCGCCAGTGTTGAATTCTTGTTTGATTCCATTCATATATACGTCTGCCCCATAATGCCAGGGGACAGCTTTATCAGACACATAGGGGAGAGGCCCCGGAACAGTAATAACCACAGGTGCAACAGTCATGATTTGAACAGGCTTCTTCGGGAGAGCCTTGATTGGATTATTGAAGATGGTAACCACAAAAACTTCTTCTACCGGAACCAACTGAACGGCAGACTTTTTAAACAGAATCTCCTTGCTATCCATTAGGCTTTGGATGCCTAACTGCAGCAAGGGACAACCAGATAGGGAAACAGCACAGAACCGGCAACCTTCACTGCAACCCGGAAATAAACCGGCCAGCAGTAGGTTCTTCTTGACAGTCTTCAGAGGGGTAGCTATATCATTCACAGAAACAGCATACAACTCTTCCTCAATGGCATTTACTCTATGCTGGGGCATAGGAGCAGTTATAACATTCGGTCTCTCAGGCGCTTCAAACTGAATTTCCTTTGCGTCGATAAGATCTTGCACTTTGTTTCTCAAGGCCCAGCAATCATCAGTAGTGTGCCCGGGGCTATCAGAATGATAAGCACACCGGGCATTTGGGTTATACTTAGGAGACGCAGTGTTGACGACCTTAGGAGCCTCTTTGATGGTCACCAAGTTGGTTGACAACAGTTGGGGTAAAATTTGAGATAAGGTCATACTCAGCCGAGTATACTGCCTCTTGGGCCTTTCACCTCTTTGTTGATTGTACTGCTGAGGAGCAGCAACAGGTTTTGAAATGACCAGAGCATTGACGGCTTGGCGACTTTCGGGCTTGACTTGTCTTCTAGGACCATAGACGGCACTTGCTTCTTTCTTAAAAGGTCCCTTCTCAGTACTTGTAGCGACACCCTTCTGAATCTTTCCTGACTTGATGCCAACTTCTATTCTCTCGCCTGTTAAGATCAAATCGGTAAACCCCGCAGAAGAGTTACCAATTAGATGATTGAAGAAAGGCCCAGATAGGGTCCCTAGAAACATATCAACAAGCTCACGATCGGTTAAAGGAGGCTGCACCCTGCCAGCCAAATCCCTCCATTTTTGTGCGTACTCTTTGAATCCTTCGCCTGTTCCTAACGACATACCCTGAAGTTGGGTACGAGTAGGGGCAAGGTCAGAATTGTATTGGTATTGTTTGTAGAAAGCGGTGGCCAAATCTTCCCAATTTCGAATGCTGGTTCCTTCTAGCTGATAAAACCACTCCAACTGAGCTCCAGAAAGACTGTCTTGAAAGAAATGAATCCAAAGGTTTTTATCTGCCGTATAGGGTTGAATTTTTCTCACGTAGGACCTGAGATGCATTTTGGGACAGGACATCCCATCATACCTCACAAACGCTGGCACTTTGAATTTTGGGGGAATCATAATCCCGGCAACCAGATCCAAGTCTTCAAAATCCAAACCCGGTACTCTTTGTAATTCCATGGCAGCTAATCTGTCTTCTAACCCTTTGTATTTATCATCAACTGGAGGGTATTGCTGATCAGTATAATCTTCATCCTCTTCAACCTCTTCTTCTTCCGTATCAGACTCGGAAGGTACCGCCGGTCCACCTCCTTTACTGGTTCCTTCATCAGAAGTAGGAGGAAATTCAAGCACTCTTCGAGCTTCTCCGTCGAATCTTCTCCCCAAAGTAGCCACCCCGAGTCTCTTTTTCTTCTTCTTCACTGGGTCTTTGTTTCCCAATTGAGTCTTGATATCTTCCTGACCCTTAGCCAAGGTCATCAGGAGTTGCTGGAACTGTGCATTCTGAGCCTGTAGGTCTTTGATTGTTTGCTCGAGATCCATCCTACTGACATAAACAGCAGACATATAAGGAAACCCGAAATGAGACCTGCTTATGCACATGATGAATGGTATGCTTATGTATGCAATGCATTCAAGGATTTAGGACATTCAAAATTGTTTTAGACAAAGAAGAACGCACGTCATATTAATAAGAAGAAATTTGTCAGTACATAAATGCCCCATGGGCCAAATATTACAAAATAAACTTCTTAAGGCAGAAAGACATTGCGCATCCTCTTTGGCGCGATGTAGGTATTGAGGGCCTCTTGCTCGTGGAGTCGGAGGGTAAGCTCTAGAACCTTCTTTTCACTGGCGTAGTAGCTAGCCTCAAAAGTATTCCGTTCCTCCTTGAGCTGAATCCAGCTTTTCTGCATTTCCTCCCACGATGTAGGCATGTCTGGATGTAGGATGGTGTAGGGAACCTCTCCTTCCTTGACGGGCTCTTTAATCACTGGGAGTACATGAGGATAAGGCATCATTAGACTTTGGGCTCGGGCTCGTACCCACTTGAGATAGGGCTCAAGAGGGATGGAGTTCTTGTGTCCCAGAGTCTTGCTATCAACCTTGTTGAATTTTCCCCAAGCTCTGATGAATCTTTGGCGAAGTTCTTGCGCATCGTTGTCAAAGTCAAAAACTAGGCTAGGAATCAACATATCATGAGGGCCCTCCCTCCGTGCATATCCAAATTGCCTCAAAGCTAGGCAAGGGTTGTAGGTGATACCCCCTCTAATTCCAAGCAAAGGAACATTAGGAAATTCTCCGCAACGATCGACAATGATGACATTTTCTCTGGACCGAGAACACCAATGCACATCAGAATGAGTAAGAGTCATCAATCGTTGGGACCACCTTGCACCTTGGTCATTCTTCAAGACAGACTGTGGAAGGTGCGAAATAAACCACCTCGCAAGGATAGGAGTACAGCACATGAGAACACCCCTCTTTCTCATTGTTCGTGTGTAAAATGAGTGAAGGATGTCCCCAAGCATTGTTGGTATTGGATTTCTGGACAAGAAGATTTTGACAGCATTGACATCTACCAATTGGTCAGGATTTGGGAACAAGACCAACCGATAGATAAGGAGTGCCACAATCTCTTCAAAGGCTTGTAGGTCCAATGAGTTCCAACATTCTTGTGCCTTCTCAAACAAGAATTTTACTAAGAATCCTCTGACGCCGCTTTTGGTTTCCCAATGCCCCTTAATATCGGATGGTTGTAGATGTAATGCTCGAGCAACATCTTCCGGCTTTGGTTCCTTTTCCGTACCGTTGAAGGGTAGTTGATTAAGGATAGGAATTCTCAGGAGTTGAGAAAACTCCTCCAAAGTGGGTACCAACTGATAATCAGGGAAAGTGAAACAGTGGTGAAGAAGGTCAAAGAACTGGAATAGCACTTTCATCATGTCTTCTTCAATGTTGGTGTTGACTAGACTAAGCAGTCTACCATGTCTTTCACTGAAGGATGAATTTTCCGGAATTCTTGAGGTGAGCTCCTTGAGTTGAGGAGAGATTCTCACAAGGTTGACTTGAATGGTATTTCTGCGAGGAATTTCCATGTCCTACAAAACAAGAACAAAGATGAAGATCCAAAATCCTTGAAATGGTTAGAGAATGCATATGATGTTTCATGATGTTTATGATGTATGCACAAAACATATGTACGAGCAAATCACACCAAACCCTAGTTTCAGGCTGGCATGGGGTTTCATAGGTAAGTACCCTCTTGAGTGCAGTTGGCTTAAAAACCTGTCCTATAAATAGTAACCGGGTTCTAAGGAGCTCAATATCACTGGATTGTTTTCATTGTTCATTGTTTTGGTTTAGCCACTTAACTAGCGACCAAAATATTCCAAGAAAACAACCCTCAATGAGTGTAGTATCGAGTATCTACCAACTTCGGACTGCACCAAAGCCGGTCATCTCACTACCCCTAATAAAAGGCCAAGATGGTCAAGTAAGGTTCTAGGTCATTAGTGCTTAGTGACATCACTCAGCGGCCCCGTACTCTCCTTGATTGAACTCAAGGGTTACCGATACTCACAAATATGTCGCACTAATATAGCTATTGCTTCAACCGTGTCGGTATACCCCGCACAGTTTCCACAACGTATTGCTATCTATGAATGTTTCCCAAAATCCGGGTGTAGGATTTGCAAACCCAAACAATAGAGCCAAAGTATAAAGCAAACAATTAAAACAATTAGTCATGCAAGAGGGTGATCTAAGCCCTAAGGTTACTCCACTTTTAAAATTCCCCAGCAGAGTCGCCAGTTCTGTGATACGGTGGGAGAACTGACTATGAGTTTTGCGTTTTTATTCGCAAATGTTTCGGTTGAGCAAGAGTCGCCACCGACTTTTTATTTTATCCTAAGGAAAGGTTAAAAAGCACAGCAAAAACCTTTGAGATGTTTTCTTGGGTTCGGGGAGTAGATTATAGAAAGGGAAGGTATTAGCACCCTTTCTATCCATGGTTATCCATGGGCTCTTAGTTACTTGCTTAGATCAACTTGCTTAATTTTCAATTGTTTGAAATGGTGCTTTGTGTGTGTGGATTTGAAAATGTTTTGAAAAGAGGCCAATGTGGTGGCAACCTTTGTAATGATCCATGTTGGGATGTATACAAAGGTGTATGTCTTTTGAAAAGGTTTTCAATGTTTTTGAAAGTTGTTTTGAAAGTGTATTGATGTGTGGTTTTGGAAAATAGGCAAGTGTTTTGCAAATTGGCAAGTAATCAAGAGCTATCTACCCTAAATTTCTCAAAGATCGTTGCTACGTTTTAACCCTTTTAACAATTTTGTTCCACCATTGTATTTGGTGGACAATCTTGTGTTAGGATGTTAAAGGGACGGGCGTGGGTCGTCGTTTAGACCATAATTGCAATGGTGCCAAGTATCTTTGGGCAATTTTCTTTAAGGGACTTTGATCATTTTAGGCAAAAAAGCGTCATCGAGGGACTATGATCATTTGAGTTATTTGTTTTGCCCAAAGAGACCTAACATGCAATATGGCCTAATTTTGAAAGGCAACAAGTGGATGTAACCCTAGGGGTGTTAGTGTGCAAGTGTGTTTTGTTGCATACAAGAGTTTTTCTTTGAATTAGGTTTTTCTATTTCATTGATTTTATCTTGTCATACACGTCCTAATTACTAGCAATAAGAAGCGGAAATGTAAAATCCTACGCTATTACAATAATTAGGGGAGGGGATACACATTTGTACATGGGGGGTTCAACGAGAAAAATAGACAAAAAGAAAATAGAAGAAAACAAGATATAGAGAGAGAGAGAGAGGGAGCCAGCGCGCTGCTGGGAGGTCATCAGAAGTTCTGACCCAGATCCGCTGTCAGATGATCAACCTGTTAGTGAAACTGGATGAGTCAGAACTTCTGACTCTAGAACCTGCAAAACAGAACCTTGTTAGTGGGGAAATCAGAAGTTCTGATTTCCCTGCGCTGCAAGACAGAAGTTTGTTAGTGGAGAAACCAGAAGTTCTGATTTTGCTGAAAAGGCAATAATTCTCAGAGGTTCTGATATCATTGACAGCAGAACAGGCTTCAGATGTGCTAACATCAAAGTCAGCACTTGGCTTTTTCCTGTACTAATCAGAACATCTGCAATCCTGTTGTTACTCCACAAAACAGGAAACATATTTGGAACAGATCCAGCAAAATAGCAAAAATGTTTCAGAGGTCAGAATCACCAAGGTCACAGGCAAGTCCTATACTAGCTCAGAACGTTCTGAGGTATGAGAGTCCTCAGAACATAAACAGCAATAACATGAATATTTACATTATGTTACTTGAATATGTACAGCTGATGATGCTTAACAGTGTGATGAGGGTCAGCAGGTGCTTACCTGACTGTTTGGAAAAGTTGGTGAGCGAAAGTTTTAGCTTTTGATTCTGGTGGTGTTCTGGACAGATTTTGAAAAGGGGAAGTAAAGGTGTATACGTGTATAGGGTCAGAAGTTTGGAAAGAGTGTTTTTGGTTTACAGAAAAGAGCTGGATATTTGATGAAGTTGAAGGTGAGAAACTTAAAGTTATGAAACCAAAACTGGAGATTTTGGCAGAGTTTCAGAATGTTGTGTTGCTAGGAGTTTTGTTTCTCTCTTAGCAATTTCTGTTTCTTTTCTTGGACAGATTTTGCAGTGGTGAAAGCTCTCTATTTATAGGCAAAATTCTTGTGGATGCCTTGAACATTTAAGGCGCCAACAGAGTTTGAATTTGTTCTTTGACAGAAATTCCTGGGAAGTTGTGATAACAGCTAGCTTTCAACCTAGGTTGCAGCAGCAGGCGTAGATTGGGGAGAAGTGACCTCTGAAGTGGGCGGTGGCGTGAAGACCCATGCCAGAATCTGTGCAAAAGCATTTTCCAAGCCACACGTGAATGCTCAGGAGTGGTTGGAAGCATTAATGGGCATTAAATGGTGACAAGACCTGTCAATACCAACGTTTTGGTAATGAAAACCAACGTTGAATCAGCAGCGTAAACCATGCTCTGGCCTTGGCTACCTGTTGCCTTAGTAAGCTCTGGAGATTCTCCTAGTTTTCTGGTACGTTCCTTGGATTTACTTCTGGACAATCTGGACTTAGAGATTTTGTATCAGTGTAACACTCATTCCTCTGACCTTTCATCTTCTGATTTCAACCTGTTCTGAAGGAGCCGTCAGACTTTCCTGCTTCTCTTGCATTCCTTTAGCAAATTCTGACTGAGCTTGTGTAACTGCTGAAGGGGCATGCTTTGTTTGAGACTTACATTCTGAACCACGTCTACAACTTCTGATTGAACTGATGTAGCTGCTGAAGAGCCAACTTCTGACCACACTGAGCCAAGCTTGCAACTTCTGACCGTCTTCATCTGGAATGGGTTCAGAAGTTCTGAAGCGCTGATTTTTCTAAAAACACTTATTTTAGAGAAGCATTCTAAGTACTTAGAATTTGATTTTTCTCAAGATAAAAGCGTTGCCTCTGGAGTTCGTGAGATCATCTTGCTCTTGTAAGCGGCTTGCTCGGGCAAAGGGATAACTCAGGACTTGGACTTGTTTCAGAGGGACCTTGAAAATCCAAGATGGTTTCCTGAAGAAAGGGAGGGCAAATTTTGGGGTACAACACTTTCCAAGTGATGTGAGGATTTTTCTGGCCATTTTTTCTTCAGACATTTTTTCACCAAGAGCTAATAAACAGTTTTCTATGTCACAAATATGAACATAGAATTCATCTATAGTTTTTCTTCCTTCATACTCAAGTTCTCAAACTAGGTGGTTTGAAGTTGAAGTATTGACATATGAACTTCTGAGGTTCCGTCATGCGTATTTTTGAGAATCTCCCAAGCTTATTTGGCTTTAGTACATGTGTTGATAAGACGAAATATATTTTTGTCAACTCCATTGAATATGTCATTGAGAGCACGAGAGTTTCCTTGAGATTCATCAGCTTCATCTTTGAACTAGTCTGCTCCTGGCCTTGAGAATTGAGTACCATCTTGAGAAGTAACCATTGGATGCAAACATCCTTTGATGATTTTCTTTCATGTTTTGTTGTCCATGGATTTGATAAAAGTTGTCATTCGAGCATAGGTGTTTGGTTAACATATCCTCCTTCTTTGTCGTTGTCCATTTGAACATAACATATAAGTTCCTTAGAGCTCACCAAAGCAGGACATGGTGTATGCTCTAATTCTAATTAAAAAAATTTTCTCCCTCTAGAAATATGTCAAACACAATGTGCCAGATAATATGTATGACAAGATGGATGCAGTAACAATTTACAAAATAAATAAAGTAAATTGAACAAAGGACTTGGTAACCCAGTTTAGTACAATATCACCTACGTCTTGATGGCATTAACCCAAGGAAGGAAATTCATTCTTAATGGTAAAAGTAAACACTGGCCTTATAATAACTCTTCTAGTTCAAGGCCTTTCTTCTTAATACTACCCGTGAATTTCTATTATTTAATATTCTATAATTAAATTATACAATAAATGTCTTTTTCAAAGGCCTGGTTGTTACCTCTATTTATAGGGGTCTGAGTAAACATTTTTTCCCAATGAGGTCTTTAGTCAACCTAGTGATCCTACTTTCTTCACTCATAGTTTATGTACAATTCATCCAAGTGGGATTTATCTACCCCACTTCTCCCAACGACCCTCTCTATTTTTCCTGACGAGTAAACCCTTCCTTCATCTTGAAGTTACTTAGTTAAAAGGTCTTTGAACTACCTTGTTTCACCATACGAGTTTATCACATCTCCCAACAAGTTTCCTTTCTTTTGCATGAAGTAACTTGACCTTGAAGTCATCTTGAACTGTCTATGCTCTCCTAGTGAGTCTGTGTCTTTGCCTAGCAAGAATAACTTAAAAAGGTTGCCATGTTTTTACCATGTTTTGGTTAGGTGAGCCCCTGCTTTACCCATTGTGTTCTTTTCAATTGAGCTTTTATATTATGTTTTTTCACTCGTTCATACAAATTTATATCTAGTTTTCATGATAAATTGGGTTTTTCCCTTATTATTCCTTGTAAATTAAATAAGTATGCGCTTATGTGATACAAGTAATTTTGGCACTCATCAAGAACCTTTATTGGTGAATTTGTTTTCCTGTATTTATCTATATGCTTTATGTTTCTTTCTTTACCTTTCATTTTGTAATAAATGTTTTCTCATATATGATATTCAATTTCTTTTGCACCGAAATTCGGGTATATAATATGTTTATTTGATGTGTTGTTTGTTTTTTATCTATTTATTTATCCTACTTTTTGATAATGAAAAGGGGTAGAATTATACTTTCAAGGTGACTAAAGTATACTCTTTTTGTCTAAGATGGGAAGCTTAATAGTTCCAAATGAATTTATCTACAACTTTTTATTTTACTACATCTTTGAGAGATGCTTTGTCATAATAAAAAGGATTGAATGTGGTTTTATGTGTTTTGCAGGTATTATCTTCTAAAGATTTTGATGATGACAACTGAACAACAAAGAATGAATCATAAGCATCATGAAGTCAAAGAAGCAAGCATATGTTCAAGTGTTAAAGTTCCAAATGAAAGAAAAAATTTGATTTGAATCAAAGGAACTTGCTAAGTTATAAGGAACTAAAATTAAGTTTCAGTTAAAAGATTCAATCAAAATCAAATCAAGTTGAAAGGAACTAATGTCTAAAATTGTGGAAGCTCGACTGATCTTACACTTAGGGTTTTATCTTATAATTTAATCAGTTAATTTTAAATGAAGCAAGAATTAGTCTTGTACTATTAAGGGTATGCACACACTAACACACAAAAGTATTTCAAACCTCTCATATTTTTGTGAAAACTTCTTAAATCCAATATGAGAAAGTACTTAATCTATTATAAAGCTTTCAATGAATTGGGAAAGCAAAACTCAAATGTCTAAACGATTAGGATCTTCGTCTAATCGATTAGAATAAGAGTAACGTCTCCTAATCTATTAAGTAGATTTGTTAATCGGTTAAGTGACTTAAAAAATTAGGTTTGGCTTAACCAAATCAATTAGGCAGATGTTCTAATCGATTAGGAGAAGTTAAAGCCCATGAACTATTTCCTTTTTGGGCTAGATTTTTTCCTATATAAAGGAGGTCTTTCCTAATTTTCAACACACCGATTTTTCATAATAATCCTCTCTTCCATCTCCCACGTTCTTCTTTTATAAGTTTTATTATCATGTCATTGCCTTAGTGTTGAGAGAGTGAACAACTTCATATGAGAGTTGTGGTGTCTTTTTGTTGTGGTCAAATTATTTATTCAAGAGAAAATTTCTCTTACGATTTTTAATATATTTAAAGGTTACAAGCTAAATATGTAAAAATATTGGTTTAAGGTTGTGGAGCAGAAACTGTATAAAAGCTCAAGTTATTTGTAAAAGGTTGTTTTGGTTGATCTTGTGTAAAATCTCAAGTTGTGAAAGGTTCTCTAGGTTAATCTTATGTAAAATCTAAGTTGATTTTAGTGGAAATATCAAGAAGAAATTCTTAGGGACTATAGTAAACCGCATAATTTAAGACCGAACTAAGATCATATTTAGTGTGATAATTCTTATATTATCTCTTTATTTTCCTGTCTTTTATATTCTCTATTATTATTTATCTATTTTGTTGTCTATTATTTGTTCATATATTTTTCTAACATATATTTTTTTAAATTAATTGTTTTTGTGAAAAATTTTAAAAAATATATAGATTGAAGTAGTAGAATTGAAAAATTAGGAGATTGGTGGGACTTTTAAAGTTATTAGACTCGTTTTGAAACACCTCAAAATATATAGATTGAAACATTACTATAGAGGAAAATCTATTGGTCCTATGGAAGTCATACTACTCTGAACTATTTTAGAACGTGGATCGACAAGCTAATAACATTAAACGAGTATTTGAGGGGAGACAATTCATCGAAGTCAAGTTTTTTTCTTTTCTTATTTATTTATTTTTTATTTTTTTATGTCTTTACTTTTATTATATGTTATCTATCATAATTTTTTTTTTACTTTAGGTCATTTATTGAGTAGTACTCACAACACCAAAAAATTTGTAATCATTTCCTTTTTATGAAATTGTTTGAGTTTTGAAAAGATTTATAATTCTTTTTACTCTATGAAATGGATAAGATGTCAAATGAGATTCATTAAGATCAAAGGAAATTAAAAATGACTAAGAGAAGGATACAGCTAAAGATTGATGTCTAGCTTAAATCCTGGTCAACTTTTTGTTACTGAAAACGAGAAAGGTTTGTGGTCATATATTCATTGTTTACTTATTAATTTAAATATGAAATTATCCATGCAATTTGAAATTTTCTATAACTTGCACATTATTCTATAGTTAGTTCTCGAATTATTCACATACAAGAAAATATTTTACCTAAAGCTCCATAGGACTACCCCATTATTTCATTATTATATATCACTTACTAACCTCATTGAGCCTTATCAATTTCTTTGTGTTACAAACCTTATATTATGCCTTTGGCCTAAATACTAATGATTACCTTCATCTTCTTGAGTTAGGTAGTAATGAGAAAATGTTAACCATGGTAGAATTATAAGTTTGAGGTGGATCATGGAATAAGAATATTTTATGTTTGAGGTAGTGGTCTTGAAAGCAAACTTTAAACAGATAGAGTTAGAAAAATATTGTGAAAATATATAATTAAATTAAAAAACTCTCTCTTTAAAATCCCTCACATTTATTTTCTTTTTATATGGATGATGTGTTCTTATTGAAAGGACAAGGAAAGAAATAGAATAATATGTAGGATAAGTGATTCTAATCCAATTTTGATTCTCATATCTGTGTTACAATTTATCACCCACCCAAAGTCCTTTAGCCTATAGCCTTGTGTTTTAAGATACAACAAGGCTATCCCAAAAACTTGGCTGTAAAAGAAAGTGGTAAAGGTTGGCATTTCATTTCTACCTATGACTATCCACATATTAATAGTGTGCAAATATTTAACAAAGCACTACATTGTTAATTAGCTCCATTATCTTTACATGTGCAATTAGACCAATTAATTTGTTGATGGCATAACAAAAATACTAATACATTTTTTTAATAAAATCATTTGTCTTTTTCTATAGTATATTTAACAATTTAATATCTTATCTCATACTGTGACACTTTACTCAGAATAGGTAATGTGTTAGGAAAAGGAAAGAGAAATCAAACAAGAGATAAGTCACTATTTTCCTAAGAGCAGGTACATCTGAATGAGGCTGCTAGTACTTGAAGAGCATAGTTTAAAAAGATTGAATATAAGTACAAAAACATATCTTTCCCTTAAGGTGTTCATAACTATTATCACATAAAATTATCTACTTTTCAAATGAAAAAGACATTTGATCTCCACCATTACATTCCTCATAAGCAATTCAAGCATGACAAGTTGAGAGAGATTATGTGTGTATATGAGTGAATTGAATTTAGTTAAAATTATGATTCAATTCATATATAATATATTAATTTGAGTGAGGTAAAATAATTATCTATAATATTATTGAATCGGTTTGGATAAAATCTGGATTGAACTAGACTGGGTAGTATGTTATTAAAATTTTTTTTTTTTTATTTCTTTTTAATATAATTATAAATTATGTGTCATATTTTTTCGTAATAAATAATTTAATTTATTACCGCTATTTTTTAAAAATCAAATACATAAATGTACGATAAAATTCATCATAAAAATATTTAAAAAAATCAAAACTATATTACAGTAATACCTAAAATTATATAAAAAAACTTACAACTTACAAAAATTATCATCAAAATAATTAAAGTTAGACATCTTAAATAAGTTAAAATCATCACTTATAAAAGAAAATATATTCAAAAGATTATAATTAAAATAGTCAAAATTAAAGATATCAAAGTCATCACCTATTAAATAAATAAATAAATAAATCATAACTCAATTATTTTAAATGAATTTTCATTTTGAAAAACTATATTCACCAAATAACCTAACTCAATCAATTTTTTTGAGTTAATTTGGATGAATTTTATTGAGTTTATTGAATTTACACGATCCATGTATACTCCTAAGAGATAATCCGTTTCACACTTTTTAAGTTGAATATCTTTGCTAGTTACCTTTCTTTTTAATTTTTTTTTATGTCACCCAATGTCTTTAAATTTGAGTTGTTAGCCATTTCAACAGATTTGGTTTAAAGTTTTGGAATTTTATGTAAAACTTTTAATTTATCCACACTTCAACCGTGATAAAACATATAGAAATTATATCTAATCACGGTTTAATCATAATAAATGTGTAGGAAGTTTCTATTTAACAATGGTATCACTGTGACAAAAAATTTAATTTTGTGTAATAGCATGCCACTCTTAAATAAATTGTTCTGCATTTCTATGATTGAAAATCGTTACAGAGGCTTAAATCAAGTCAAGAGTGATGAGTACTTCAATAAAAAATACAATTAATGTTGAAGTGAAACACGTTAATTCATATACATAAGTGAATGTTAAAAGTTTTTAATTGTTTGAAAAAGTGGAGGATTGACACTTTATAATAGAACACGTATATTTATCACTATAATATTTTGAGTGAATATTTAATATCTTTTATTTTTGTATTGTTTTTTACTCAATTTGAATGTTTTTTCTTGATAATCCAATAGTTTTTATAGTTATGTTTTATTTGTTAAACTTTTAAACTTTTTATAAAATTTGTGATGTCAAATATCAATTTTTATATTTGATTTTAAATTTTTTTACGAAGTAATAAAAATCATGTCACAATTTCATAAGGATTAAGAATAATTTGTGACTTGTTTGAAAAAATAAAATATGAAATAAATTATATAAAATATGATATTAAAAAAATAATAGAATATACCGATGAACATAATATTTAAATAAAAAATTTATAAATCAATGAATCGAACCAAACTAAACCGAAATAAGTGGTTTAGTTTGGTTCGGTTTCGTTTCTGAAAAATACTTTAAACTAAATCAAACCAAATTGATAGAGATATAATCGATATAAGTTTTTTTTAAAACCAAAAATCAATTCAAATTGAATCAATTACACCCCCTAATTAATGTTAGTTGATTCATTAGTGATTGTTGTTGAATTTGATAGGAAGGATTTCAATTCAATCTCCTACAACTACGATTTAGAGGAGACTAAAACTACTTGATTTCCAAATCGGATTAATTAGGATTCAGTGAACCAGATACTTATGATGACAACTATAATAAAAAAAAATCGAGAATTTTAATGAGTATTAAATTAAGTCTAATAACATCTTATAATTTGAAGAGAAATGTTATTTGAATACTTAATATTTGATATTGTATCTAAACCGTACATCAATCATATATCAGTCATATATTAATTTACATGAATTTTAATAATATATTAGTATACCTAAAAATTATACTTAATATTATTTTGACACCTAAATTTAAGTGAAAATATGATTTATATGTAATAAAGTTGGAAACTGTCTACTAATAAATATATTTTCAAATTTCAATATAAAATTGTAAGATGGAATTAAACCTTAACACGTTTCTTTAATATTTTTAAAGTATTTGAACTAGAATTCAAAACTAAATTTGTAAAATAAATGAATTTTAAACTTTTGAATTACGAATACTTCAACTCGTTTGATTTATGAAACAAATCGAATATAATTAATTTTTAATTAACTCATGATTTTATTTTTATATATAACAAAATTGATTTTAGTGTCAGAATAAAAATATTAAAGATAATATTACACAGTATAAATTTTTTGTCATATTTTAAATTATAAATGTCAAATTAAAATAAAACATTTACAATTGGAAAACTAACACTCATAGCCAAAAATATCATGAGTGGTTCTTAATTTGTTAGAATTTTTGCTCAATTTATTTTGTGAAAGGAAAAGGGGAATTTCGCTTTACATTTAACAGCGGTGAATTTCACCACTCAAAACTCAAAAATCATTCTTCAAATATGTACATTTGAAGGCATCTTGTGAATTTGAGATATTTGATTATTTCGGATATGCATATCCAAAGAAACTCTTATTTTTTATTTTCAGAAAAATTTCGGATATGTATATCCGAAATAACTCAATATCTCAAATTTCTTTTGATTTTATTTTAAAAAGATATTTATTTATAATATAAGTATAATATAATTAAATTAAATTATTATTAATAAAGAATAACTTAAATTTATAATTGAAAATTAAATATTAAAGTAAATTTATGATATGAAATTAAACAATGAATGCAATAATTAAATTTCTAATTATAATGGTGAAATATAAAAACTCAATTTTCTGAAATATCGACTCTGAATTAAAATTTTACCGTGTCAATTCATCCGGAAAAAATTAAGGATTAAAATCACTTGATTTGGGACGAAATAGAGGACCCCACCATAAAAATCCTAAATTTCTTGTTTTTCTATTTTATTTAATTTTATTTATTTTCGATTTTCATATTTTCGAAAAAATCCAAAAAAAAAATTGTAGACACTTAATTTAATTTTATTTAATTTTTAATTGTATTTTTAAATTTTTATAACATAGTAAATTTCGAATATGCACATCCGAAACCACCTTTTTCGTAAAAAATTGAGGTGTATTCAGATATGCATATCCGAACGTGTTGTACCCCAAAATTTGCCCTCCCATATTTCTCAAAACATTGCAAGAAAGATCTCCAAGTTGCTCAAGGTAGTCCAAGGATTGGCCAAACAAGCTCTCTCCTAAGACAGTCTACCCCAAATTAGGGTTTCATGTTGCATCAAGATCCTTGAATCCAAGTGACCCCAAGTGCTCACCAATATCCTAATATGTTCTCAAGATCATCCATGTCAAGTTTCAAGCCTTGCAGAGCAAGTTTGCTCAGTCAATTGCCCAAAGGTCCAAAAATCGATTGTGCTAGGACAAAAGTCAACAGTGACTCACATACATTCAAACTTCAAGACTTTTGGTCAACATCCTCATTTTGAAGTATATTTCATTATTTTATCAAGGGTTGATCATGATTCATCAGAGATTGCTCATAATTCATCAAGACTCAAAAGTTGCTAAATTAGGATTTTGTAGGAAAAGTCAACTCCACTTTGACTAAGCATAACTTTCTCATACTTTATGAGAAATGACCCATCCAAAGCTCATTTTGAAGAGGATTCTATTCCCTACAATCCATCTTCATCTCCCAAGTTCAAAATATGCACTCACAAGAAGTTATGAATTTGGACATTATAGGTCATTTTGAAAAGTCAACAAAAATACCTTTTTTGTCAAAGCTTCATACTTGAGTATGGAATATCAAAATGAGATGAGACAAAAAAGTTTGATTATAGGACATCTCAATATTTCTAAAAAGTCCAAGAACCCCTCCAAAGAGTCAAAATTGAGGAAGTTATGCATTGTTGAAATTGACCTTTTTTGAAAAATTGCCAAAAGTCAACTATCCCCAAAACTTCAAATTTTGCCAAATGGGCCCATTCTTTTCACTTGTTTTGGGTTGGCATCATAGCCTACGTGCTCTAGCCTTTTCCACTTGTCCATATCATATTTTTATTAATTATTTTGATTTTTATTTGAATTAATTTAATTTAAATCAAAATAAATCAAATAAAAATCCAAAGCATTGATAACAAAGGATATTTTGATTGTTTCAGGCTCTAATCACAGCTAGCAAGGCATTCAAATTCGCATCAAGCCATATGTGTACAAAAATATTGGAAATAAGCCATGTTTGGAAAGTTGTTCAAAGCAAATCAAATCCATATCAAAGTCATTGAAAGAAGGAGATTTGGACTGAATAAACAACCCTAATGCATTGTGTGATACATAAGGAGGCGAGGGAGATCAAAATAAGGGTTGGAAACAGGCGAGAGAGAGAAAACTAAATCTTAAAAATATCAAAGAAAGTGGGAGATCGAATTGGTGGTTAGAGGCATCCTCAAGGCCTGTTACTTGTCTCAATCGCTTCCTGGTATTCTCTAGAAGCTAAAGCAACCCAGAACCGGTCCATTCCAGTCCTTAATCGCACTGTAAGTCATCCATAACCCCGCTCTGTTCTTGAATTCGTATCTTGGGATTTACGCATTGTTAACCTGAATCAATTGCATATTCTTAACCTATGAATCATTTGCAAGCTTTTGACATTACCCAATTTCATTTTAATGGTCTGTAACAAAATCCACCATTGTTAGGGTTTCGTATTTGGTTTTAGGGCTTTTTGTTTCAGGAATAATTAGCCTTCATAATGGGCATGGTTGCAATCAGGAGGATGAGATGACCTCAACCATGGTCTTAGATATCATTTCCATGGCCTGTAGGAGATTTTGGATGAACCCCTGTTTGTAGCGACGAACATTTGTCTGTGGGTATAAGTGGCTCAACCTTTAGCTATGGTTCAAGAACAGGGACGATGAGTTGTCACCTCCCCATAGGCCTGTTCAAACATTGGCGCGTGTTTTTCTGAAAATCCCATTATTGCGTTTGTTTTTTATATTATTATTTTGTAATATATTAACAAATAGAAACAAGTGCTCCAGTGGTTGCCACTCAGGTTTTCAAGGCATTAGAGGATGGAGGTCAGGGATTCGATCCCTGCCTCCAACATTTGTTATTTTTCCAAATTATTTCAGGTGATTCAGTGTGCGCTCAAGCCAAGCATCCATCATATTCCCTCACAATCCAACACGCCAGATGGCCAGATGGCCAGATCTGGTGGCCATCATTGAGGGCATACCAAAAGGCCAGTCAAACGCAATGCACAGGATTGACAAAAGTCAAATGGACCTCTCTTCAATTGGGCCAGATTTCTTGCTTTCTACACCCTCCAATCAGGCCCATTTTCTCTCCTCATATCTTTTATTCATTATTCATTTTATTTTATTTAAATTGTTTAATTAATTACTAACCAATAAATTAATTTATTTATTTTTATCAAAAATCACAAATAATATTTTATGTCTAATTAAATTTCAGAATTTTATTTTTTTCATTAATAAATACTAATTAATTTAATTAGGTAAATTTTAGATAACTTTCATTTATTTTTGCAAATAATTAAAAATCAATTAGAATAATTAGGTTTTAACATTAGTTTAATTATTTTATTTTCTTTCCTAAATTAACAAAAAAATCTAAAAATATGTCTTTTAATTTTTTTTAATTAATTAATAACTAATTGATTTAGCATTTAACTTTAGGATTTAATTTCTTTTCTTAAAAAATAAAAACAACAAAACATTTTCTTTTAATTTAGAGGGTCAAAACCCTAATTCCGCATTCGATTTAATTTCGCATCGCATGTTTTATTATTATATCCAATTATTGTATCTGCTCCCGGCTTGTAATAATTTTAATTAGGACATTTATTTATTTTTCCGCTTTTAAATTTCAAAGGGTTGTTTTTGGCTATGTAAATACCCGAAGCCTTGTAATAGGTTAGTTTAAATTCCGCACTTTAATCTCTGCAAATATTCAACTGTTAGATGTTTGATAATAGGGTTTACATGACAAGAATGTATGGCTAAATTTAAAACAGTTAGATCACTCTAAACATGTGCAAAGATAAACAAATCTGAAATCAACACACTCGCACATGCGCACTCCTAGGGTACACTCCCACTTGGTTGCCTTCGTAAATGGTCATTGAGTATAGGTTGTTTTAGAGGTCGCCCTCTTGTCTAAAAGATCATAGTTGCCTCAGAAAGGTTGCCTCGGATATTATTGCCTCGGATAAATGATCTAAGACATTAGGGTTATTACTAATACATCCTAACATTGCTTTAGTGACCGTATGTCCCTCTTTCGAATTGACCCTTAAACTCCAACGAAGGTGCTACTGTTGCACCCTAAAATTTGCCCTCTCATGTTTTCCAAAGTCTTCCCCTTGCATGGTTGGTCACAAACCCTTGCCTAACGAAAATAAAGTTTTTTTTTGAAGATGTACAAAGTGTCTTTCGATTGGCATCTGGGAAAAGTCTTCGATTGGGTATCCAAAATCCTTCAATACAGGCTTGGTTCACCAGTCTTCGATTGGTAATTTGGCACTCTTCGATCAGGCTTGGTTCACCAGTCTTCGATTGGGCATTTGGAACTCTTCGATCAGGCTTGACTCACCAGTCTTCGATTGGGCATTTGGCACTCTTCGATCAGGCTTTGATAAGTAAGCTTCGATTAGGTGTTTGGAACCCTTCGATCAAGCTTTGGTATGCAAGTCTTTGATTGAGCGCTGGACCCCTTCGATCAAGTCAATTTCATAATGCTTCGACTAGTACTTCAGAGGGTCCTTCGACTGGAACTTCATACTTTACCTCAATCAGAACATCAGAACGAAATGACCTTCGAATGGCATTTCAGTGCAGAGTTTCTCTTAATCTAAGATGCTTTGATGAAGGAAGTTCTGGACACTTCGAATCAGAACTTAGACTCATCACAAGGCCAAGGGATGGTCGAAGTTGTCTAATAGGGAATGTTCTAAATAGATTCGAATTGGACTTTGAAGCTGGCAAAGAAGGTAGATTCGAAGTAGGCTGGCATGACTAAGCAAAAACACATATCCTAACCAGTCCAGGTTCACCCAAAGTTCACAATGGCATGTGTCCCTTGCAAATATAGAAATAATTAAATGCTGATTGTGGATTCAATTCCTGAGTTAAAGGCCAGATTCTTGCCTTTTCTGTTCCTAACTCCACAAGAGTTGATTCAACCAGAGTGATTCTTTTCAAATCAAACAGTCGAAGCATTCAGAAGGCCCATTCGAAGGGCACATAAGAAGTCCATTCGAAGGAGGAAACTCAAGACCAATCGAAGAGCATGGCCTGGAGGCATTCGAAAATCAAAGGTGTCCAGGTTCATTCAAGATTCCAAAGAGACATGAATATTTCAAAAAAGGAAATCTTTTAATATGTCTGATTCTTGTCTCATGGCTTTAAAGGCATGTTTAATTGGTTGTCTCTAGCCGTTACTAGACCATCATACTCCTATAAATACAAGGGCCAGCATACAGTGCAAGGGGGGAACAAAAAACGAAAAAAGAAAAGAAAAGAAAACTCTGCAGAAACAAAAAGACACACAAAAACTCTGCAGAAACAGAAAAAACACCACGAAGACGGCCACACATACCTTGCCTCGCAAAAGCACCAGCCTGCCCCACGAAAGGCTAGACTCCATTGTAGGCACCTTCCGTCCAAATCCAGGCACCTCCAGTGGTATAATGTTCAATCTCACTTAATCTTAAAATTACTCATAATTGCATATTCATAGTTTTTTTGTTATTACTTGTGAGCGATTTAACAAAGCGTGTATAAGCTGCAGTGTTCATACGTTTGAACCCCCCATGGATAAAGTTTCTTTCAAAGCAGGTTACATTTGAAATCCATGATCTCGGTTGTGACAAATCGAAACCAACCCAGATCTGGGTTCAGGAATTGATTTCCAATGAGACGTTTCTCTATGTTGTTTAGTTCCGAATTGACTAATTTGCAGGGCCAAAAGCAGGAGTCATTCCTTTTGAATAAGCAAGCAGCTCAGGGGTGAAAAGGAATTCGCTCAATCGAAGGGATTAGGATCCAATATCACAGGCCTTGTATTTTCAATTTCTAACAAACTTCCTTGCAGAACTCCAGATCGAAGGATGACATATCCAGATCGAACACCCCCAGAGTGCAGCCCCTCATGCACCTTCGATCAAGCCTCTTCACTGGATCGAAAGACAGCCCACGCCTCTTTCGATCCAGGCCTCCAGAATTATACCTTTATTTAATTTACTGCATGTTTCCTTCGATTTCATCTTTGTTTTGACTATTTTATTTCTTTTTTTTTAATCAACATAAAATCAATTAAAAGAAAAACCACAAAAAACATTAGGCTAGTTTTTTCTATTAAATTAACTTTGTCAATTAATCATTTAATTATCTTAACATTTTCTATAAAAAAAAACTAAAATTAAGAAGATTTAGATCATTTTCCCAAAATAAAATAAAACAACAAAAAGATTTTATTCTTAGGATTTTTAGAGGTTATTTTCAGATTCGCGCGCGTTTATTTTATTGTAGCTGCCTACTGGTTTGTAATAGCGTAGGATTTACAATTCCCTCACTTTAAATTTCTGTATATATATTAACTATTTAGATGTATGCTAACTAGGATTGCATGACAAGATCTAAAAACAAATGGTAGAACACCTAAATATACAAAGATAATGTAACTGAAAAACAATACACTCGCACATGCCACTCTTAGGGTACGCCTCACTTGGTTGCCTCGAACATGGTCATTGAGTATAGGATGTTTTAGAGGTCGCTCTCTTGTCCAAAGATCATAAGTTGCCTCGAAATGGTTGCCTTGGAAAAATGATCTAGGACATTAGGGTTACCGCTAAGGCATCCTAACATTGTTTTAGTGGCCACACGTCCCTTAAATCGAATTGACCCGAAAACTCCAACGACGATGCTACCTACTCCTCAATAGCGGGATAGCATTGTCTAAAGGACATTTACACAGTTTAATTCCTTTTTGAGTAGGTAGAGGTTCTTAAGTACTTGCTCCTTTTAAAACAAAACAAAACTTTTCGCACTTACACTCTCTTCAAAAACAAAACTCTTTTCAAAACCCACAATCACAAAGAAAAGCAAACTTTTGAAAACATAGTGAGCAAGTACCTAAGAGCCCGTGGATAACCACGGATAGAAAGGGTGTTAACACCTTCCCTTTCTATAATCTACCTCCCGAACCCGAGAAACATCTCGAAAAGGAATTTTTCTGTGCTTTTGTCCTTTCCTTGTTGGATAAAATAAAAGACGGTGGCGACTCTTGCTTACCGCAACATTTTGCATAAACAAACGCAAACGTGAACCATTATTCCAAAACAGTCAGTTCTCATTCCCACCGATCACAGAACTGGCGACTCTGTTGGGGAGTAATAAGTGAGGTGTACCTTAGGACTAGATCATCTTTACTTGCTTACCTTGATTGCTTTGTTTGCTTTACACTTGGTTCTATTGTTTGGGTTTGAAATCCTCCACCCGGATTTGGGAAACATTCATAGATAGCAATACGTTGTGGAAACTGTGCGGGGTATACCGACACGGTTGAAGCAATAGCTATATTAGTGCGACATATTTGTGAGTACCGGTAGATTTTGAGTCAATCAAAGAGAATACGGGGCCGCTGAGTGATGTCACTAAGCACTAATGAACTAGAACCTTACTTGACCATCTTGGCCTTTTTTAGGGGTAGTGAGATGACCGGCTTTGGTGCAGTCCGAAGTTGGTAGATACTCGATACTACACTCATTGAGGGTTGTTTTCTTGGAATATTTTGGTCTCCAGTTAAGTGGCTAAACCAAAACAATGAACACAGAAAATAATCCAGTGATATTGAGCTCCTTAGAACCCGGTTACTATTTTTAGGACAGGTTTAAACCAACTGAAACTGAAAGAGGGTAATACCTAAACTCCATGCCAGCCTAAACTTAAGGCTGTATGTGTGACTTGTGTGCCTTTAAACTTGAACTACTTTCACATTCTTGTTATCTGACAACATGAGTTCCTTGCAGGTTTTATTTACAGTCCTTATCCAATAATTTGGATTTATTGCAGGGTTTACTTACATCACCTCACACTTTTGCTTAAACGCATATCATACACATCATAACATCATGCCTTAACATTTCCTTAACCATTTCAAGGATCTCAAGGGCTTGTGATGCAGGTTATGGTAAATCAAATGTCCAGCAAGGGGCAAAGGGGGTTTATTTTCCTCTAGCCAAGGTTGTTTAGAAATCAAAACATGATAACTCGAGTCAGGGGCTATGACCCACTCGATATGGTGAGCTTGACTCTTAGAGAAGGACTCTCAGCAACATGAAGCTCCTTCAATCAAGCTACCAGATTCAAATTCTAACAAGTTTCTTGTTTACCCCGCGAGATCCTTGAAAACATTGCATACATATATCGTACATATCATTGCATAACAGGTCTCCTAGTACAGGTCTCTTATCTTCTTCGCTGTTTATTTCAGCAATCATCATGTCTACTAAACCTTCAACTGAGCAATATCAAGGCCCTCCAGGCCCAGAATGCCCAATTTCAAGAGTTGTTCATGAATCTAGCTAAGGGTCAGCAGGACCTGAAGACTTTGATTCTGAAGGAGAAAAAGAAGAAGAAAAAGAGGACCATCCTGTTCAACACTGGACGTAGGTTTGGAAACGGGCTGCAGAATGACGTTGATCTGACCACCTCATCTGGAGGGAAATATATTCCACAAGAAAGGAGGGCCCATAGCCCTATGGTCTCCGACAACGAGACGGACTATGATGAAGAACAGTGTCCTCCTGCTGAGGATAAGTACAAACAGCTGGAAGACCGTTTGAGCTCTATGGAGATACAAAAGGTGCCCGGTCTGGACTTCGGAGATCTAGGTCTATCCTCTGGGGTGGTGATTCCCCATAAATTCAAGGCACCTTCCTTTGCCTAGTATGAAGGAGCTTCCTGTCCAAAGCTGCACCTCCGATCATATGTGAGGAAGATCCAACCTTACACTGCTGATAAGAACTTGTGGATCCATTTCTTTCAAGACAGTCTTTCAGGGACTCAGCTTGAGTGGTTCTATCAGTTGGACGGAGCCAGTATCCGCAGCTGGGAGGATTTGGCTACTGTGTTCTATAGGCAGTATTAGTATAACTCCGACCTCGCTCCTACGCGTTCCCAACTCCAGGGTATGTCAATAGGGACGGGTGAAGGATTTAAAGAGTATGCTCAAAAATGGAGAGACCTTGCCGGAAGGGTGTAACCACCTTTAGTTGATCATGAACTTATTGATATGTTTTTGGGGACCCTGTCTGGTCCATTCTTTAACCACTTGATCGGAAGCTCTTCAGCCGGGTTCACCGAGCTAATACTGACCGGCGAAAGGGTCGAAGTTGGCATCAAAAGTGGGAAGATTCAAGAAGCTACACCTTCTGATGCTCAGAAAAAGCCCTACAATGGGAAGAAAGAGTCCAATGTTGTGTATGGTCAAAAGAGTCATCATGATCAACATGTAGGGGCAACCTTGATCTCCGATCCCACGCCTGTTCAACAAAGACAGAGCAATAGGCATAGGGCAAGATATCAAGAAAGGAAGTATACTAACATCAACATGCCTTTGTCTCAAGTGTTACAACATTTGCTGAAGTTAAAGCTAATCACGCTAAAGGATCCTCCTCAAAATCCTGATACTTCCTCTTCTAAGTATAATCCGAGTGTGAGATGTGCCTACCATTCTGGCAGTCCTGGACATGACATTGACGACTGTTGGACTTTGAAGAACAAGATCCAAGACTTGATTGATGCCAAGGAGATCAAGTTTGACCCTCCGAAGACCCCAAATGTGATCACTGATCCTACGCCAAATCATTGAGAATGTCTTTGTTTCATTTGAATTTTCAAGTTGTAATTTCTTTTGTTATTCAAACAATTATCTATTAATGTCAAACTCTGTTTCATTAATGCATTGCATATGTTTGTCTTGAATTCATCCTTTCATTACATTTAAACTATGCTTTTTACTCTCCTTATGACATTCAACTCTTGCTAAAAGTTACAAGCCTTCAGAGGGAGGATGACAAAACAATGCCATAATCTCATCCAGTATGCTTTTGGACAGACCTTGCTGACGATGTACATGCGTTTCTTTCAAATCCTAAACACTGGAGTTATAAGGAAGATAATCCCTAGTCAACCCCTTCGAGCCAAAGAAGTAGGAGTTTTCTGTTTTAAACACAAATTGAAACCTTTAATTTAAACCTGGGGCAGGGTAGTCTCTCAGTTAATTCAAAAGATGCGCATTTAAGTCACAAAACTCTCAGTTCATAATACAACAAACGACATCAAAATCATTCCTCTGGAATCAAAAGACAGTGGTGGTTCCTTACCTCATAGGCAGTCAATCTCTCAAAAGAGAAAAGCCCACTGAGCCAAAACCTATAAAGGAGGCTTAAGAAAGCTGGGGCATCCCGCTGACTGTAATCTCGAAAACAGAAACAGTCAGGCAAAAATTAGGGATAATAAATCAAAAGAACGAGGTCATTACAAATCCTCGACAACATGAAAAATGTTGCAAAAAAAAATGATGACTGCCTTCAAAAATCCAACTTGTGTGAACCATCACCAAAACGTCGTTCCAAATTCGAATAGAATTCGACGCACAATTAACTGAGTTTAGGATTGAAGAACATCACGAAGAGCGGGTGGGTACAAATATACTTTGAGCCTTTATCCTTTGTTTCTTAAACCGTGAACCAAGCCACGTTACAACCCTTCAAAAGTCCTAATTGAAGCATGGGTTAGTTCAAAAGCATACTGTTACAAAAGGTATCCTGACTCCTGTAAGGCTTTGCCCTAAATCTTGTGTTGAATTTGTCTTATAAAAAGTTTTCTGCTAAAAAACGCATTTTTCAAAACTTCGAGACAAGCATAAACTTTGCATTATTTGAATATCATTGTTTGCATTTGCCTATTTGTTTGACAGCGGAGAAATTCACACAACGAATATCCGATGAACGAAAGCCCTCTCAGTGAACAAAATCACTTCAAAAAGGATGACACTTCCATTGACAAATCTCCTATCAACAAGGGGACTTGACATGTCACTATCCAGCACACCTGGTGCAGTCCAGTCAAGATTTCAAGAAATCTCTGAAGAAGTGCAGAGTAACCAGGGGCAAGTCTCCATCTCCGTCGCTTGGGGCATTGAACATCAATCTTAGTGAAGGGTTACGTACAATTAAACATTTTCTGGCAATGTCACAAACACTTGCTACTAGGGGCAATGACAAATCTCCCCTAAATCCTTCTCATAAGATGACTCCCAGCAAGGGTTTAATCTCTGAAAACCTTTCCCCAGCTGAATCAACCTCAAGAATCCTCGAGGACTTCCCCCAACGAAGATGTCACCTCTCTAGCGGACTGACGACAGGGTTTATTTCCCCAACAACACCAGGATTCCCCAGCTTGAGTTTGCCTCGCCGACTACTACAAATTAAAGGACCACAACTCCTCTTCCCCAGTAGACTACTCTACAATCCCTAGCAAGTTACTGTGAAACCTGGACCCGACCAAATGTCCGTTTAACTTTAACTCCCCGGTAGAGCAACGGACAACCGAGACTCCTGAACTTGTTCCCCAAGAATGAATCAATACTCTCCACAGAGTTCACAACTTTCCCCAACGGAGTTCTCCTCAGCAAAACAAGGATCCTTAGTGGAAACATTCTAAGCAAAGTTTGAAGACATACCTACTCTTCAATAATAGTCCATGATTTAATAACTCCCCAACACTTGTCAAGAATTTATTCTCCAAGACAAAATTACATTTCAATAACATTCATAGCATATGCATACAAAATACATATAACATGAATCTCATTTATTTTGAGAACATCATTACACAATGCATACATCATGACATTGCATACAACTCACTCTTTACCTTTTCAGGAAAGATAGATCGACAGATAAAAGTCATTACCTTTTGGAGTAGCAGTCGTCAAAGATTCCTTCATTTCCTTTTGATGTAGTAATCATCCAAGATTCCTTCACCATCCCGTTGAGGTAGTAATCATCCAAGATTCCTTCATCATCCCGTTGAGGTAGAAGTCATCCAAGATTCCTTCACCATCCTGTTGAGGTAGTAATCATCCAAGATTCCTTCATCATACCGTTGAGGTAGTAATCATCCAAGATTCCTTCACCATCCTGCTGAGGTAGTAATCGTCCAAGATTCCTTCACCATCCTGCTGAGGTAGTAATCGTCCAAGATTCCTTCACCATCCTGCTGAGGTAGTAATCGTCCAAGATTCCTTCATCATCCTGCTGAGGTAGTAATCGTCCAAGATTCCTTCATCATCCTGCTGAGGTAGAAGTCATCCAAGATTCCTTCATCATCCTGCTGAGGTAGTAATCGTCCAAGATTCCTTCATCATCCTGCTGAGGTAGTAATCGTCCAAGATTCCTTCATCATCCTGCTGAGGTAGTAATCGTCCAAGATTCCTTCATCATCCTGCTGAGGTAGAAGTCATCCAAGATTCCTTCATCATCCTGCTGAGGTAGTAATAGTCTAAGATTCCTTCATCATCCTACTGAGGTAGTAATCGTCCAAGATTCCTTCATCATCCTGCTGAGGTAGTAATCGTCCAAGATTCCTTCATCATCCTGTTGAGGTAGAAGTCATCCAAGATTCCTTCATCATCCCGCTGAGGTAGTAATCGTACAAGATTCCTTCATCATCCTGCTGAGGTAGAAGTCATCCAAGATTCCTTCATCATCCTGCTGAGGTAGTAATCGTCCAAGATTCCTTCATCATCCTGCTGAGGTAGTAATCGTCCAAGATTCCTTCATCATCCTGTTGAGGTAGAAGTCATCCAAGATTCCTTCATCATCTTGCTGAGGTAGAAGTCATCCAAGATTCCTTCACCATCCTGCTGAGGTAGTAATCATCCAAGATTCCTTCATCATCCTGCTGTTGTAGTAGTCGTCCAAGATTCCTTCATCATCCTGCTGAGGTAGTAATCGTCCAAGATTCCTTCATCATCCTGCTGAGGTAGAAGTCATCCAAGATTCCTTCATCATCCTGCTGAGGTAGTAATCGTCCAAGATTCCTTCATCATTCGGCTGAGGTAGTAATCGTCCAAGATTCCTTCATCATCCTGCTGAGGTAGAAGTCATCCAAGATTCCTTCATCATCCTGCTGAGGTATAAGTCATCCAAGATTCCTTCACCATCCTGCTGAGGTAGTAATCATCCAAGATTCCTTCATCATCCTGCTGAGGTAGTAATCGTCCAAGATTCCTTCACCATCCTGCTGAGGTAGTAATCATCCAAGATTCCTTCATCATCCTGCTGTTGTAGTAGTCGTCCAAGATTCCTTCACCATCCTGCTGAGGTAGTAATCGTCCAAGATTCCTTCATCATCCTGCTGAGGTAGAAGTCATCCAAGATTCCTTCATCATCCTGCTGAGGTAGTAATCGTCCAAGATTCCTTCATCATCCGGCTGAGGTAGTAATCGTCCAAGATTCCTTTATCATCCTGCTGAGGTAGAAGTCATCCAAGATTCCTTCATCATCCTGCTGAGGTAGAAGTCATCCAAGATTCCTTCATCATCCTGCTGAGGTAGAAGTCATCCAAGATTCCTTCATCATCCTGCTGAGGTAGTAATCATCCAAGATTCCTTCATCATCCTGCTGAGGTAGAAGTCATCCAAGATTCCTTCATCATCCTGCTGAGGTAGAAGTCATCCAAGATTCCTTCATCATCCTGCTGAGGTAGTAATCGTCCAAGATTCCTTCATTATCCTGCTGAGGTAGAAGTCATCCAAGATTCCTTCATCATCCTACTGAGGTAGAAGTCATCCAAGATTCCTTCATCATCCTGCTGAGGTAGTAATCATCCAAGATTCCTTCATCATCCCGCTGAGGTAGTAACCATCCAAGATTCCTTCATCATCCTGCTGTTGTAGTAATCATCCAAGAATCCTTCATCATCCTGCTGAGGTAGTAATCGTCCAAGATTCCTTCATCATCTGTTTGGGGTAGCAATCATCTCAGATTCCTTCATCACACATCATTATCAAAAAAGACCTCCTCTGGTTAGATTTATTTCTTCCAGTTAATGACAGGCAATCAGAGACCTTCAAATAACAGTCCAGATACGATCCAGATTCGGATGTAATTATGTCACTCATTCAAATATAGTCCAACAATCATTTCTGGATGGCATCTTTAAGCCCATCTCCAACAACTATCCATCATCTCTCCAAATGGCAACTTTAATCCCATCTCCGACAAATCTTCTATCTCCAGGATGGCATCTTTAAGCCCATTCCCGACATCACAATGCTGATACTACACCATGCAAGTGCAAATTTCTGGGCACTCTAGTGTTTAATTATCTTCCACCTTTGGATCACGAAAGGCTTGAAAGCCAATCTATATCCCCAGGTTTAAGAAAATTGAACAGGGGCAACTGTTGCACCCCAAAATTTGCCCTCTCATGTTTTCCAAAGTCTCCCCCCTGCATGGTTGGTCACAATCCCTTGCCTAACAAAAATAAAGTTTTTTTTGAAGATGTACAAAGTGTCTTTCGATTGGCATATGGGAAAAGTATTCGATTGGGTATCCAAAATCCTTTGATACAGGCTTGGTTCACCAGTCTTCGATTGGGCATTTGGCACTCTTCGATCAGGCTCGGTTCACCAGTCTTCGATTGGGCATTTGGCACTCTTTGATTAGGCTTTAATAAGTAAGCTTCGATTAGGTGTTTGGAACCCTTCGATCAAGCTTTGGTATGCAAGTCTTCAATTGAGCGTTGGACCCCTTCGATCAAGTCAATTTCACAATGCTTCGACTGGTACTTCAGAGGGTCCTTCGACTGGAACTTCATACTTTACCTCAATCAGAACATCAGAACGAAATGACCTTCGAATGGCATTTCAGTGCAGAGTTTCTCTTAATCTAAGATTCTCTGATGAAGGAAGTTCTGGACACTTCGAATCATAACTTAGACTCATCACAAGGCCAAGGATTGGTCGAAGTTGTCTAATAGGGAATGTTCTAAATAGATTCGAATTGGACTTTGAAGCTGGCAAAGAAGGCAGATTCGAAGTAGGCTGGCATGACTAAGCAAAAACACATATCCTAACCTGTCCAGGTTCACCCAAAGTTCACAATGGAATGTGTCCCTTGCAAATATAGAAATAATTAAATGCTGATTGTGGATTCAATTCCTGAGTTAAAGACCAAATTCTTGCCTTTTCTGTTCCTAACTCCACAAGAGCTGATTCGACCAGAGTGATTCTTTTCAAATCAAGCAGTCGAAGCATTCAGAAGGCCCATTCGAAGGGCACATAAGAAGTCCATTCGAAGGAGGCAACTCAAGACCAATCAAAGAGCATGGCCTGGAGGCATTCGAAAATCAAAGGTGTCCAGGTTCATTCAAGATTCCAAAGAGACATGAATATTTCAAAAAAGGAAATCTTTTAATATGTCTGATTCTTGTCTCATGGCTTTAAAGGCATGTTTAATTGGTTGTCTCTAGCCGTTACTAGACCATCATACTCCTATAAATACAAGGGCCAGCATACAGTGCAAGGGGGGAACAAAAAACGAAAAAAGAAAAGAAAAGAAAACTCTGCAGAAACAAAAAGACACACAAAAACTCTGCAGAAACAGAAAAAACACCACGAAGACGGCCACACATACCTTGCCTCGCAAAAGCACCAGCCTGCCCCACGAAAGGCTAGACTCCATTGCAGGCACCTTCCGTCCAAATCTAGGCACCTCCAGTGGTATAATGTTCAATCTCACTTAATCTTAAAATTACTCATAATTGCATATTCATAGTTTTTTTGTTATTACTTGTGAGCGATTTAACAAAGCATGTATAAGCTGCAGTGTTCATACGTTTGAACCCCCATGGATAAAGTTTCTTTCAAAGCAGGTTACATTTGAAATCCATGATCTCGGCTGTGACAAATCGAAACCAACCCAGATCTGGGTTCAGGAATTGATTTCGAATGAGACGTTTCTCTATGTTGTTTAGTTCCGAATTGACTAATTTGCAGGGCCAAAAGCAAGAGTCATGCCTTTTGAATGAGAAAGCAGCTCAGGGGTGAAAAGGAATTCGCTCAATCGAAGGGACTTGGATCCAATATCACAGGCCTTGTATTTTCAATTTCTAACAAACTTCCTTGCAGAATTCCAGATCGAAGGATGACATATCCAGATCGAACACCCCCAGAGTGCAGCCCCTCATGCACCTTCGATCAAGCCTCTTCACTGGATCGAAAGACATCCCATGCCTCTTTCGATCCAGGCCTCCAGAATTATACCTTTTTTTGATTTACTGCCCGTTTCCTTCGATTTCATCTTTGTTTTGACTATTTTATTTCTTTTTTTTTAATCAACATAAAATCAATTAAAAGAAAAACCACAAAAAACATTAGGCTAGTTTTTTCTATTAAATTAACTTTGTCAATTAATCATTTAATTATCTTAACATTTTCTCAAAAAAAACTAAAATTAAGAAGATTTAGATCATTTTCCCAAAATAAAATAAAACAACAAAAAGATTTTATTCTTATGATTTTTAGAGGTTATTTTCAGATTCGCGCGCGTTTATTTTATTGTAACTGCCTACTGGTTTGTAATAGCTTAACTAAGACTTTTACACTTTACTGCTTTATTCCCCCAATTTTGGACATGTAAATAATCCCCCTCCCCGAAGCCTTGTAATAACGTAGGATTTACAATTCCCGCACTTTAAATTCCTGTATATATATTAACTGTTTAGATGTATGCTAACTAGGATTGCATGACAAGATCTAAAAACAAATGGTAGAACACCTAAATATACAAAGATAATGTAACTGAAAAATAATACACTCGCACATGCCACTCTTAGGGTACGTCTCACTTGGTTGCCTCGAACGTGGTCATTGAGTATAGGATGTTTTAGAGGTCGCTCTCTTGTCCAAAGATCATAAGTTGCCTCAAAACGGTTGCCTCGGAAAAATGATCTAGGACATTAGGGTTACCGCTAAGGCATCCTAACATTGCTTTAGTGGCCACACGTCCCTTAAATCGAATTGACCCGAAAACTCCAACGACGATGCTACCTACTCCTCAAAAGTAGGATAGCATTGTCTAAAGGATATTTACACAGTTTAATTCCTTTTTGAGTAGGTAGAGGTTCTTAAGTACTTGCTCCTTTTAAAACAAAACAAAACTTTTCGCACTTACACTCTCTTCAAAAACAAAACTCTTTTCAAAACCCACAATCACAAAGAAAAGCAAACTTTTGAAAACATAGTGAGCAAGTACCTAAGAGCCCGTGGATAACCACTGATAGAAAGGGTGCTAACACCTTCCCTTTCTATAATCTAACTCCCGAACCCGAGAAACATCTCGAAAAGGAATTTTTTTGTTCTTTTGTCCTTTCCTTGTTAGATAAAATAAAAGACGGTGGCGACTCTTTCTTACCGCGACATTTTGCGAAAACAAACACAAACGCGAACCAGCATTCCAAAATAGTCAGTTCTCATTCCCACCGATCACATCTACCTACTCATTAATAGTGGGATAACATTGTCTAAAGGAAACAAACATAGAACGATTCCTTTTTCGAGTAGGTAGATTAGTTCTTAAGTACTTGCTCAAATAAACAAAACTTTTTCACACTTACACTCTTTTATAAACACAGTTTTCAAAAAACACTTCATTACACTCTTGAAGACAGAAGCAAGAGTTAAATCGAAGTTAAAACAAAAACTTTTCAAAACCCACAAACACAAAGAAAACAATTTTTGAAAACAATGAGCAAATACCTAAGAGCCCGTGGATAACCACAGATAGAAAGGGTGCTAATACCTTCCCTTTCTATAATCTACCCCCCGTACTCAGAAATATCTCGAAAAAGGAATTTTTCTGTGCTTTTTTCCTTTCCTTGTTGGATAAAATAAAAGTCGGTGGCGACTCTTGCTTACCGCGACATTTTGCAAACACAAATGCAAAACGCAAACCAGCATTCCAAAAACAGTCAGTTCTTCCACCGTATCACAGAACTGGAGACTCTGCTGGGGATAATATAAGTGGGGTGTACCTTATGATTAGTTCATATTGTTTTCAATTGCTTGATTTGTATGCTTTATCTTTGTGGGTTTGAATCGGAGTTACTATAGATCCTAACCCGGATCTGGGGATACCTTTTAGGTAAGTAGCAATAGACTGTGAGGGAATTATACAGCGTAGACCGATACGGTTGAAGCAGTAGCTACGTTGGTGTGGCACTTTAGTTTGTACCGATATCCCTTGTGGTGGAACAGGGAGAATATAGGGCTGCTAAGGGGTCATTAAGCACCAACTGACCTTAAAACCTATAATTGACTAACTTGGCCATAGAAAAGTAGCAGTATGCTACACTCATTGAGACCAAACTCTCGCGATGATTCCGGCTGCAAGAAAAGGTTGCTAAACTGGAATTATGACCGATCGAGGGTGGTCAGTGATATTGAGATCCTCTAGAACCCAATTAATATTACTAGGACATGTTGAACCAACTAAACTGAAAGAGAGTAGTACCTAAACTCCTTGCCAGCCTGAAATCTAAGGGCTATTGTGTGACTTGTTTGCCCTTACCATGTTTGCTATCTGTGAATACCTGTGATGTGTTTCTATCATGACATCATGCATCATGACATTGCATGCATATTGCATTGGACTAACCATTTCAAAGACCGATGGGATTCATCTTTCTTCTATTTTGTAGATCATGGCATCTATGCGTAGAAACACTATTCGGATCAGCTTTGTACAAATTCCTACTCAGCTTAAAGATTTGGTTTCCAAGGTTCCTGACACTTCCTCTTTTGACAGAAGACATGGTCACCTCCTCAGTCTAGTCACTTACAAGCTGGATGAACATATGATGAGTGTCTTATTCCAGTTCTTTGATCCATTATACCACTGCTTTACCTTCCCGGACTATCAGTTGGTCCCTACCTTGGAAGAATTCTCGGATCTACTCGGCATCTCTATTCTAGAGCAGACCCCATTTACAGGTTGGGAGATAACTCTTAGACCATAGGATGTTGCTGCAACCCTACATCTGACAAAGGCTAAGGTAATGTCTAATTGGGAGACTCGGAGCGGGACAAACGGCTTCTTGGCTAAGTTCTTGGTTGATCAGGCTAATCAGTTCTGGGACAGTTTAGACTTTCAGGAATTTGAAGACATCATGTCTCTTCTTATTTATGGTTTGGTTCTGTTTCCAAATTCAGATTCCTTTATTGATGTGAACGCGGTGAAGATTTTCATGTCCCGTAATCTAGTTCCCACTCTCTTGGGTGATATTTTGCACACTCTTTATGCCCGTACTGCTCGGAAACAGGGAACCCTTATGTGTTGTGCACCATTGCTGGCGAGGTGGTTTATTTCTCACCTCCCCAAATCTGTTTTGAAGAACAAGGAAGGCATGGGTTGGGCCTACAGAATTATGTCCCTTGCTCACACGGACATCATTTGGACTACTAAAGACATGGAAGAAGTGGCTGTCATTGATCGCTGTGGGGAATACCCCAATGTTCCATTACTTGGAATTAGAGGAGGGATCACCTATAATCCTTGTTTGGCCTTACGATAGTTTGGGCGAGCTAGGAGGGACGAACCTCATGAGTTGCTGCTTCCAAGCATTGTCTTTGACTTCCAGGGAGATGCTGAGGGACATCGCCGCAGATTCATACGAGCTTGGAATAGGGTGCACATGTCTGATCCACATGAGCTAGGGATGAAGACCTCTCTTCCGATGGAACCGTATCTCCGGTGGGTTCGAACCTGTGCTCAAAAACTGGGAATGTCGTACGAAGCTGTCTTACCGGTAATTGTTGAGAGTACTGATGAAGAAGGGGTTCCTCCTACCATCCTCCACCCATACATGCCTACTAACATTGGGGAATTAAAGAGGTCTTGGATCCAATTGAGGGAAGAGAGGGATACTTACAGAGAGAAGTATCATGAACAAGAAAGGAAGATCCTAAAGCTTACAAGGCAGCTGGAGAATGAGAAGGTCCTCAACGATTATGTCAGCACCAATGGAAAACGACCATGGGAGCGCTGATGTCTTTTGTTATTTCTAGTTTTGATTTACTTTTCAGTTTTTCTTTTTGTAACGCCTTAAAGGCATTTGTTGAACATTGAATTCAAGTTTTTATCTAATAAAAGCGTGTTTCATCTTGGTTTACAAATTTGAATCTCCACAGTCTTTGAAATCATATCATACGCATTCCATTCCCATACACCTCATTACAGGTACCCTTACAGGTTTCTCATCTTCTTCGCTGTTTATTTCAGCACATCATGTCTTCTGAAACATCAACTGATCAAGCCATCAAGGCTCTGCAAGCTCAAAACGCTCAGTTCCAAGAAATGTTCATGAACTTGGCCAAGGGTCAGCAAGATCTGAAGACTCTTATCTTGAAGGATAAGAAGAAGAAGAAGAAGAAGAAGAAGAAGACAGTCCTCCTGAACATGGGTCACAGGTTTGGGAACAAATTGAAACAGGCTGTTGATTTATCTCACTCATCTGGAGGGGGAGTGAACCAAGAAGAAAGGAGGGCTCCTAGCCCTGTGGTTTCTGACAATGAGACTGACTTTGATGAAGACCAGTATCCTCCCGCAGAGGATATGTATAAGCAACTCGAAGACCGGTTGAGCGCAATGGAGGTCCAGAAGGTACCTGGGTTGGACTTAGGAGATTTAGGTTTGGCATCTGGGGTAGTGATTCCCCACAAGTTTAAAGCACCAGTCTTTGCTAAATACGATGGGGTCTCCTGCCCAAAGCTACACATCCGCTCGTATGTTAGAAAGATTCAACCATACACTGCCGATAAGAACCTCTAGATCCATTTATTTCGGGATAGTCTTTCAGGGACTCAAATTGAATGGTTTTACCAACTGGAAGGAGCTAACATCCGTAACTGGGAGGACCTTTCCTCTGCTTTTTACAAGCAGTACCAGTACAATGCCGACCTTGCTCCCACGCGTACCCAACTTCAGGGTATGTCTATGGGTGCAAGCGAAGGTTTCAAGGACTACGCTCAGAAATGGAGAGACCTTGCTGGAAGAGTACAACCCCCTCTGGCTGATAGGGAGTTAGTAGATATGTTTCTTGGGACCTTGTCTGGTCCGTATTTCAACCATCTGATTGGTAGTTCATCGTCCAGGTTTACTGAGCTGATTATGACCGGGGAAAGAGTTGAGGTCGGTATCAAGAACGGCAAGATACAGAAGGGTGCTTCGTCAAGCACAGAAAAGAATCCTTTTAAGAAGGAATCCAGCGCAGTTTACAGTGCGAAGAGCCATAACAAACCTGAGCGCCGCCAAGCAGTTAATGCGGTGGTTATATCAAGGCATGTTGTTGCCCCTCAGCGCAACAATCAACCAAGAGCAGAGAGGCTGCAAAGACAATTCACTTGGCTCAGTATGACCCTGTCTCAAATTCTTTCGCAGTTATTAAATACCAATATGGTGATTCCGAAGGAGGCCCCGAAAAATCCTAACACTACATCACTGCTGTACAATCCAAACGCCCACTGTGCTTTTCACTCCGATAGCCCGGGGCATGATACAAATAACTGCTGGGTCTTGAAGAATAAAGTACAGGATCTGATTGATGCTAAGGAGATTGAGTTCGAAGCGCCTGAAAGCCTAATGTTATGACTGCTCCTATGCCCAAGAATAGAGTGAATACCGTAAATGATGACTCATTTGTGACTTCTATAAAAGACATTGCTACTCCATTGATGATTGTGAAGAAGAACATTTTGTTATCCGGTTTATTTCCGGGCTGTGGCGAAGGTTGCCATTTGTGTTCCGTCCTACCTACTGGTTTCCATCTATTGAAGTCAGGTGTCCAATGCCTGATGGATAACAAAGAAATTCTGTTTGAGAAGACTTTGGTTCCATTGATTCCTTTTGAAGATGTTTCTATAATCACCATTTCCGCCAATTCTTCCAAGGCTTCCTCGAGAAAGCCTCTTAGAATTACATCTGTTCCGAGAATTGCTCTGTTGATCATTACCATTCTTGGGCCTATCCCTTACACGTCAGATAAGGTTGTCCCGTGGCACTATGGGGCTGACGTATATTATCACGGGATTAACCAAGACATGAAGGTTGGGGAGGCTGATACTGACATCAGCAATATTGTTGGATCTAGCAAGGTCACCCGTAGCAGAAGACTTTTCTCTCCTGAAATTTCCCCACCAACTATTCGGAAGCCTGTTGTTATTACACATGCCAGTACACCTGCTACTGTCCCTATTCATGTTCCAATCCTTACCCCTGTCGCCGAGTCATCTGACACTCGGGGCAAGGGGATCACCGGTGAGCCTGCCCAGACAGAGGCACCAAAGAAAATTACTGTTGAATCCTCTAGACAAGAGATAAAGGAAATTTTGAAGATCATCAAAAAGAGCGACTACGATGTAGTCGAACAGCTGGGGCAAACCCCGTCAAAGATCTCTATGTTATCTTTGTTTCTATGCTCAGAAGACCATGCCAAGGCTCTGATTGCTTTCCTGAAAACTGCGCACGTGCCGCAAGAAACATCCGCTGATCAGTTCAAAGACTGCGTGGCTAGTTTGACTGCTGATAACGGGTTGGGTTTCTCCAACGCAGACTTGACTGCCAAGGGGAAGAATCACAATGACGCTCTACATGTTTCGATCGAGTGAAAGGGAACTACTCTGGCTCATGTGTTGGTGGATACTGGGTCCTCGTTAAATGTTTTACCCAAGAAAGCATTAGACCGGTTAGACTATGAAGGGTTGGTGCTGAAACCAAGCAACATTATGGTTATGGCCTTTGACGGGTCCAAGAGGATGGTACACGGAGAAGTGAATATTCCAGTTAAGGTTGGTTCTCAGATTTTCGCATCTACATTCTATGTGATGGACATTCGGCCATCTTATTCCTGTTTGTTGGGTCACCCGTGGATCCATAAAGCTGGGGCAGTAACTTCTATGCTCCACCAGATGCTGAAATACCCTGTGAAGGGGAAAATTGTTACAGTACGAGGGGAAGAGGAGCACATGGTGAGCCATCTCAACTCTTTTCAGTATGTGGAAATGGACGGGGAGTTCATTGAAACCCCGTGTCAACATTTTGAAGAAGTCCCCCAAACGCTGGCGTCGACTGAAACTGTTATTGAAGATCCTCCAATGAAGATGGCTTCCCTCAAGGATGCCCGGGCTGTTGCTGAGAAAGGTGGGTGTGCAAATTGGGGTCAACTCCCTGACTTTGCACATAAGACTAACAAGTTTGGTTTGAGTTTCACTGTAGAAGCTCAAAGGGTTGTTCGATGTGCGCGGATCAGAGGACCTCCCCTGTTTATCAGCAATTCAAGAGTGAATGCCATTGAAGACGATGATGAAGAGTCTGAGTTTGACAGTTGGATTTACCCAACTACTGACGACGAATTAAGCAACTGGACGGCAAAGGACTTCGTCCCAATTTCTTTTATTACCCAGTAATGAGACTTTTGTTTTAAAGTTTGTAACAGACAATTTTTTAAACTTTACGGCCCGGTGTCTTACCCGAGGCATTGTGGCTTTGTTTGTGAGGGATTTATATGTGTCATTACCATATATCATTAATAAAAGCATTGGACGTTTCTTGCATTTCAAATTTTGTGCTCCTTGTTTTTCTTTTCTATCTTGCAAAACAGCTATTTTACACACACACTCACATATACAGGTCTACATCCATTCTAGATCCGACTGATAACGACTCTGCTACTTCCAGTTATGACTTCGAAAGTCCGATCAACTTAGCCGAAGACAAAGGTGAAGATGATTGCGAAGTGCCTGGTGAACTTGCTAGACTATTACTTCAGGAAGAAAGGGCCATACAACCGCATGAAGAGCCAGTGGAATCAGTGAATCTGGGTACAGAGGTAGGCAAAAAAGAGGTTAAGATCAGTGCAAATCTAGAGTCTAGTGTTAAGCAATGGCTGATTCAGATGCTGCGTGACTACGTTGAGATCTTTGCCTGGTCTTATGAAGATATGCCTGGGTTAGATACCGATATTGTGGTTCACCGCCTGCCTACCAAGGAAGACTGTCCTCCAGTGAAACAGAAAGTTCACTGAATGCGCCCGGAGAGTCTGAGAAAATCAAGGCTGAGGTTATGAAACAATTTGATGCCGGTTTTCTAGCAGTTACTTCTTACTCACAGTGGGTGGCCAACGTGGTTCCAGTACCAAAGAAGGATGGTAAGGTTCGAATGTGCGTTGACTATAGGGATCTGAATAGGGCGAGCCCCAAGGATGATTTCCCTCTGCCTCATATCGACGTTCTGGTTGACAACACCGCACAACATAAGGTCTTCTCCTTTATGGATAGTTTCTCCGGTTATAATCATATTAAAATGGCTCCCGAAGACATGGAGAAGACAACGTTCGTTACTCAATGGGGTACCTTTAGCTACAAAGTCATGCCCTTCGGATTAAAGAATGCTGGGGCAACGTATCAGCGCGCCATGGTCGCTTTGTTCCATGACATGATCCATCATGAGATTGAGGTATACGTTGACGACATGATTGCAAGATCCCATACTGAAGAAGAACATCTGGACCACCTTCAGAAGCTATTTGACAGGTTGAAGTTGTACAAGTTGAGGTTAAACCCGAACAAGTGCACCTTCGGGGTGAGATCTGGTAAGCTGCTGGGTTTCGTCGTAAGTGATAAAGGTATTCAAGTGGATCCTGCAAATGTGAAGGCTATATAGGAGATTCCCTCTCCCCGAACAGAAAACGAAGTCAGAGGCTTTTTGGGACGGTTGAATTACATTGCCCGATTCATCTCACACCTGACTGCTACTTGTGAGCCAATCTTCAAGTTGCTGAAGAAAGATCAAGTGGTAAAGTGGAATGGTGAATGTCAGGCCGCTTTCGAAAGGATCAAGGAATATCTCCAAGAGCCACCCATTCTGATGCCTCCAGTTGAAGGGAGACCTTTGATCTTATACTTGACAGTACTCGACAATTCAATGGGGTGTGTGCTGGGGCAGTATGACGAGTCTGGCCGAAAAGAGCATGCTATTTATTACCTTAGCAAAAAGTTTACTGACTGTGAGACCCGGTACTCGCTGCTTGAGAAAACTTGTTGCGCTTTGGCATGGGCTGCTCGCCGACTGAGATAGTATATGCTGACTCACACCACTTTATTGATATCAAAGATGGATCCAATCAAGTATATCTTCGAGAAGCCTGCATTGTCCGGAAGAATAGCAAGATGGTATATGATCTTGACTGAGTATGACATCCAGTATACGACCCAAAAGGCAATCAAGGGAAGTGTGTTGGCAGATCATTTGGCACATCAGGCAGTGGACGATTACCAGTCTATGAACTTCGAGTTCCCAGATGAGAATATCATGATAGTAACCGACTGTGAAGAACCTGGACCGGATGAAGGACCTGAGGAGGGATCCCGATGGTCTATGTACTTTGATGGAGCTTCAAAAGCTTTGGTTAATGGCATTGGCGCTGTAATCATATCTCCTGAAGGCTCTCATACTCTGTTCACCGCCCGACTATGTTTTAACTGCACTAACAATATGGCGGAGTATGAAGCGTGCATCATGGGTCTTCGAGCAGCAATTGATCTAAGGATTAAGTTCTTGAGTGTATTCGGAGATTCCGCTCTCGTGATCAGTCAGATCAAAGGCGAGTGGGATACAAAACACCCAAATCTTATTCCTTACAAGGAATATGTATTGACGTTGCTTCTCCACTTCGAGGAGATAACCTTTGAACACTTCCCTAGAGAGGAGAATCAGTTAGCGGACGCGCTAGCTACGATGTCTTCTATGTTCAAAGTCAATTGGGACAACGAAGCTCCCCGGATTATCATTGAAAGGTTGGACGAACCTACACATTGCTGTGACATTGAGACTGAAGAGGTAGAAGATAAACCCTGGTTTCACGAGGTAAAGAGGTATCTTGAGGCTCAAGAATACCCCGAGGGTGCATCTGTTAATGATAAGAAGTTTCTGAGGAGGTTCGTGGCGAAGTTCTTCATCAGTAATGACATCCTTTACAAGCGCAACCATGATTCAACCTTATTGCGATGTGTGGATAAGAACGAGGCAGAAAGGATTATGGTAGAGTTACATGAAGGTACTTTCGAAACTCATTCCAATGGACATACCATGGCAAAGAAAATCCTACAGGCAGGATATTATTGGTCCACAATGGAAGCCGACTATTATCAGCATTCTAGGACCTGTCACAAGTGCCAAGTCTATGCTGATAAAGTGCACATACCTCCAGTTCCTCTGAGCGTCTTGACAGCTCCGTGGCCTTTTGCAATGTGGGGCATCGACATGATTGGTGAGATCAGACCTACAGCGTCCAACGGGCATTATTTCATCCTGGTAGCTATTGATTACTTTACGAAGTGGGTTGAAGCAGCTTCCTTTACTACTGTAACCAAGAACGTCGTGGCACGGTTCATTCGGCATAATCTGATCTGTCGATACAGTGTACTAGAGAGGATTATTACGAACAATGGTACAAATCTCAACAACAAAATGATCACCGAGCTCTGCAAGCAATTCAAGATACAACATCACAACTCTTCTCCCTACCGGCCGAAGATGAATGGGGCTGTTGAAGTGGCTAATAAGAACATTAAGAAGATTGTGCAGAAGATGACAGTGACATACAAAGACTGGCACGAGATGTTACCATTTGCTCTTCATGGGTACCGTACCTCAACACAGACATCAACAGGGGCAACCCCCTATTCCTTGGTATATGGCATGGAGGCCATCTTACCCATTGATGTTCAGATACCCTCTCTTCAGATTATGAAGGATGCAGGTTTGAGTGAAGATGACTGGATCCAGACCCGGCTTGATCAGCTGAACTTAATCGACGAAAAAAGACTTACTGCTATTTGTCATGGCCAGACATATCAAAAACGGATGATCAAGGCATTTAACAAGAAAGTTAGACGACAAGAGTATCAAGTTGGGGATCTGGTGATCAAGCGCATCCTCCTACCTCAAGGTGATCCCAGGGGCAAATGGACCCCTACTTACGAAGGGCCATTTGTGGTTAAGATCATTTTCTTAGGAGGAGCTATGATTCTAACCACCATAGATGGTGACTACCTTCCTCACCCCATCAATGCAAACATAGTGAAAAAATACTACGCATAATCAAAGACCCGCTAGGTCGAATGGCCTAGGAAAAAATAAGGGCTTCCCGACGAACCAAAAGGGTTCGGGCAAAAACAAGGGATGAAAATGAAAAAAAAACTGTACACCCGGCAAGTCGAAAACCTGAAAAGGAGGCTTGGGAAAAAAGGGTATCCCGGTGGACTGAAAACCCGAAAGGGCGGTCCAAGCAAAAATTAGGGATCAAAGTGTAACACTATGTCTCATTGGATCACCTTGCAACCAGACGTCGGTATCGACTATCAAGCTCGGATGAAACTAATCAATCTGATCTACCTTCAACCAAGTAGCAAAGTGATGAAATGCTCAAGGACATAAAGGCAATAGCAGAGTTGGAACCCAGTGGGATTGTTCACATAGCTGTTTTTCTTTGTTTTTCACAAATTGTATAAACTCTATTATTCGGCGGCGTTCTCTTACTAGGACGTCAGCCTCTTGTACAAAAACGCCTATTTAAAGGCCCAACTTCAAAGTCAATACAATTCATTTTCAGAGAAATTTCTAACTGTTTTTCCTTTTTCTATTTTGTTTTGCAAAGAACGTCAAATGTTCATTTTTTATATATGCATTTGACATTAATTGTTGTTCATAAATATTTACATGCGAAACAAAAGACGATTACTTGTAATATCAGAAACAGGGGCAAATAAGATTTGTCCAAACTTTACAGTTGCTCTGTCCACCAGGTACAAGGATAAATTTAGCTGAAGAGTATGACTGAGATACATTCACTCCCCGCAGAATAAGAAAAAGACAGTAATGTTAACTCTCCCCAGCTGAGACTCACAACCGCGAACGAGTCGGCAATATTCTCCCCAAGCAGAGTTTATCTACCATCGGCACTAAAAAGTCTTAATATCCCCAGCGGAGTATAAAAAAAAATATCCCCAGTGGAGTCTGGAAAATCTTCCCCAGTGGAGTTTGGGGGATCATCCCCAGTAGACTCTGGAAGATTGTCCCCAGTAGAGCCTAAAAGGTTATCCCCGGTGAAGTCGCAACAGAAAGATCATCCCCAGTGGAGTTCATTCCTTGCACAAACATAAACTCAAATCCCCAACAGGATTCAGTATCACCAGCAACGGTAATTCATCCCCAGTTGAATTTATCAGTGGAATCCTCTACAGAGCATCTCTTCCCCACAGAATAATCTCCTTATCAGTTTATTCCCCAGCGGAGTTATCCTCTCCTGCAGGTTTATTCTCACAATTATCTTCGTTCGATATCCCCATCCGAAGCGAAGAATTCAACTCTTTTCTCCAGCAGCTATCCGGGATTTATTTTCCCCAGCTACAAACATCACATTTTCATACATCATGACACATGCATATACACATCATGAAATCACAATCTCATTTATTTTGAGAACATCATTGATTAATACATATCATGCATTACATATAGCTAACTATTACCTTTCAGGAAAGATACAATCAGATTCTCACAAAGTTCAAGCTATGAAGCTCTTATCTCAGTTGAATTACGGACAAGTTCCTAAATCTCAGCAGAGATGTTTTCTCAGTTGAATTACGGGCAAGTTCAACAAAGTGGTTGAATTACGGGCAAATTCCTAAATCTCAACAAAGTAGTTGAATTACAGGAAAGTTCCTAAATCTCAGCAAAGTAGTTGAATTACGGGCAAGTTCCTAAATCTCAGCAAAGTACTTTAATTACAGACGAGTTCCTAAATCTCGACACCTCAATTGAATTACAGACGAGTTCCTAAATCTCGACACCCCAGTTGAATTACGGACGAGTTCCTAAATCTCGACACCCTAGTTAAATTATGGACGAGTTCCTAAATCTCGACACCTCAGTTGAATTACGGATGAGTTCCTAAATCTCGTCACCCCAGTTGAATTAAGGACGAGTTCCTAAATCTCGACACCCCAGTTGAATTACAGACGAGTTCCTAAATCTCGACACCTGAGTTGAATTACGGCCGAGTTCCTAAATATCGACACCCCAGTTGAATTACGGACGAGTTCCTAAATCTCGACACCTCAGTTGAATTACAGACGAGTTCCTAAATCTCGACACCCCAGTTGAATTACGGACGAGTTCCTAAATCTCGACACCCCAGTTGAATTACGGACGAGTTCCTAAATCTTGACACCTCAGTTGAATTACGGACGAGTTCCTAAATATCGACACCTCAGTTGAATTATGGACGAGTTCCTAAATCTCAACACCTCAGTTGAATTACGGACGAGTTCCTAAATCTCGACACCTCAATTGAATTATGGACGAGTTCCTAAATCTCAGCAAAAATGTTTCCTCCGTTGAGTACGGACGATCGAAGTTCCTAAATATCAATAGAGATGATTCCTCAGTTGAGTAAGGACGATCAAAATTCCTAAATATCGACAGAGACGACTCATCAGCAGAATAACAGACGATGAAGCTCCTAAATTCCTATCTCTCTCAACAAAGATCAGCCTTCCCCAACGACATTTTCCTCAAACGACAAGTATACAAGCTCTCGCTAAAGAATATCTTATGCGATCGACACTCCTTCAGATGGAATCTTTAAGACCATCCCCTCTTCATAAATGGAATCTGTAATCCCATTCCCGACATCACAAGGCAACTACCACTGCATGCGAGTGCAAATTTCTGGGCACTATAGTGTTCAATCCTCTTCCACCTTCGGATTACGAAAGGCACGAAAGCCAATCTACATCCTCAGGTTTAAGAAGATTGAATAGGGGAAGCTATTGTACCCCAAAATTTTCCCTCCCATATTTCTCAAAACATTGCAAGAAAGATCTCCAAGTTGCTCAAGGTAGTCCAAGGGTTGGCCAGACAAGCTCTCTCCTAAGACAGTCTACCCCAAATTAGGGTTTCATGTTGCATCAAGATACTTGAATACAAGTGACCCCAAGTGCTCACCAATGTCCTAATATGTTCTCAAGATCATCCATGTCAAGTTTCAAGCCTTGTAGAGGAAGTTTGCTCAGTTAATTGCTCAAAGGTCCAAAAATCGACTGTGTTAGGGCAAAAGTCAACTGTGACCCACATACAGTCAAACTTCAAGATTTTTGGTCAACATCCTCATTTTGAATATATTTCATCATTTGATAAAGGGTTGATCATGATTCATCAGGTATTGTTCATAATTCATCAAGACTCAAAAGTTGCTAAATTAGGGTTTTGCAGGAAAAGTCAACTCAACTTTGACCAAGTATAACTTTCTCATACTTTATGATAAATGACCCATCCAAAGCTCATTTTGAAGATGATTCTATTACCTAAAATCCATATTCATTTCCCAAGTTCAAAATATGCACTCACAAGAAGATATGAATTTGGACATTATAGGTTATTTTGAAAAGTCAACAAAAACACCTTTTTTGTCAAAGCTTCATACTTGAGTATGGTATATTAAAATGATACGAGACAAAAAGGGTTGATTAGAGGACATCTAAAGCTTTCTAAAAAGTCCAAGAACCCCTACAAAGAGTTAAAATTGAAGAAGTTATGCATTGTTGAAGTTGACCTTTTTTGCAAAATTGCCAAAAGTCAACTATCCCCAAAACTTCAAATTTTGCGAAATGGGCCCATTCTTTTTCACTTGTTTTGGGTTGGCATCATATCCCACGTGCTCTATCCTTTTCCACTTGTCCATATCATATTTTTATTAATTATTTTGATTTTTGTTTGAATTAATTTGATTTAAATCAAAATAAATCAAATAAAAATCCAAAGCATTGATAACAAAGGATATTTTGATTGTTTCAGGCTCTTATCACAGCTAGCAAGGCATTCAAGTTCGCATCAATCCATATGTGTACAAAAAGATTGGAAATAAGCCATGTTTGGAAAGTTGTTCAAAGCAAATCAAATCCATATCAAAGTCATTGAAAGAAGGAGATTTGGACTGAATAAACAACCCTAATGCATTGTGTGATATATAAGGAGGTGAGGGAGATAAAAATAAGGGTTGGAAACAGGCGAGAGAGAGCAAACTAAATATGAAAAATATCAAAGAAAGTGGGAGATCGAATTGGTGGTTAGAGGCATCCTCAAGGCTTGTTACTTGTCTCAATCGCTTCCTGGCATTCTCTAGAAGCTAAAGCAACCCAGAACCGGTCTGTGGTACGGTGGGAGAACTGACTTGGGTTTTGCGTTTGTTTTCACAAATGTTTCGGTTGAGCAAGAGTCGCCACCGACTTTTTATTTTATCCTAAGGAAAGGTTAAAAAGCACAGCAAAAACCTTTGAGATGTTTTCTTGGGTTCGGGGAGTAGATTATAGAAAGGGAAGGTATTAGCACCGTTTCTATCCATGGTTATCCATGGGCTCTTAGTTACTTGCTTAGATCACTTGCCTTGCATTTTCAATTGTTTGAAATGGTGCTTTCAATTATTTGAAATGGTGCTTTGTGTGTGTTTTGAAAGATATTTTAAAAAGAGGCCATGGTGGTGGCAACCTTTGTAATGATCCATGTTTGAATGTATACAAAGGTGTATTTGTCTTTTGAAAAGTTTTCAATGTTTTAAAAGTTTGTTTTTAAAATGTGTTGTGAGGTGTGGTTTTGAAAAATAGGCAAGTGTTTTTGTTTTGCAAGTTGGCAAGTAACCAAGAGCTATCTACCCTAAATTTCTCAAAGATCTTTGCTATGTTTTAACCCTTTTAACAATTTTGTTCCACCATTGTATTTGGTGGACAATCTTGTGTTAGGATGTGAACGGGACGGGCGCGGGTCATCATTTAGACCATGATTGCAATGGTGCCAAGTGTCTTTGGGCAATTTCTCCTTTAAGGGACTTGATCATTTTTAGGCAACTTTCAAAAGCGTCATCGAGGGACTATGATCATTTGATTTGTTTTGTTTTGCCAAAGATACCTAACATGCAATATGGCCCGTTATTGAAGGCAACAAGTGGAGTACCCTAGGGGTGCAAGTGTGATTAGTGTTGTCCATTTTCATGCTTGTTTATCTTGAATTTAGGTCAAACTATTTTATTGTTTTTGATTTGCATACAAAACCCTAATTCTATCATGGCATAATTAGAAAGCTTTTAAATGCGGAATTTAAAGGTCCTAAATTATTACAACACAATATATGGGATGGGGGGTACAAATGTTCAAATGGGGATATTTTAACAAGAAATTAAACCTAAACTATTACATCCAAATTGAATTTTCACAAGGTATTTAATTGCACCATAATTAAATAAAATAAGATAAATATGCAAGATGCAAAAAATGGTTTTTGTATGTATGTAAAAAGGTATTTTTTATGTGTCAAATAAACAAAAATAAAATGAATTAATTTTTGGTATTTTTATGTATTTAGGACAAAACCCTAATTTTATAAATAAAAGGTATTTATTATATAATATATGCAATATTTATTAATTATGTACAAAAAATAAATTAAAAGGAAGTATATTATAAAAAAGTGATTTTTTAAGTTAAATATTAATAAAAATAAAAATGTATTATTTTTGTGTTTTTAACCTAAATATACTAATAAATATATAAGTATTTACATTATTTATTAAATATATATTATATGTACAAAAATTAAGTATTTAATATTTACAAAAAAAGTATATTTTTTACAAAATGTTTTCAAAAAGATAAAATAAAATGAAATCAGAAAATAAATATGTTTGTATTATTTCTAGTTATTTTAAATAAAAGTATATTTATGTTTATTTATGTACAAAACTAAATGAAGCCTAAATAAATATCAAATAAAATGCAAAAAATGTGGAAAAATAAATTTAATATTTTTTATGCTTTGACAAAAATAAATAAGTCAGAAACAAAAATCAAAAGTTAAAAATAATAAAAATAAAATGCAATGGGCCAAGGGGGTGCATGTGAAATGCAGTGGTGCAAAAAGGAAAAGAAATCTCAGGCCCAGCCCAAGAAAGGTTGTCTTCAACCTTCAGACAAACATTGAAAAACGTGCGCCTTTCTTGCTTCAAACACAACTCCTGATTCCTGGACTTTTAGCACAAACTTATAACATGAAAGATGTCAAGCATCAAGCCACGATTCCATACATATAAAAAACTTAACTTAACTATCAGAAATGAGAGAGAATTTCTCCATCCCTAATTCTTAACCTAAGTTTTTATCAATGTTCAGGTATTAAATTCTCTCAGCATATGCAATATAAATGGAAAGTGAGGATATGTATAGCTTCAGGGACATGAATATGACATTTTTCATTCATAAATCTAAACCTAACTCTTCCTAGATTGAGAGATAGAAGTCCATGAACTTACCTGTTCAGCTTGGATCGTGTCTGGCAATGGAGGCACTTTCAAGGCAAGGTGAGGATTGGTACAGCTTGCTTGAAGTCCAGGGATGCTATTCCAACCTTTAGCTTGCTTTGAAACCAAGTGAATCAAGCTATGGCAATCAACCTGCAAAACAGAAAAAGTGAAAATGGTGAAGTTGGTTAGAGGTGTTACAGGTCGTGTCCAATGCTTGGGATAGCTTGTATATGTGGTATGGAGTGTGTGTGAACTGGTTTTAGCAAAAATGCACGAGTGGATTGAGTTATGGAAGTCCAACTGCAGAGGTGAATCTGTTTTCTGTAGTAGGAGGGTGTTTTGATGAATGGTGAGGTTTTGAAGGTGTTTTGGTTGTGCCTTATCTCAGTTATGTTGTTTGGGATGTGTCTAACAAGTTTGTCCAAGCTAGTTCTTGCAGCAATGAGAGTTGGTGTGTGTTATGCAAGGTTTCTTCTCTCTTAAGCAAGAAATGGCAAGTTGGTTTTTCAAGCTTCTCTAGGCCCCTCAAGTATGCTGCATCTTTTTGTCTTGATCAGTGTGTTATGTCCCTAAACTTGTGCCAAAAGGATTTGTCTTGTACTTCAAAGATTGCAATCTTGACATAAAGTTAAACTTTTCAAAAATGGATATATTGCTTTTTCCATTTATGGCTCAATCTTGTATGCAATGTTTAAACACACAAGATAAGGCTTAAACACAAAGGATTGGAATTAAATTTACGAGTGTAAATGAGATTAGAGGCCTGTAATGTAGCTTGCATATGCTGAGTTTGAAAATGCACAAGTTAGGAACATGCCTTTGGCCATGAATCAAAGTGACTTTTGCTCATATTGCCAAATTCGATTCTCCATAACCACAAGGTTGTTTGATGAGTTCTTGGACATTTTGGAAATCTTGGAATGTGTACTACAATCCATCTTTGTAATGTAATTTGAAATTCCAAGTGGAAGCATGTGAAAAGTGGCCATGAAGTTGGGCAAAAATCCTGCCTAAAATAGGTCAAAATTTTTCTAAGTTAAGAATGTTTTGCACCCTTGTTCCAAAAATTATAACTTGAGATACAAGCTTCTTTTGAGGAAACTTTGTGAATCAAAGTTGTGGATTTTGCAATGGACTACAACTTTCATGTTTTGAGTTTTGTTTGAATCCAAATGCATCTTGATGAAAAAATGGGACAAAATTAGGAAAAAATTAGGGATTTTCATAACTTAGAAAATTTCTAAGTTATGAAAATTCTTCATTTCAAACCCTAATTTGTGATTTTTGATTTCTTGATGAACAAGTTTCATGATTTGGCATGTTTTGATGAAAAATGAATCTTGACACTTGATTTTGACCAAAAAGTCAAAGTTTAACTTTTCAGTATACAGTCAAAAATTGATCAATTGACTGGAAAATTCATCTGTCAATCTTGTGCATTTGGGATTTTTTGAACTTGTTGAACATGTCAACACAATTCCAAGGGGTCTTTGAGTCCATATGTGAGCTTGGTTTGCCATTGGCTAGGTCAAACAGTCAAAAATTGCCTTTGTGCAGTCAAAACCCTAAAAATGACCATTTTGCCCTTTTGGTGATCTGATCAAATTTCTTGTGGAATTGTGATCCAAACTTGACCAAATGGTTCATATGAGTTCATAATGTTGATGTGGGTCAAATTTCATGAGGTTTGACTGTCAATTGACCACAGTTGACTTTTTCCCCAATACAACTGATTTCTAGGTCAACTGTCCAATTGACTGGGCAAAGATTGGAATCAAGGCTTGAAACTTGGTATGGGTAAACTTGAGAGTCCAATATGAATCATGAAAGTCATTTTGGGCACTTTAGGTCAAAACATCTTTGTGCAAACTCAAACCCTAATTTGGGTCAACAGTGCAAGGAGGAGTCTTGAGCAGAGCAAACCCTAACTTGATCTTGAGCTCCAAGGGTCTTGTGGTGAGAAAATATTGAAGAAATGAGAGGGCAAATTTTGGGGTACAACAGTTTCCCCTGTTCAATCTTCTTGCACCTGAAGAGTTAGATTGGCAGGTTTGCCTTTCGCGTCTCGAAGGTAAAAGGAGATTGGACACTAGAGTGCCCTTAAATTTGCACTCATCAGAACAATGGATACGGGAATGGGCTTAGAGATGCCATTTGGAGATGGGCTTAAAGATGCCATCTGAAGGGTTTGTTGAACTGCAGTGTGATGGGTCAGAAGAATGAGTATCAAAATGGTATCCGTGTTTGGAATGTATTTGAACTGCATCTAAGGACTGAGTTTGTATGAGCAGAAGAATGGCCTCCGTGTCTGGGGCGTATCTGAGCTGTAATTATGTTTTAAAGTAGAACGAATATCAGAATGATTGTCGTGTCTGGAATGTATCTGTATCGTATCTGGGTAACAGAGAAACATCTGTATGGAGCAACTGCGTGCTGGGGACAAATTCTGAATGAGTGACAGAATGGAAACCATGTTTGGAGCGTATCTGGACTGTATCTGAAGTTGAAAGTTGTATGAGTAGCAGAATGACTTCCGTGTATGGAGTGTATCTGAAACTGTAACTAGGATTGAGATCCGTATGAGTAATAGAATGACTTCTGTGTTTGAAGTGTATCTGAAACTGTAGACAGAATGACTTCCGTGGCGAACGCACTGGGGAGAATCAAACTGGTGCTGTAAGGGTCAGAATGGCATCCATGTTTGAAATACATTGAACCTTGAGGTGGATAAATGAATCTGAATGAGAGATAGAATGGCTGCCGTGTCTGGAGCGTATCTAGTCCGTATCTGATTGCTGTAGTCCGAATGAGTAGTAGAATGACTGTCGTGTCTGGGGTGTATCCATACTGTATCTGACTTGAGATTCTGAATGAGTAATAGAATGACCGCCGTGTCTGGGGTGTATCCATACTGTATCTGAATAATTGTTAATGATTACCTTTTAATTTTATCCTGAAAAGGGTGAAATGTTAGCTAAAACACAAGGTTATGTGGCATGACATGTATGATGCAAAATAGTTATATCAATGTTTATGATATGAATGTAAATGAATGCGCATGTAAGCTGAAGAGTTGTCTTTGCTAAGGATAAATGAATCCCGGAAACAAAGAATCTTGACTGCCGCCAGGGAAGACAAGAATTTTGATTGCTGAGGATGAAACATCCTTGTTGACTACTGCTGGAGAATTAGGAGCTTGGGTTGTATACCAATCTTTTGGGGATTCTTGTCTTGAGGAGATCTTCACCGGAGAACCTCTGATCATCCCGTGAGGAACTGAGAATGAGAGTCTTCATTCTGCTTGGGGAGATGCAAAACCTCCAATTGTTGAGGGATCTTAGGACCACTGCGGGGAACTGGCATTCCTTGGTGACTTGCGGGGAATGAGAATTCCTGAAGATCTCTACTGGGGAAGTTCAGAATATGATAGACTCATGCTGGAGAGGTATGACTGAGAATCTTCAGTTTGGGTGGCAAGTATCTCTGTGGGGAGAAGGTACACTAGCCTGGTTCAGTTGGGGATTGATGGCTGGAAATCTTAGATCCGCTGGGGATTGGATTTTCAGATTTTTAAGGCTCCACTGGGGATTCTGAAACTTAACTCTGAGGGGAATCGAGTTCTGGAAGGCTCCCTGACCGGGGAAATCAGTGTTGGGAAAACCTTCCCTGTTGGGGATCCTGAAGTCTAATTCTGTTTAAGGAATTAAGTTATGACTGAGGAATTTGGATTTCAAATCTGCTGGCGATTTCTTCTGAAAGGGCATCAAGATATCTATTTGTACCTTTAACCTATCAGTAATCAACTTTCTTGATTCATAAGGAAATGATTATGTTCAAATGCATATGCCTATTTAACAAAACATTGGACGTTTCTCAAAATAAAACATAAATGTAGAAAAGCAAGAGAAGACAAAGCAAATTTCTGTATTTGGAAAAGTATTTGTATTAGCTTTCTATGAATATATTTGTACAAAGGAGGCAGTCATCCTAGTAAGAGGATGCCGTCGTAAAAATTGAAAAATTTATACAAAAGAAAGATGGCTATGTGAAACAATTTCATGGGATTCCATTCTGCTATAGCCTTCACAACTCTGAATATCTGTCCATTCAATGCTTCGTCTGCCGATGACTGGATTGATTAGAAGCTTGGAGCTGGTTGATGAAGAGATTGTCCTTAAAGTGATCCGACGAGACATAATCATACGCTTTAATTCCCTAACTTTTGCCTGAACCGCCCTTTTGGGTTTTCGATCCACCGGGAAACCCCTTTTTTGCCCAAGCCGCCCTTTCGGGTTTTCAACTTGCCGGGTGTACAGATTTTTTTGTTTTATCCCTAATTTTTTCCTGAACCGCCCTTTCGGGTTTTTGATCCACCGGATGCCCATTTTTTGCCCAAGCCGCCCTTTCGGGTTTTCGACTTGTTGGGTTATTTTATGCGTAGTATCTTTTGACTATGTCTGCGTTCGCAGGGTGCGGAAAATCGTCGCCGTCCATGGTGGTCAGAATCATTGCACCACCAGAAAATATGCTCTTGATCACAAATGGTCCTTCGTATGTAGGAGTCCATTTGCCCCTGGGATCACTTTGCGGCAGGATAATCCGCTTGATTACGAGATCTCCGACTTGATATACTTGACGTCTGACTTTCTTGTTGAAGGCCTTGATCATCCGTTTTTGATACGTTTGACCATGGCACACAGCAGCGAGTCGCTTCTCGTCGATCAAATTGAGTTGATCAAGTCGGGTCTGAATCCAATCATCTTCACTCAAACCAGAGTCCTTCATAATCCTTAAAGAGGGAATATGAACTTCCATGGGCAAGACAACTTCCATGCCATATACCAAAGAAAATGGGGTTGCCCCGGTTGAAGTACGTGCCGTCGTACGGTATCCATGCAGAGCAAACGGTAACATCTCATGCCAGTCCTTGTAAGTGACTGTCATTTTCTGAATGATCTTCTTAATGTTTTTATTTGCAGCTTCAACAACACCGTTCATCTTCGGCCGATAAGGAGATGAATTGCGATGATAAATCTTGAACTGTTCGCACAATGCAGTGATCATAGTATTATTCAGATTTGTACCGTTGTCTGTGATGATCCTGTCTGGAACACCATACCGGCATATAAGGTTTTGCTTGATGAAGCGGGAAACCACATTTTTAGTGACAGAGGCGAAAGAAGCTGCTTCGACCCATTTGGTGAAGTAGTCAATGGCAACCAGGATGAAGCGATGTCCGTTGGAAGCCGTGGGCTTGATCTCTCCAATCATGTCAATGCCCCACATTGCGAATGGCCAAGGAGCTGTCAATACGTTGAGAGGAACCGGAGGAATATGAATCTTGTCAGCGTAGACTTGACATTTGTGGCAAGTGCGGGAGTGCTGATGGCAATTTGCTTCCATGGTGGACCAATAATAGCCTGCCCTTAGGATCTTCTTAGCCATAGTATGCCCGCTCAAATGGGTGCCAAATGTACCGCTGTGCATCTCTGTCATGATTAACTCCGCTTCAGCTTTGTCAACACATCGAAGTAAAACACAATCATGGTTGCGCTTATAGAGGATGCCATTGCTCAGGAAGAACTTGGCAGCAAATTTCCTTAGGAACTTCTTGTCATTTACGGAAGCTCCTTCGGGATATTCTCTAGTCGTGAGATACCTTTTGATTTCGTGAAACCAGGGTTGTTCCACTACTTATTCGGTATTAATCTCGTGATAATGCGCAGGTTCATCCATTCGCTCGATGGTGATTTGGGGAGCCTCGTTATCCCAGTTGAGTTTAAACATAGAAGACATTGTTGCCAGAGCATCTGCTAGCTGATTCTCTTCTCGCGGGAAATGCTCGAAGGTAATTTGCTCGAAATGATGCAACAATGTTAGGACATGTTCTTTGTATGGGATAAGATTAGGATGTTTGGTATCCCACTCTTCTTTGATTTGACTGATAACCAAAGCCGAGTCCCCAAACACGATCAAAGATTTGATCCCCAAGTCTATAGCAGCCTTGAGACCGAAGATGCAAGCTTCATATTCAGCCATGTTGTTTGTGCAGCTGAAGCAGAGTCGAGCCGTGAAAGGAGTGTGACAACCTTCTGGGGAAATGAGTATCGCACCAATACCGTTTCCAAGTGCATTTGAAGCACCATCAAAGTACAGGGTCCATCGGGATCCCTTTTCGGGTCCGTCATACGGTCCGTTACCTTCAATGTTGTCCACATTCATGATGTCCTCGTCCGGGAAGTCGAATCTCATGGACTGATAATCTTCGATAGCTTGATGAGCTAGATGGTCAGCTAGTACACTCCCCTTTATAGCTTTTTGAGTGGTGTACTGGATGTCATACTCAGTTAGGATCATTTGCCATCTAGCTATTCTTCCAGATAAAGCAGGCTTCTCGAAGATATACTTGATAGGATCCATTTTGGAAATCAACAAGGTGGTATGAGTCAGCATATACTGCCTTAGTCGGCGAGCAGCCCATACCAAAGCGCAACAAGTTTTCTCGAGCAGTGAGTAGCGAGTCTCACAGTCGGTAAACTTTTTGCTAAGGTAATAAATAGCATGCTCTTTTCGACCAGACTCGTCATGCTGGCCCAAAACACACCCCCATTGAGTTATCCAAGACGGTCAGATACATGATCAATGGTCTTCCTTCGACGGGAGGCATCAGAATAGGAGGTTCTAGCAAATACTCCTTGATCTTATCAAAAGCAGCTTGGCAATCGTCGTTCCATTCGACTACCTGATCTTTATTTAATAATTTGAAAATTGGCTCACAGGTAGAAGTCAGATGAGATGTGAATCTGGAAATATAGTTCAAGCGCCCCAAGAACCCTATAACCTCCTTTTCAGTACGGGGAGCAGGCATCTCTTGTATTGCTTTTACTTTTGCTGGATCGACCTCAATGCCTTTGTTGCTGACAATAAACCCTAGAAGTTTTCCAGACCTAACTCCAAAAGTACACTTACTTGGATTCAGCCTGAGTTTGTACTCTTTCAACCTGGAAAACAGCTTTTCTAGATGTTCAAGGTGTTCCTCCTTTGTTTGTGACCGAGCTATCATATCGTCTACGTAAACTTCGATCTCATGATGTATCATATCATGAAATAAAGCTACCATGGCGCATTGATAAGTTGCCCCTGCGTTCTTCAATCCGAACGACATCACCTTGTAACAGAAAGTACCCCATTATGTAACAAAGGTTGTTTTCTCCATGTCCTCGGGGGCCATTTTAATTTGATTGTAGCCCGAGAATCCATCCATGAAAGAAAACACTTTGTGCTGAGCTGTGTTTTCAATCAGAATGTTAATGTGCGGTAGCGGAAAATCATCTTTGGGGCTGGCCCTATTCAAATCCCGGTAGTCTACACACATCCTGACCTTGCCATCTTTTTTAGGAACTGGCACGATGTTAGCAACCCATTGTGGATAGGATGTAACAGCCAGAAAGCCAACGTTGAATTGTTTCATCACTTATGCTTTAATCTTCTCAGACATGTCGGGCCTCATTCGGCGGACTTTTTGCTTGATCGGTGGACAATCCTCTCTTGTAGGGAGACGGTGAACCACGATGTCTGTGTCTAAACCCGGCATGTCTTTATAAGACCAGGCGAAGATTTCAACGTACTCATTTAACAGCTGTATCAGGCGCTCCTTGACACTTGGTTCCAGATTGGCACCCACTTGCACTTCCTTCCGGTCTTCCTCTGTTCCTAAATTGATAGTTTCCAACAACTTTTCGTGAGGCAAGATGGCCCTTTCCTCTTGCTGTAGAAGTCTGGCTAATTCCCCTGGTACTTCACAACCTTCGTCATCTTCATACTCAGCCTGATTGACCAGATCTTCAGAGTTATTGAAGGACATAGCAGAATAGTCACCCGTAGAATCCAGAGTGGATGGGTACCTGTATTTGTGAGCGTGGGTGTGTGTAAGGGATAGCCATCTTTAAACAAAAAAATGCAAAAAGGAAAGAAAATGAACACAGCAGTTTATCAATGAAAAACGTCCAATGAATCATTAAACATGGCATATGGATATGAAGATAATCAAAACCCTTACAAATGGACCTACATGCCCCGGGAAAGGCATGAGGTGAAAAAGTAGTGCACGGATTGTTCAAAAGTAATTATTACAGACCATAGGAAATGTTTGACAGATAATTACTGATTAATAAAAGTAATGGGGACAAAGTCCTTTACCTCCCAGTTGCGTAGTCCCCCTTTGATGGTTGGGTATATCCAATCTTCAATGTTGACCTCCTCGTCTTCACCTTCCAAAGCATTGATCCCATAGGGAGAGATCTTGATGGGTGTTCTTTCAACCTTCGAGCGGCGCATAGCTTTCTGCCCCGCAGCAGTGAATCCTAAACCAAACTTGTCTGTTTTGTGAGGAATGTCTGGCAACTGCCCCCATGTTGAGCTCTTCCCTTCCTTCATTGCGGCCTTCACGTCTTTTAGTGATGCCATCCTGGCCATCTGCTTTGGTACATCCGCTATCACTTTTGCTACTTCCACCTCAGGAGAGACTTCCTCGAAGTGCTGGAATGGTGTCTCAATGAATTCACCTTCTACCTCTACATATTAGAAGGAGTTCAGGTGGCTGATCATATACTCCTCTTCACCGTGGACGGTTATGATCTTTCCTTTGATAGGGTACTTCAACATTTGGTGCAGGGAAGAGGTGACTGCCCCAGCATTGTGTATCCATGGTCTCCCCAATAAGCAAGAGTATGACGGACGGATGTCCATCACATAGAAAGTTGAGGGGAACACCTCTGTGCCAACCTTAATGGGGATGTCTACCTCCCCATGTACCATTCTCTTTGACCCGTCAAATGCCCTTACAATGATATTACTTGGCCTTAACTCCAAGCCTTCACAGTCTAAACGGTCGAGGGCCTTCTTAGGCAGTACATTAAGAGAAGAACCAGTGTCGACCAGAACATGGGCCAGAGTAGTTCCCTGGCATTCTATTGACACATGTAATGCGTCGTTGTGTTTTCTTCCTTTTGAGGTTAGGTCAGCATCAGAGAAACCTAAACCGTTGTCTACTGTAAGACTGACTACACAATTTTGGAATTGGTCGGCAGAGGTTTCCTGGGGTACATGGGCGGTCTTCAGGAACTTTATCAATGCTTTGGCGTGCGCCTCTGAACAAAGTAGCAATGCTAACATGGAGATTTTCGAGAGGGTTTGCCCCAGTTGCTCTACCACGTCATAATCACTCTTTTTAATTATCTTCAAGATCTCCTCCATCTCCTTCTTAGAGGTTTCCGGGATGACCAAAGGTTGAGCCCTCGTCCTAACGAGCTCATCTTGGATCCCTTTACCCTTATCAACAGAAGTAGGAAGGACAACAACAGGAACAACAACATCTTCAATCAACGGGGCTCTAGCGGAAAGTTTTATTGGTGCAGGAATAACTTTGGCGGCAGATGAGGGTCCAAAGATTGCCTTTGGGGGGGCAATCTCTGGAGAAAATATTCTCCCACTTCGGGTGATCTTGCTTGTGCCGGCGATGTTTCCAATGCTGGCATCTTCTTCATCAAAGCTTCCTTCGGTTATTTCAACTTGTTTAATACCATGGTAGTAGATTTCTCCACCGTAATTCCATGGTATTGACTTTTCAGAACTGTAGGGGATAGGCCCTGGCATAGTTATTTTCAGAGGAACAGACGTTGTAGCAGATGTAATCTTAACAGGCTTTCTGACGGCCTTGGAAAGATTGGCGTGAATGGTGATAATTGAAACATCTTCAGTAGGGGTTGGAATAGCAGGAACTTTTTCAAACAGAATTTGTTGACTGTCCATCAGGCCTTGGATGCCTTTCTTCAGTAACGGGCAGTCAATTGGTAGAGAGTAACAACAGTAGTAGTCTTCTTTGCATCCCGGGAAAATCCCGACCCTTAATAGATTTAACTTGATGGTTAACAGCGGAGTTATCAGGTCATTGACATCAGAAACATACAAATCTTCCTCAATAGCATGGATATTTCGACCGTGCTTTGGCATCGGAGCAGATATCACGTTTGGTTTCTCTGGAGCATCGAACTCCACCTCTTTTGCATCTATCAATTCTTGAATTTTATTTTTCAGCGCCTAACAATTGTTTGTGTCATGTCCGACCTATCGGAATGGTAGGCGCATTTGGCATTGGCGTTGTAAGCTGGTGAGGTCGTATTCACATTTTTCGGCGCTTCTTTGATATTTGTGAGATTCAGCTTTAACAAGTGTGGAAGAACTTGCGCGGGCGTCATATTAATGCGGGTGAACTGCCGTGGTGGCCGTTCTCCCCATTGCTGTTTAGGTATGGACGGGTTATTGCGAGGCTGATCATTTGGTGGATTTTGGATCATTACGGCCCCCACAGTCGGCCTGCGCTCATTTCTTCCTGCTCCTTTTTGAGAATACATAACAGCTGTTTCTTTCTTTACCAGAAATGATTTCTTAGCAGTTGTAGATGCAGAGGCATCCTTCTGAATCTTCCCATTCTTGATACCGGCTTCTACCCGCTCGCCAGTCAGAATTAATTCAGTAAACCCCGAGGAAGAGCTACCGATTAGATGATTAAAGAATGGACCAGACATGGTCCCTAGGAACATATCAACAAGTTCTCTATCAGAAAGAGGTGGCTGCACTCTTCCAGCCAGATCACGCCACTTTTGGGCGTATTCCTTAAATCCCTCACCTGAGGCCATTCCCATACTCTGCAGCTGAGTACGGGTTGGTGCCAGGTCAGAGTTATACTGATATTGGTGATAAAAAGCAGCTGCCAGATCTTCCCAACTACGTACCTCCGACCTTTCCAGCTTGTAAAACCAGTCTAGCTGAGTGCCAGACAGGCTATCTTGAAAGAAATGTACCCAAAGGTTTCTGTCAGATGTGTGAGGTTGGATTCTTCGGACATATGACCTTAGGTGCATTTTTGGGTCGGACAGCCCGTCATATCTTGCAAAAATTGGCACTTTGAACTTCGGGGGGGATCACAATTCCAGCAATTAATCCCAAATCTTCGAAATCCAAACCGGGAACTCTCTGCAGCTCCATAGCTGCCAACCTATCTTCCAAGTTTTTGTATTTATCATCGGCGGGCGGATATTATTGCTCTGAGTAGTCTTCGTCTTCTTCAGCCTCTTCTTCTTCAGCTTCGGATTCGGAAGGTACCGCAGCCCCTTTTCCTTTACTGGTTTCTTCTTCGGATGCAGAAGGAAATTCAAGAACCCTTCTGGCTTCACCCTCAAACCTTCTCCCCAAGGTAGCCACCCCGACTCTCTTCTTCTTCTTTTTAACTTGGTCTTTGTTCCCTAGCAGGGCTTTCAGATCCTCCTGACCCTTTGCCAAGGTCATCAGGAGTTGTTGAAACTGTGCGTTCTGAGACTGCAAGTCCTTGACCGTCTGTTCGAGATCCATCTTACTGAAATAAACAGCAGAAAGATAAGGAAACCTGGTGTGGAGACCTTCTTATGCACATGATGAATGGTATGCTTATGTATGCAATGCATTTAAGATTTAGAAAGTTCAAAATTGTTGCAAACAAAAAGAACACACGTCATATTAATAAGAAGAAATTTGTCAGTACATAAATGCCCCATGGGCCAAATATTACAAAAACTTCTCAAGGTAAAAAGACGTTGCGCATCCTCTTTGGTGCGATGTAGGTGTTGAGGGTATCTTCCTCATGGAGTCGGCGGGTAAGCTCCAAAACCTTCTCCTCACTGGCATAGAAGCTGGCTTCAAAAGTGTTTTGTTCCTCCTTGAGTTGGATCCAACTCTTCTGCATCTCCTCCCACGATGTAGGCATGTCCGGGTATAGGACGGTGTAGAGAACCTCTCCTTCCGTAACGGGCTCTTTAATCACAGGGAGAACATGAGGATAAGGCATCATTAGACTCTGGGCTCGGGCTCGTACCCACTTGAGATAAGGCTCAAGAGGGATGGAGTTCTTGTGCCCCAGTGTCTTGCTGTCAACCTTGTTAGGCATCCTCCAAGCTCTGATGAATCTTTGGCGAAGTCCTTGCGCATCGTTGTCGAAGTCAAAAACCAGGTCAGGAATTAACATGTCGTGAGGGCCATCCCTCCGTGCATATCCAAATTGTCTCAAGGCTAGACAAGGGTTGTAGGTAATGCCTCCTCTAATGCCAAGTAATGGAACATTAGGGAACTCTCCGCAACGATCGACGATGATGACATTTTCTCTGGACCGAGAACACCAATGTACATCAGAGTGAGTGAGGGTCATCAATCATTGTGACCACCTTAAACCTTGGTCATTCTTCAAGACAGATTGTGGAAGGTGCGAAATAAACCACCTTGCAAGGAGAGGAGTACAACACATAAGAACACCCCTCTTTCTCATTGTTCGTGTGTAAAATGAGTGAAGAATGTCCCCAAGCAATGTTGGTATTGGATTCCTGGATAAGAAGATTTTGACGGCGTTGACATCTATAAGCTGGTCAGGATTTGGGAATAAGACCAAACCATAGATGAGGAGGGCCACAATTTCTTCAAAGGCTTGAAGGTCCAATGAATTCCAACACTCTTGTGCCTTCTCAAACAAGAATTTTGCTAAGAAGCCTTTAACACCGCTTCTAGTTTCCCAATGCCCCTTGAGATCAGATGGCTGCAGGTGTAGTGCTTGAGCAACATCTTCAGGCTTTGGTTCCTTTTTCGTACCGTTGTAGGGTAGTTGATTAAGGATAGGAATTCTCAGGAGTTGAGAAAATTCCTCCAAAGTGGGTACCAACTGGTAGTCGGGGAAAGTGAAACAGTGGTGAAGGGGGTCAAAGAACTGAAACAACACCTTTACCATGTCCTCTTCAATGTTGGTGCTGACTAGGCTGAGCAGTCTACCATGTCTTTCACTGAAGGGAGAGCTTTCCGGAATTCTTGATGTGAGCTCCTTGAGTTGAGGAGGGATCCTCACAAGGTTGACTTGGATAGTTTTCCTGCGAGGAATTTCCATGACCTACAAAACAAGAATAAAGATGAAGATCTAAACCCTTGAAATGGTTAGTGAATGTATATGATGCTTTATGATGTTTATGATGTATGCACAATACATATGTACAAACAATTCACACCAAACCCTAGTTTCAGGCTTGCATGGGGTTTCATAGGTAAGTACCCTCTTGAGTGTAGTTGGCTTAAAAACCTGTCCTATAAATAGTAACCGGGTTCTAAGGAGCTCAATATCACTGGATTGTTTTCATTGTTCATTGTTTTGGTTTATCCACTTAACTAGCGACCAAAATATTCCAAGAAAACAACCCTCAATGAGTGTAGTATCGAGTATCTACCAACTTCGGACTGCACCAAAGCCGGTCATCTCACTACCCCTAATGAAAGGCCAAGATGGTCAAGTAAGGTTTTAGGTCATTAGTGCTTAGTGACATCACTCAGCGGCCCCGTACTCTCCTTGATTGAACTCAAGGGTTACCGGTACTCACAAATATGTCGCACTAATATAGCTATTGCTTCAACCGTGTCGGTATACCCCGCACAATTTCCACAACGTATTGCTATCTATGAATGTTTCCCCAAATCCGGGTGTAGGATTTCAAACCCAAACAAGAGAGCCAAGATATAAAGCAATCAAAATAAACAATTAGTCATGCAAGAGGGTGATCTAAGCCCTAAGGTTACTCCACTTAAAAGTTTTCCCCAGCAGAGTCGCCAGTTCTGTGGTACGGTGGGAGAACTGACTTGGGTTTTGTGTTTGTTTTCGCAAATGTTTTGGTTGAGCAAGAGTCGCCACCGACTTTTTATTTTATCCTAAGGAAAGGTTAAAAAGCACAGCAAAAACCTTTGAGATGTTTTCTTGGGTTCAGGGAGTAGATTATAGAAAGGGAAGGTATTAGCACCCTTTCTATCCATGGTTATCCATGGGCTCTTAGTTACTTGCTTAGATCACTTGCCTTGCATTTTCAATTGTTTGAAATGGTGCTTTCAATTGTTTGAAATGGTGCTTTGTGTGTGTTTTGAAAGATATTTTGAAAAGAGGCCATGGTGGTGGCAACCTTTGTAATGATCCATGTTTTAATGTATACAAAGGTGTATTTGTCTTTTGAAAAGTTTTCAATGTTTTGAAAGTTTGTTTTGAAAATGTGTTGTGAGGTGTGGTTTTGAAAAATAGGCAAGTGTTTTTGTTTTGCAAGTTGGCAAGTAACCAAGAGCTATCTACCCTAAATTTCTCAAAGATCTTTGCTATGTTTTAACCCTTTTAACAATTTTGTTCCACCATTGTATTTGGTGGACAATCTTGTGTTAGGATGTGAACAGGACGGGCGCGGGTCATCGTTTAGACCATGATTGCAATGGTGCCAAGTGTCTTTGGGCAATTTTTCCTTTAAGGGACTTGATCATTTTTAGGCAACTTTCGAAAGCGTCATCGAGAGACTATGATCATTTGATTTGTTTTGTTTTGCCAAAGATACCTAACATGCAATATGGCCCATTATTGAAGGCAACAAGTGGAGTACCCTAGGGGTGCAAGTGTGATTAGTGTTGTCCATTTTCATGCTTGTTTATCTTGAATTTAGGTCAAACTATTTTATTGTTTTTGATTTGCATACAAAATCCTAATTCTATCATGGCATAATTAGAAAGCTTTTAAATGCAGAATTTAAAGGTCCTAAATTATTACAACACAATATATGGGATGGGGGTACAAATGTTCAAATGGAGATATTTTAACAAGAAATTAAACCTAAACTATTACATCCAAATTGAATTTTCACAAGGTATTTAATTGCACCATAATTAAATAAAATAAGATAAATATGCAAGATGCAAAAAATGGTTTTTGTATGTATGTAAAAAGGTATTTTTTATGTGTCAAATAAACAAAAATAAAATGAATTAATTTTTGGTATTTTTATGTATTTAGGACAAAACCCTAATTTTATAAATAAAAGGTATTTATTATATAATATATGCAATATTTATTAATTATGTACAAAAAATAAATAAAAAGGAAGTATATTGTAAAAAAGTGATTTTTTAAGTTAAATATTAATAAAAATAAAAATGTATTATTTTTGTGTTTTTAACCTAAATATACTAATAAATATATAAGTATTTACATTATTTATTAAATATATATTATATGTACAAAAATTAATTATTTAATATTTACAAAAAAAGTATATTTTTTACAAAATGTTTTCAAAAAGATAAAATAAAATGAAATCAGAAAATAAATATGTTTGTATTATTTCTAGTTATTTTAAATAAAAGTATATTTATGTTTATTTATGTACAAAACTAAATGAAGCCTAAATAAATATCAAATAAAATGCAAAAAATGTGGAAAAATAAATTTAATATTTTTTATGCTTTGACAAAAATAAATAAGTCAGAAACAAAAATCAAAAGTTAAAAATAATAAAAATAAAATGCAATGGGCCAAGGGGGTGCATGTGAAATGCAGTGGTGCAAAAAGGAAAAGAAATCTCAGGCCCAGCCCAAGAAAGGTTGTCTTCAACCTTCAGACACACGTTTGAAAAACGCGCGCCTTTCTTGCTTCAAACACGACTGCTGATTCCTGGACTTTTAGCACAAACTTATAACATGAAAGATGTCAAGCATCAAGCCACGATTCCATACATATAAAAAACTTAACTTAACTCTCAGAAATGAGAGAGAATTTCTCCATCCCTAATTCTTAACCTAAGTTTTTATCAATGTTCAGGTCTTAAATTCTCTCAGCATATGCAATATAAATGAAAAGTGAGGATATGTATAGCTTCAGGGACATGAATATGACATTTTTCATTCATAAATCTAAACTTAACTCTTCCTAGATTGAGAGATAGAAGTCCATGAACTTACCTGTTCAGCTTGGATCGTGTCTGGCAATGGAGGCACTTTCAAGGCAAGGTGAGGATTGGTACAGCTTGCTTGAAGTCCAGGGATGCTATTCCAACCTTTAGCTTGCTTTGAAACCAAGTGAATCAAGCTATGGCAATCAACCTGCAAAATAGAAAAAGTGAAAATGGTGAAGTTGGTTAGAGGTGTTACAGGTCGTGTCCAATGCTTGGGATAGCTTGTATATGTGGTATGGAGTGTGTGTGAACTGGTTTTAGTAAAAATGCACGAGTGGATTGAGTTATGGAAGTCCAACTGCAGAGGTGACTCTGTTTTATGCAGTAGGAGGGTGTTTTGATGAATGGTGAGGTTTTGAAGGTGTTTTGGTCGTGCCTTAGCTCAGTTATGTTGTTTGGGATGTGTCTAACAAGTTTGTCCAAGCTAGTTCTTGCAGCAATGAGAGTTGGTGTGTGTTATGCAAGGTTTCTTCTCTCTTAAGCAAGAAATGGCAAGTTGGTTTTTCAAGCTTCTCTAGGCCCCTCAAGTATGCTGCATCTTTTTGTCTTGATCAGTGTGTTATTTCCCTGAACTTGTGCCAAAAGGATTTGTCTTGTACTTCAAAGATTGCAATCTTGACATAAAGTTCAACTTTTCAAAAATGGATATATTGCTTTTTCCATTTATGGCTCAATCTTGTATGCAATGTTTAAACACACAAGATAAGGCTTAAACACAAAGGATTGACATTAAATTTATGAGTTTAAATGATATTAGAGGCCTGTAATGTAGCTTGCATATGCTGAGTTTGAAAATGCACAAGTTAGGAACATGCCTTTGGCCATGAATCAAATTGACTTTTGCTCATATTGCCAAATTCGATTCTCCCTAACCACAAGGTTGTTTGATGAGTTCTTGGACATTTTAGAAAGCTTGGAATGTGTACTACAATCCATCTTCGTAATGAAATTTGAAATTCCAAGTGGAAGCATGTGAAAAATGGCCATGAAGTTGGGCAAAAATCCTGCCTAAAATAGGTCAAAATGTTTCTAAGTTAAGAATATTTTGCACCCTTGTTCCAAAAATCATAACTTGATCTACAAGCTTCTTTTGAGGAAACTTTGTGAATCAAAGTTGTGGATTTTGCAATGGACTACAACTTTCATGTTTTGAGTTTTGTTTGAATCCAAATTCATCTTGATGAAAATGTGGGACAAAGTTAGGAAAAAATTAGGGATTTTCATAACTTAGAAAATTTCTAAGTTATGAAAATTCTTCATTTCAAACCCTAATTTGCGATTTTTGATTTCTTGATGAACAAGTTTCATAATTTGGCATGTTTTGATGAAAAATGAATCTTGACACTTGATTTTGACCAAAAAGTCAAAGTTTGACTTTTCAGTATACAGTCAAAAATTGATCAATTGACTGGAAAATTCATCTGTCAATCTTGTGCATTTGGGATTTTTTTGAACTTGTTGAACATGTCAAGACAATTCCAAGGGGTCTTTGAGTCCATATGTGAGCTTGGTTTGCCATTGGATAGGTCAAACAGTCAAAAATTGCCTTTGTGCAGTCAAAACCCTAAAAATGACCATTTTGCCCTTTTGGTGATCTGATCAAATTTCTTGTGGAATTATGATCCAAACTTGACCAAATGGTTCATATGAGTTCATAATGTTGATGTGGGTCAAATTTCATGAGGTTTGACTGTCAATTGACGACAGTTGACTTTTCCCCCAATACAGTTGATTTCTAGGTCAATTGTCCAATTGACTGGGCAAAGATTGGAATCAAGGCTTGAAACTTGGTATGGGTAAACTTGAGAGTACAATATGAAGCATGAAAGTCATATTGGGCACTTTAGGTCAAAACATCTTTGTGCAAACTCAAACCCTAATTTGGGTCAACAGTGCAAGGAGGAGTCTTGAGCAGAGCAAACCCTAACTTGATCTTGAGCTCCAAGGGTCTTGTGGTGAGAAAATATTGAAGAAATGAGAGGGCAAATTTTGGGGTACAACACGGTCCATTCCAGTCCTTAATCGCGTTGTAAGTCATCCATAACCCCGCTCTTTTCTTGAATTTGTATCTTGGGATTTACGCATTGTTAACCTGAATCAATTGCATATTCTTAACCTATGAATCATTTGCAAGCTTTTGACATTACCCAATTGCACTTTAATGGTCTGTAACGAAATCCACCATTGTTAGGATTTCGTGTTTGGTTTTAGGGCTTTTTGTTTCAAGAATAATTAGCCTTCATAATGGGCATGGTTGCAATCAAGAGGATGAGACGACCTCAACCATGGTCTTAGATATCATTTCCATGGCCTGTAGGAGATTTTGGATGAACCTCTGTTTGTAGCGACAGACATTTGTCTGTGGGTATAAGTGGCTCAACCTTTAGCCACGGTTCAAGAACAGGGACGATGAGTTGTCACCTCCCCATAGGCCTGTTCAAACATTGGCGCGCGTTTTTCTGAAAATCCCATTATTGCATTTGTTTTTTATATTATTATTATTTTGTAATATATTAACAAATAGAAACAAGTGCTCTAGTGGTTGCCACGCAGGTTTTCAAGGCATTAGAGGCTGGAGGTCAAGGGTTCGATCCCTGCCTCCAGCATTTTTTCCAAGGCATTAGAGGCTGGAGGTCAGGGGTTCGATCCCTGTCGATACGGTGTACCAGAGAGGATCATTACGGACAATGGTACAAATCTCAACAACAAAATAATCACCGAGCTCTGCAAGTAGTTCAAGATACAACATCACAACTCTTCTCCCTACCGGCCGAAGATGAATGGGGTTGTTGAAGCGGCTAATAAGAACATTAAGAAGATTGTGCAGAAGATGACGATGACATACAAAGACTGGCACGAGATGTTACCATTTGCTCTTCATGGGTACCGTACCTCAGCACGGACGTCAACAGGGGCAACCCCCTATTCCTTGGTATATGGCATGGAGGCCATCTTACCCATTGAAGTTCAGATACCCTCTCTTCAGATTATGAAGGATGCAGGTTTGAGTAAAGATGACTGGATCCAGACCCGGCTTGATCAGCTGAACTTAATCGATGAAAAAAGACTTACTGTTATTTGTCATGGTCAGACATATCAAAAACGGATGATCAAGGCATTTAACAAGAAAGTTAGACGACAAGAGTATCAAGTTGGGGATCTGGTGATCAAGCGTATCATCCTACCTCAAGGTGATCCCAGGGGCAAATGGACCCCTACTTACGAAGGGCCATTTGTGGTTAACATCATTTTCTCAAGAGGAGCTATGATTCTAACCACCATAGATGGTGACGACCTTCCTCACCCCGTCAATGCAAACATAGTGAAAAATACTACGCATAATCAAAGACCCGCTAGGTCGACTGACCTAGGCAAAAGTAAGGGCTTCCCGACGAACCAAAAGGGTTCGGGAAAAAATAAGGGATGAAAATGAAGAAAAAACTGTACACCCGGCAAGTCGAAAACCTGAAAAGGCGGTTTAGGGAAAAAAAGGGTATCCCGGTGGACTGAAAACCCAAAAGGGCGGTCCAAGCAAAAATTAGGGATCAAAGTGTAACACTATGTCTCATTGGATCACCTTGCAACCAGACTTCGGTATCGACTATCAATCTCGGACGACACTAATCAATCTGATCTACCTTCAACCAAGTAGCAAAGTGATGAGATGCTTAAGGACATAAAGGCAATAGCAGAGTTGGAACCCAGTGGGATTGTTCACATAGTTGTTTTTCTTTGTTTTTCAAAAATTGTCTAAACTCTATGTTTCGGCGGCGTTCTCTTACTAGGACGTCAGCCTCTTGTTCAAAAATGCCTATTTACAGGCCCAACTTCAAAGTCAATACAATTCATTTTCAGAGAAATTTCAAACTGTTTTTCCTTTTTCTGTTTTGTTTTGCAAAGAACGTCCAATGTTCATTTTTTATATATGCATTTGACATTAATTGTTGCTCATAAATATTTACATGCGAAACAAAAGACGATTACTTGTAATATCAGAAACAGGGGCAAATAAGATTCATCCAAACTTTACAGTTGCTCTGTCCACCAGGTACAAGGATAAATTTAGCTGAAGAGTATGACTGAGATACATTCACTCCCTGCAGAATAAGAAAAAGACAGTAATGTTAACTCTCCCCAGCTGAGACTCACAACCGCGAACGAGTCGGCAATATTCTCCCCAAGCAGAGTTTATCTACCATTGGCACTAAAAAGTCTTAATATCCCCAGCGGAGTATAAAAAAAAATATCCCCAGTGGAGTCTGGAAAATCTTCCCCAGTGGAGTTTGGAGGATCATCCCCAGTAGACTCTGGAAGATTGTCCCCAATAGAGCCTAAAAGGTTATCCCCGGTGAAGTCGCAACAGAAAGATCATCCCCAGCGGAGTTCATTCCTTGCACAAACAGAAACTCAAATCCCCAACAGGATTCAGTATCACCAGCAACGGTAATTCATCCCCAGCTGAATTTATCAGCGGAATCCTCTACAGAGCATCTCTTCCCCATAGAATAATCTCCTCATCAGTTTATTCCCCAGCGGAGTTATCCTCTCCTGCAGGTTTATTCTCACAATCATCTTCGTTCGATATCCCCAGCCGAAACGAAGAATTCAACTCTTTTCTCCAGAAGCTATCCAGGATTTATTTTCCCCAGCTACAAACATCACATTTTCATACATCATGACACATGCATATACGCATCATGCAATCACAATCTTATTTATTTTGAGAACATCATTGCTTGATACATATCATGCATTACATAAAGCTAGTTGTTACCTTTCAGGAAAGATACAATTATATTCTCACAAAGTTCAAGCTATGAAGCTCTTATCTGAGTTGAATTACAGACAAGTTCCTAAATCTCAGCAAAGATGTTTTCTCAGTTGAATTACGGGCAAGTTCCTAAATCTCATCAAAGTGGTTCAATTATGGGCAAGTTCCTAAATTTCAGCAAAGTAGTTGAATTACAGGAAAGTTCCTGAATCTCAGCAAAGTAGTTGAATTACGGGCAAGTTCCTAAATCTCAGCAAAGTAGTTGAATTACAGACGGGTTCCTAAATCTCAACACCTCAATTGAATTACGGACGAGTTCCTAAATCTCGAACCCCAGTTGAATTACGAACGAGTTCCTAAATCTAGACACCCCAGTTAAATTACGGACGAGTTCCTAAATCTAGACACCTGAGTTGAATTACGGACGAGTTCCTAAATCTCGACACCCCAGTTGAATTACGGACGAGTTCCTAAATCTCAACACCCCAGTTAAATTACGGACGAGTTATTAAATCTCGACATCTCAGTTGAATTACAGATGAGTTCCTAAATCTCGACACCTCAGTTGAATTACAGACGAGTTCCTAAATCTCGACACCCCAGTTGAATTATGGACGAGTTCCTAAATCTCGACACCTTAGTTGAATTACGGACGAGTTCCTAAATCTAGACACCTCAGTTAAATTGCGGACGAGTTCCTAAATCTCGACACCTCAGTTGAATTACGGACGAGTTCCTAAATCTCGACACCTTAGTTAAATTACAGACGAGTTCCTAAATCTCAGCAAAAATGTTTCCTCCATTGAGTACGGACGATCGAAGTTCCTAAATATCAACAGAGATGATTCCTCAGTTGAGTACGGAAGATCAAAATTCCTAAATATCGACAGATATGACTCACCAGCAGAATAACGGACGATGAAGCTCCTAAATTCCTACCTCTCTCAACAAAGATCAGCCTTCCCCAGCGGCATTTTCCTCAAACGACATGTATACAAGATCTCGCTAAGGAATCTCTTATGCGATCGACACTCCTTCAGATGGCATCTTTAATCCCATCCCCTCGTCATAAATGGCATCTGTAATCCCATTCTCGACATCACAAGGCAACTACCATTGCATGCGAGTGCAAATTTCTGGGCACTCTAGTGTTCAATCCTCTTCCACCTTCAGATTACGAAAGGCACGAAAGCCAATCTACATCCTCAGGTTTAAGAAGATTGAACAGGGGCAGCTATTGTACCCCAAAATTTTCCCTCCCATATTTCTCAAAACATTGCAAGAAAGATCTCCAAGTTGCTCAAGGTAGTCCAAGGGTTGGCTAGACAAGCTCTCTCCTAAGGCAGTCTACCCCAAATTAGGGTTTCATGTTGCATCAAGATCCTTGAATACAAGTGACCCCAAGTGCTCACCAATGTCCTAATATGTTCTCAAGATCATCCATGTCAATTTTCAAGCCTTGCAGAGGAAGTTTGCTCAGTTAATTGCTCAAAGGTCCAAAAATCGACTGTGTTAGGGCAAAAGTCAATTGTGACCCACATACAGTCAAACATCAAGATTTTTGGTCAACATCCTCATTTTGAATATATTTCATCATTTGATAAAGGGTTGATCATGATTCATCAGGGATTGTTCATAATTCATCAAGACTCAAAAGTTGCTAAATTAGGGTTTTGTAGGAAAAGTCAACTCAACTTTGACCAAGCATAACTTTATCATACTTTATGATAAATGACCCATACAAAGCTCATTTTGAAGAGGATGCTATTCCCTAAAATCCATATTCATCTCCCAAGTTCAAAATATGCACTCACAAGAAGATATGAATTTGGACATTATAGGTTATTTTGAAAAGTCAACAAAAACACCTTTTTTGTCAAAGCTTCATACTTGAGTATGGAATATTAAAATGAGATGATACAAAAAGGGTTGATTAGAGTACATCTCAAGCTTTCTAAAAAGTCAAAGAACCCCTCCAAATAGTTAAAATTGAAGAAGTTATGCATTGTTGAAGTTGACCTTTTTTGCATAATTGCCAAAAGTCAACTATCCCCAAAACTTCAAATTTTGCCAAATGGGCCCATTCTTTTTCACTTGTTTTGGGTTGGCATCATAGCCCAAGTGCTCTAGCCTTTGCCACTTGTCCATATCATATTTTTATTAATTATTTTGATTTTTATTTGAATTAACTTGATTTAAATCAAAATAAATCAAATAAAAATCCAAAGCATTGATAACAAAGGATCTTTTGATTGTTTCAGGCTCTAATCACAGCTAGCAAGGAATTCAAATTCGCATCAAGCCATATGTGTAAAAAAAGATTGGAAATAAGCCATGTTTGGAAAGTTGTTCAAAGCAAATCAAATCCATATTAAAGTCATTGAAAGAAGGAGATTTGGACTGAATAAACAACCCTAATGCATTGTGTGATACATAAGGAGGCGAGGGAGATCAAAATAAGGGTTGGAAACAGGAGAGAGAGAGAGAGAGCAAACTAAATCTGAAAAATATCAAAGAAAGTGGGAGATCGAATTAGTGGTTAGAGGCATCCTCAAGGCCTGTTACTTGTCTCAATCGCTTCCTGGTATTCTCTAGAAGCTAAAGCAACCCAGAACCGGTCCATTCCAGTCCTTAATCGCGTTGTAAGTCATCCATAACCCCGCTCTGTTCTTGAATTTGTATCTTGGGATTTACGCATTGTTAACCTGAATCAATTGCATATTCTTAACCTATGAATCATTTGCAAGCTTTTGACATTACCCAATTGCACTTTAATGGTCTGTAACGAAATCCACCATTGTTAGGGTTTCGTGTTTGGTTTTAGGGCTTTTTGTTTTAGGAATAATTAGGCTTCATAATGGGCATGGTTGCAATCAAGAGGATGATACGACCTCAACCATGGTCTTAGATATCATTTCCATAGCCTATAGGAGATTTTGGATGAACCCCTGTTTGTAGCGACAGACATTTGTCTGTGGGTATAAGTGGCTCAACCTTTAGCCACGATTCAAGAACAGGGACGATGAGTTGTCACCTCCCCATAGGCCTATTCAAACATTGGCGCACGTTTTTCTGAAAATCCCATTATTGCGTTTGTTTTTTATATTATTATTATTTTGTAATATATTAACAAATAGAAACAAGTGCTCTAGTGGTTGCCACGCAGGTTTTCAAGGCATTAGAGGTTGGAGGTCAGGGGTTCGATCCCTGCCTCCAGCATTTGTTATTTTTCCAAATTATTTCAGGTGATTCAGTGTGCGCTCAAGCCAAGCATCCATCATATTTCCTCACCATCCAACACGCCAGATGGCCAGATGGCCAGATCTGGTGGCCATCATTGAGGGCATACCAAAAGGCCAGTCAAACGTAATGCACAGGATTGGCAAAAGTCAAACGGACCTCTCTTCAATTGGGCCAGATTTCTTGCTTTCTACACCCTCCAATCAGGCCCATTTTCACTCGTCATATCTTTTATTCATTATTCATTTTATTTTATTTAAATTGTTTAATTAATTACTAACCAATAAATTAATTTTATTTTTTTTAATCAAAAATCACAAAAAATATTTTATGTCCAATTAAATTTCAAAATTTTATTTTTTCATTAATAAATACTAATTAATTTAATTAGGTAAATTTTAGATAAATTACATTTATTTTTGCAAATAATTAAAAATCAATTAAAATAATTAGGTTTTAACATTAGTTTAATTATTTTATTTTCTTTCCTAAATTAACAAAAAAATCCAAAAATATGTCTTTTAATTATTATTTTTTAATTAATTAATAACTAATTGATTTAGCATTTAACTTTAGGATTTAATTTCTTTTCTTAAAAAATAAAAACAACAAAAAAATTTCTTTTAATTTAGAGGGTCAAAATCCTAATTCCGCATTCGATTTAATTTCGCATCGCGCGTTTTATTATTATATCCAATTATTGTATCTGCTCCCGGCTTGTAATAATTTTAATTAGGACATTTATTTATTTTTCCGCTTTTAAATTCCAAAGGGTTGTTTTTGGCTATGTAAATACCCGAAGCCTTGTAATAGTTTAGTTTAAATTCCGCACTTTAATCTCTCTAAATATTCAACTGTTAGATGTTTGATAATAGGGTTTGCATGACAAGAATGTATGGCTAAATTTAAAACAGTTAGATCACTCTAAACATGTGCAAAGATAAACAATCTGAAATCAACACACTCGCACATGCGCACTCCTAGGGTACACTCCCACTTGGTTTCCTTTGTAAACGGTCATTGAGTATAGGTTGTTTTAGAGGTCACCCTCTTGTCTAAAAGATCATAGTTGCCTCGGAAAGGTTGCCTCGGATATTGTTGCCTCGGATAAATGATCTAAGACATTAGGGTTATTACTAATACATCCTAACATTGCTTTAGTGACTGTATGTCCCTCTTTCGAATTGACCCTTAAACTCCAATGACGGTGCTACCTACTCACTAATAGTGGGATGTCATTGTCTAAAGGAAACAAACATAGAACGATTCCTTTTTCGAGTAGGTAGATTAGTTCTTAAGTACTTTCTCAAATAAACAAAACTTTTTCACACTTACACTCTTTTACAAACAAAGTTTTCAAAAAACACTTCATTACACTCTTGAAGACAGAAGCAAGAGTTAAATCAAAGTTAAAACAAAAACTTTTCAAAACCCACAAACACAAAGAAAACAATTTTTGAAAACAATGAGCAAATACCTAAGAGCCCGTGGATAACCACGGATAGAAAGGGTGCTAATACCTTCCCTTTCTATAATCTACCCCCCGTACTCAGAAATATCTCGAAAAAGGAATTTTTCTGTGCTTTTTCCCTTTCCTTGTTGGATAAAATAAAAGTCGGTGGCGACTCTTGCTTACCACGACATTTTGCAAACACAAACGCAAAACGCTAACCAGCATTCCAAAAATAGTCAGTTCTTCCACCGTATCACAGAACGCACCTCATTTTTTTGTAAAATTCGGATATGCATATCGGTAACCACTTTTTTTGTAAAAAATGAGGTGTATTCGGATATCCATATCCAAAATCACTTTTTTCGTAAAAAATGAGGTGCGTTCGGATATGCATATTCGAATTTTGGAGGTATTTTGGATTTTTCGCTAGAGGTCTGAAAGAAGAGTACTAGGTGTCAAAAGAAATTCTCAAGGGAAGGTTATGTTTTTGGTGTTGATGTTGAGTATGTGATAGGATCGTGAAGTTAATTTTAGACAATTTAAATATTTAAGTTATTAGTTGATTTTAATTTAGTTGGGCTTTTATTATTTAGTTAAGATTTTTAGCCTCTCTCTCTCTCTCTCATGATAATACTTTTAAGAGAGGTTTGGAATTATCAAATGAAAGGAAAAAGTCTTTATTTTATTAGTTAACTTTATTTGTCTGTCTCTAGTATATATATTTCCAGCTTTTATTAGTTTTGTTAGGGTTCTAGATTTATCTATCTAACAATTGGTGTTCTCATTTATCTCACTTATGTTTAAATTCATGATAATATTATTGTTTGATGGGAAAAAAGATGCTTATTGGTGGATTCTTTGTTTTGAGAAATTTTTCAAGGAGCATGATACACCTGAGTCGTTGAAGATTTTGAAAGTTGTTGGAGCATTGAGAGGTTCTTCTCTCAAATGGTGGATATGGCGGTCTCGTGTCCATTGCATATCTAGTTGGGATACATTTACAACAACATTGTTATGGCGGTTTAAACCTGAACGGCGAGAAATTTTACCAATTTAGGATGAGGAAGAGGAACTGATTGAAGAGTCTTCACCCTTGATAGAGAAAAGTGTTACACTAGATGCATATCTCTCAAATTTTGTTGTGGATTTTGAAAAATCACATAATGAAACATCTCCACAAGAACCATCAAAGGTGATTTCGTTCACTGAGGAGCCAAATTTGGTTATCGAACCAATTACTATGGTTGAAGTTAAGCACAACCAAAATTGTTTTCCTTCTTCTCCACTTAATACTAAAATCACATGTTTGATATCTTTAACACCTCCCATGGCCAAAACTCAACCCAACAACAAATATGTTAATGATGATGTAAATTTCGCGATTCCATCGAAATTGCAGAACGCCAATTTACAAACGAAAACCAATTTCACCCCTTCCCCATTGACTTTTACTATGTTGAAAGAGGAGAAATCACAACTAAACACTTCCAGTTTTTATCAAGTTGTTTCCACCCTTTCTCTACCACCTCCAAAACCATCAAAGTCGATATATCGCTCACAAATCAATTGCTTTTTCATCACAGAAACTCAATTTTCTTCTCCGCCATTGGAGCCTCAAGATGTCAAACTACTTCTTCCACCACCACCACCAAAACCACCAGATCCAAACTTCTAGAAGACCGTAGTGAAATCTCACAACGCAACTAAAACAACTCCTCCCTGACCATGGTATAATTCCCTCACTTTGAAGAGGTTTAGAAAAACCAGGTATCAATCACTATACACTTACAGTCGTGGCCTTGTTTGTGGTGTTTTGAAAATACTTCCATGTTTGGAGACATTGAAGAAAAATGAATATATATATATATATATATATATATATATATATATATATATATATATATATATATATATATATATATATATATATATATATATATATATATATATATATATATATATATATATATATATATATATATATATATATATATATATATATATATATATATATATATATATATATATATATATATATATATATAAGGAAAAAAAGGAAAATCCATAAACTTACAAGTTGGGAGAAAAAACTGTATTTTTTGGATTTTTTTTATGTCAATAGAGAATTCCAAGTTTTAACTTTTAAAACTTCTTGTATGCATAAAATGGATTGTGTCAAAGTTAAGACTTATTTTTTTAGAGAGATTGATTATAATTTTCTAATTGTTCTTCTATGGAATCAAGTCAAGAAATCTATTAGAGGTGGGAGCATAAGAGTTTTAGAAGTTCATGATTCTAAGAATTTTTTATTTTAAGGAAATATTTTTGAGCTGGCATTTTTCCAACATTTTTTGGATTTTTAGAAGTGCTTGGCAAAGAATGAGATATAAAGGATGGTGTTCAAAAAATTGTAAGTGGTTTGAGGATGACTTTTGAACACATTGGTGTTATCTATTTGACAACATGGGTTGGAAATATGTGACCTGTGTAGGATTTGGAAGTGTTTATAGTGGTCAGATGAAAGAAGGTAATAAGGCTGAACTTTTGATGATTGTTCATCATAAAAATTTGGTATCCTTCATTGGATATTTTTATGAAGGTGACAAGATGGAATTTGTTGTACCCCAAGATTTTCCCTCTCATGTTTTCCAAGGTCTTCCCCTACATGGTTGGTCATAAACCTTTGCCTAAAGAAAAGGAAAATTTGTGAGTGAGGTTCTTAAGTTTCCTTCGATTGGCATCTCTGAAATGCCTTTCGATTTGAACCTCCAAAATTCCTTTCGATTGGCATCTACAAAATTCCTTTCGATTGACATCTCCAAAATGCCTTTCGATTGGCATCTACATAGCGCCCTTCAATCGGCATGAACAAAGGTCTTTCGATTGACCTGTTAACAAGGCCTTTCGATTGGTATTTTAATAAGTACTTTTCGATTGTCCTTGTAACAAGATCCTTCGATTGGAATTTCAACAAGGCTTTCAATTGGTATGGACAAAGGCCCTTCGATTGGCATTCTAAAAGATCCATTCGAAGAACATGCAAAGGTCCATTCGAAGAAGCTTTCAAAGGGTTCAATCAAAGAACATGCAAAGGTCCATTCGAAGAAGCTTTCAACGGGTCCATTTGAAGAACATGCAAAGGTCCATTCGAAGAAGCTTTCAAAGGGTCCATTCGAAGAACATGTAAAGGTCCATTCGAAGAGGCCATCAGAGCCACTCGAAAGGGAGCATTCGAAGGTCAGTTACATATTATGCCAAATTAAAAAAATAGACAAGATCCCTTAACTTTGGCCAAGGTTATTTTGGTATTCATGGCATTCAAATGGCCGTTACCAACATTACTTCTCTTGTCCCCTCCCTTCTACTCTATATAATCAGCATGCTTGCAAGCAAAAAAAGGGGGAGAGGAAAAAAATATTGGAGAGAGGCTGCCCACAAAATCCACCAAAGGTTGTCAAAATTTTCCAAGCCAAATCCACCCTTCAACAAAAGTATCCAAGCCCAGAAGTTCCAGATCGAAGGTGCCCACATCCAGAAAGTGCCCAAATCGAAGGTTCAATCTACTAGTAAGAGAGGGTAAATTGTCCAACTTTGTATTTGCATAACACATCCATATTTGTTGTTCCATTCGACTTGTCATCCTAGACAGAATCAAAGGGCTTGGGTTTGGCACCCAAGTCATGTTCTTCGTTTTCTAACACTTGTTGCAGATGTAGCCTGAAAAGACCCAGCGAGCGCAGGATCGAAGGACCTGGGTTTTGATACCCCAGGTCATGCATTTTATTTTGCTAACATACTTTTGTAGGTATAGCATCCCAGATCGAAGGAGACACCATCTCTGGATCGAAGCTGCCCATTAGCCTACTGGTTCTAAGGAGGCATCTCCTTCCTGGATCGAAAGACGCTTCCTTCTTGGGTTGAAGGACGTCTACTTTTTGGATCGAATGAAATCTTCTTCCCTGGATCGAAAGACTTTCCTTGTGTTTTTTTTACCTTTTTGTCTTTGTTTATTTTCTCTTAATGATTTTCTACTTTAAAAATGAAACAGCAAATAAAAAATCACAAAAAAAGACATTAGGCTAGTATTTTTTCTAATTAAGTTAATTTTGTAAACAAATTAATTAATTATTTTAACATGTTTTTCTTAAAATTAAAATTAAATAGACTTAGGCTTTATTTTCTTTTATACCAAAAACAACAAAAAGATTTCTTTTCTTTTAGAATTTTCAGACGTCTTTTCTATTTCATGCGCGTTTATTTAATTTCGTATTTTTACTATTATTGTATCTGTCTACCGGATGTAATAGATTAAAATTAGGATATTTACTGTTTTATCCCCCTTTATCCTTTTATAATGTAAATCCCCTCCCCGAAGCATTGTAATAGTGTAGGACCTCTATTTTTTGTATTTTTCTACTGCTTTTCATATTAACTGCTAGTAACTAGACATGTATGACAAAGACTGAAATCAAACGTTAGCAAACCTAACAAAAAAGACAAAAATAACTGAACATAACACAATTGCACCCAAGCACCTTTAGGGTATCCCACTTTGATTGCCTTTTTAAAAAAACAGTCATGAGGAAGGAATGCTTTAGCAAAGACCCGTAAAATCAAAAGATCACAGTCCCTCGATGACCCTACAGTTTCCTTCTCGGTAAATGATCTAGTCCCTAAAATAGAATTGCTAAAGCATCTCCATAAATTGCCTTCGTGACTGTAACGTCCCTTCAATTGTCCCTCAACATCCAACGACAAGGCTACCTACTCACTAATAGTAGGATAGCACTGTCTAAAGGAAAAGAGGAAAAGAACAACCTTTTTTAGTACAAAAGTAGATAATTGTTAGAAGTTTGCTAAAAAAAATACTTTTTGCACTTACACAAATACTACTTTTCAAAAACCAGTTTAAAAAACCAGTTTAAAAAACATTTACTTTGTTAACACTCTTGAGGATTGATACAAGAGTTAAACGCAAAGCAAATCGCCACACTAAGGCATTTTCCGAACATTTTCAAACACACAAAGCACAAAGGTATTTCAAAATGAGCAAACTTCTAAGAGCCCGTGGAAAACCACAGATGGAGATGGTGCTAACACCTTCCCTTTCCATAATCTACCCCCCTTACATCAGAAAACATCTCGAAAAGGTCTTTTTCTGTTCTTTTCACCCTTTTCTTTGTTGGATAAAAGAAAAGAGGGTGGCGACTCTTGCTTACCGCGACATTTGCGAACAAAAAACGCAAATCAGTATTAAACAGTCGGTTATGCCACCGTATCACAAAACTCATATTTGAGTACTTGGCTAATGGCAACCTAAAAGAAAATCTCTCAGAAAAAAGTTCACATTACTTGAGTTGGAAAAGCTGAATTCAAATAGCAACTAATGTTGCAGAGGGATTTGATTACCTACACCATGGATACAAACCACCTATCATGTAAAATCAACTAACATTCTTCTAAAGACTTAGAAGCTAAGATAACAAATTTTGGAATCTCTAAGGTATTTAAGAATAGTGATAGTGGAAATTAAGAATATGCAATTATTCATGTTAATGATAAAAATGAAAAATCTACAATTAGTTGAACAATGGGGTATTTTGATCCAGAGTACTACAAATTAAGGAACTTGAATGAAAAAAGTGACATCTATAGTTATGAAATTTTACTATTGGAATTAATCATATCTCTCCCTATAGTGATTAAAGGAAATCCATCAATTCCTATACTTTATTTTGAAAGGCAACATCTTAGAAAAAGTGATTTAAGCAAAATTATAGATCCAAGACTCCAAGGAAAATTTGATGAAAATTCAGGATGAAAAGTTTTAGGATTAGCAGTTTTTTGCACTGTATCAACCTCGATTCGAAGACCAACAATGGATATTGTATTATATGAACTTAAACAATGTGTTAAAATGGAGTTTCCTAGTGATAGATAAATATTTGCAACTACCAAAGAGAATACGAAAGAGCATAATGGTACATTGTGGCTTATGGACCTCTTTCAAAATGTATTTCTTGGGACAATTATAGTAATGTTATCTTTATTGATGGTATTAACTATTCATGCCTATGCTTATTTCAACTATGCATCCTTGAGCTTAGGAAGATACATATCCCTTATACAACAAAGATTTCACAAGTTGTCTATTTTTGTGAGAGACACATCACTTCTCCACCTAAAACCTTAAGGTGATAGGTGAATGGATTCTCCCACTTATATATTCTTAAGTCTCCATATTCCTATTCAATGTGGGGCTATTTCCCAACTTACTCACACTTGCTATATTATTCCAACACTCTCCCTCAAGTGTGAGTCCACAATGCTCCTCCACTTGTACCGCCATTGACATCTCGCAACGGAACACCACTTCGTGGGCGCATTTTGATACAAGTTTCTTCCGGTCCCTTTCTCGAACCAAAGACTCTGATACCATTTGTTGGGGGGAGATACTAGGAGCATTAATACATAGTGTAGGAATAAGTACCTTTCTAAGAGACACGCCACTTCTCCACCTAAAACTTTAAGGTGATATGTGAGTGACTTCTTCCATTTATATATGCTTAAGTCTCCATATTCCTATCCAATGTGGGACTATTTCTCCACTTACTCACACTTGCTGTATTATTCCAACAGTTTACTAGTCCTCTTCTTACCTCGTGTTGATCAATATGGAGCACACATTCATTTTAGAGTCTCTTTGGTTCAAGGAGTGGAATCCAAGAAAGTTATTGCAGCAATAAAGTTTTACAACCTTGAGCATAATGTTGTTTTTTAATGGATAGGTAATGATAGGATCATGAAGTTAATTTTAGACAATCTAAATATTTAAGTTACAAGCTTAATTTAATTTAGTTGGACTTTTATTATTTTGTTGGTTTTTTTAGCCTTTAGATCTTTTACTATATTATCTATTACAAGTTTTATATATGGACTCTCATTAAGAGATTTAGAATTATCAAATGAAAAGAAATAAAAAAGTCTTTATTTTATTAGTAAATTTTATTTGTCTTTCTCTAGTATAAAATTTCCAGCTTTTATTAGTTTCGTTAGAATTCTAGATTTAGTTAGCTAACAGTATGGAAAAAATCACTTCACTATATTCTTTTTGTCATATTATTGACCACTAATTAGAATATTGTCGTGCAAAAAATATTGTAAAGTTGAATAATAAAAAGATAACAAAGAGAACACTTTATGTTCCAATAAAATCTAATCAGGTAGAAAATGTTACTACAATAATAGTAGATGATCTACAAAGAAAAAAAATGCAATCATTATGAGAAAAAAAATGTTTGTGAAGGAGACTATACAAAAAAATTTACATTATACTAGTGGAAGAAAACTATCATATCACTCAAACACTAATGTTTACTCAAATATTATTTGGAATCGAATATATATTATATTTTAAATAATATTTATTTTCATAATTAAATATTTAAAAATTATTATACGACTAAAATTCAATGTTAGTTGTTTAGTTTTTTATTAGGGATCTATTTTAATTATTAACATCAGGTGTCTAAAAAGTCAAGACCGACCCTCTCTCCAAGGCAACAAAGAAAAACATGTAAAATGATTTTTTTGTTACATAACATTTGATCAAAGGATAGTAAATTTATGTAATTTATTAAAATATTTATTTATTTATTATTTTCTTTAGATCAGGTCTAATCCTCCTTATTTGTGTTAGACGATGGCGACTCATCTAGAAGGGATGAATAGATCACCAAACCAAAAAATTCATATAAAAATTCTGGTTTTAAATTTATTTAGAAAAGAGTGCACACAGAAGATTTTTAAAAATTGTCGTCTATACGAACCACGTTATTAGAAGTCGGATATACAAATATATAAAAAGGATTATGAAATGAATATAATAATCTGGAATTTATATACTTCAATCAAGTAACACGATATTAATCGTTTATAGCAAGTTACTAGCAATAATATTTCCAATGGCAATTCTCAAAAGAAAAAACAACACCATTTGTCGAACAATTGGTGTGCAATCGAATTTTCAGAATTTTCCTTTCATTTGTGTTGATACAAAAAATCACTTATAATCAAAAGTGATTATAAGTAATACCAACACGTAATTCAAAACATAAACAATTTTAATAAAAATTCCAACGAGTCAATTAATTACTCAATGCTATTAGACAAATTGATTGATAAAAAATTAAAGCAAGTAAAATGATAAGAAAAAGAGACACGAGGATTTGTCTCACAGTTTCCCACTTCCGTCCTCGCATGAGGGTACGTATATTTCTATTCCAATGGAATTAGGATAATTTTTACAATGCAAAAGTTAATACAAGAGAAGTGTTCTAAGAGTAACCCTATAAATCTTAACTGTTTGTTGTTGATTCAACCCCTTCTCTTCTTTTGATCTTGAGAAAGACCAAGGCACAATAGATTCCAATTGACTTATCGATATTGCTACTCATTTGCATTCTTTATCTCCAAAGGCATTCCACATAATACTTCAATTCAATTCTCCGTTGTCACGCTACTTCCTTTGTGTTCTTTATCTCCAAAGAATCCTTTGCATTCTTTATCTCCAAAGGCTTTCACTAGGCTGCAACCCTCTCTTGAACGTATTGCACAAAAAACCCAAATCAACCAATGATCTTGGAGGATAAACCTGCAGTTTTTCTGGATGAAGACCCTTGCAAATCTCAACTCAAAATTCTCGGTTACACAAGAACCTAATTGGACATAGAAATTCTGGTATACAGATAACAAATGTCCTAACACATGTTTAAGACATTGATCTCCATTTAACATCACAAGGACAAGACAAAGCATATTAATATAATACTTATCAATCCAAAGTCGTGACAGATGTTCCAATATTTTATATGACATGTCGATTAATTAAGAAACAAAATTGAACAATGTAGAATGATAATCACATAAAGATATGATGACCCAGTTTGGTGTACAACAACACCTACTTTGGGGGATACCAAGCCAAGAAGGAATTCCACTATCAACAGTATTAGTTTAAAGCCTAAGAAATCCTAGTTTACAACTTCTCGCCTAATCCTTACCCAATGAAACTTCTACTTAGGTCCTCCCTGAATATGATAAGTTGCCATCTCACTTCCTAAATCACCTTAGTGATATCTAACAATCATAACCTTTGGTGACTGCATCAAACTACTTGAAAGACACCATTTTCAAATAAAGTTTAGCTAAGACTCTTGATTAACAAACACACTTATATTTGCTTCAAATCTTCATCCAAGAACAATATACAATTCCTTACCTAAAGGCTTCTAAATCTGTATAGACGCAAAGTATACCATAATGTATCAAACCGATACAAAGGGTGACTTACAGTATAAGAAAGTACATGACTCTCAAAACCCTAAACCCTGATATTCTCTTTTCAAAAGTTTTACACTGGGATTAGTTAAAAATCCCTAGGTCTAAGTCTTCTTTTTATAATCTTCAACTTTCCATGGGCTTCGAAACTGCAGCATATAAGTTGCTGAAAATCTATAGAAACTTTTGCATAAGATATGTCTTCAATCATAACCTTACTAATTTATCTCCATAATTAGAAAGTGAATATTCTTCTTGATTTCAACTTGAATCTTCTAGACCTTGAAATCAACACCACATAGGATAGCATAATATTCCCAAAATATTCTGCATCTGTTGGAACTTAACTCAATCCAACTATCCAGCCCAAACAGTCACGATGTCGAATGACTCTACATAGGACATCTTGTCTGACATGTTGCTTCACTTGATGAAACATCTCAACTCAACATGTTTCTTCATAAAATAGGACTTCTTGTACAACCTGCTTTTGTTAGCAAGTTAACACATCTTATTTAACATATTATTGTTATATTTGTTTTACTAAAATTAATGTCAGACATAAAATAGAGAACTAAGAATCTCCCCCTTTGATAAAATTTGGATAAAACAAATAAACACACATTACCACTCAAATTACAGTAATAAATAAAAATTAAAATCAGAGTTAGTCTTCAGAGGCTATTAAGCATAACAACATGTCTTCAGTCTGATTGATGTTAGGATATCCTGTTTGATATCTTCTTCACAACAACTCTAAACATTTCCATTCCAGCACGTCAAGCTTATACTTAGGAAGAGAAATTCCTAAAGTCATTTGATGTACACGAGGAAGAAGATTGTTGAAACTCCCCCTCAATCTAGAAATATTCCTCACAGGAGGCACAAGAGAACCTATTATTGAAACTCCCCCTCAATCCAGAAACATTACTCAAAGGGGGCACAAGAGAACCTTTAAGAGGTGACCAGCCACCATCCCAGGTAACTCAGAACACAAGTCACAACTTTATTCATAACTCAGATCACAAGTCACAATAAAAAAACCAACAGACTCAAAATAAATCATCATATTCAACATCTTTGTTAAACTTGGTTCAAACACAAACTTCAGACTCAATAGTTGAACAAAACTTCTCTCCCCCTTTTTAGCCACAAATTGACAAACAAATCCCTCAGCAACCAGACCCAAAATGTACTCACCCATACTCGGATAAAGCCATAAGTGCTATTTTGAAAAACGCTCTAACACAAGATGAAGGAAGAGAAGAGATGGCCTATTTAAATATCCCACACAATTACTTAGGATATAACGATCCTAGACTGTGTTCAAAGGTCTTGATTGAAGAGAAGGTTATTTGAGGAAGATAACTCCATCAAAATAAATGTGCACCGTCCAAAACAGTTTTGACTGCCTTTATTGTCTATGGACTTATTCTCCCAAAACTTTTTGCCAAGAAGCATGCATGCATAGTTAAATGCACATTTTACACTCCCTTCCGACATGTTCTTGAACACACCGTTCATACTATTTCCTTTTCAATAACAAAGGAAACATGTCTTGAATAATGTTATGACGTCCAGTCAGACATTGCCTACTTTTGATGTAAGACATCTCTAGCTCAAAATGATTTCATAGAATTCTCCATATGTTCTAAAGCATAATCATAATGCCTTCCACTAGACTCTACATAAACTTCTTTTGGCTAACACAAATCAAAATATTAAGACATCATGTGTGACATCTCTCATTCATCAACCAAAACAACCATTAACTCCCTCCTTAATCTGTAGAGAAAAATAAATTCTCCCAGACACAAACACTATTTTCGAGAGAGACGTGTGTACTTTTGAATCAATCACCCAGCTTCAGATGGATAGAACCAAACATCCCCTTTCAAAAGCACAAATAACTACATCAAGTAGCCGAATATCACGACATATTTTCTGACATCACATCCTCACAAGAGGTATACAATATTCACAAGCTTGAATAACACACAAGCTTCGTAAGACCTGCACCATTGTAGAAATAATCCCTAGACAAATACTTAACTCCCCCTGTCATGGATAAATAATGCTCCTGCTGAATATGAACACTTTAGCACCAGATGAAGTCACATGGAAGGCTTCAGATTCTCATAATGAAGAACAACAACTTAACTTATTAGTTGAACACCTTTATACACTAGAATATCAAACCTGATTAAGATACTCTATCTCATTGAGAGCACATCCAAACCCTCTAACTTTTTCATTTTAACAAGGACATATCTGATAGATGTCCTTACAGATCCACACATAGTGTCATTATTCTTAGGGGTCCAAGATATTATGCATACTTAGTTTGACATTACAAACTTCACAGATTCTTATTTCATTTAAAAACTTTACTAAGATCCAAGCTAACCCAATCTCTTCTAGAGTTACTTACAGCTGAAGGAAACACCTTCTCAAAAACATTGTGATCAGATCACTTTATCTGATACACTTACCTTGCTTCCACTAGAAGTTTCTGATACTATTTAAGTCTTCAACACATTAGTCATGCATTTATCAATCATACTACTATAGACAAGATCAGAATCTTCTCATTTTAATTCACATATCTAAAAATTCCTCTTCTCACAATAAATTTGAGCATTAAACTCCACATCCATAATCCCAAGTATCATCATGAAGCATGATGTCACAACATTATATAGAACATCTGCTTCTTATCATAGATCCCATTAACTTTGGTTCTTGATTATTCATATGACTTATTATTTTCATAGAAGTCCTTGACCCAATAAGATCTCCAAAGAACACAACTTTCAGAAACACCAGGGAATCAAGGAGATAAATAAACTCTCATATTTTCTTAAACATATTTTTCAAATTGAAGAATTGCATCAGAACATCAAACAAATACATCGCTCTCGTCAAGATATTTACCGTCAATTATATGTACACCTTCATCAGAGGAACATTTCTTCGTGCAAAAACAGCAGGTGGTGATACCCTTTTACACATGATAGAACATTTAGTCTGACATTCTCCTTCTACAAACCACATGCACACGTGAATTCAAGCAGTTCTAACTGATATTCACTTTACAAACCACACAAGACTTGGTCAGTGGCTGGACTTAGCACTTCACCATGGTCAAACATACCAACATTAAATCTAATGGTGATCAGGATTCCTCACACCATGAACTTAAAAAAAACTTCCATTTTTGGAGAAACAAACACTTGAGATGATGTTCCAACATCAATTTAGACATCAAACTCAATCACATAGATTTCACCAATTACTATGGTTCTGGAGACAACACCTATAGTAATCCAACCACATCTTTTGGAGGAAACACAAGAGAACCATACTGGTACTAATCAGTAGCCGATCAAACTCCAAAACTAGATTAAAAATACATGCAATTACCTGTATATTATATACCTCAAGAGCCTTATTCTCATAACCACAACATTGAGACCTTTTGTCTGACCTTGAGGTGTTAGATGTCACCCTTATGCATCAACAGAGGAGATTCCCTCTACCAGACATCTAGGACTGACCATAACAAATAAAGTATTGAATGATCATCATACCATAATCAGACTGTTCAAAATAAGTTCGCTTCTTCCAATTCTTCAAGACTCAAAATTGGAAAGCTCATCCCAAGCAGTTTGGATGACACTCCAAAAATGCAGACAACACTCAACCAATTGAATGATACACACCATAACTATGAGTTAATTTTACTGAAGAATATTAACTTAACTCAGGTTGATACATCTCCATTGCATACAACCCCTTGGATGTCTTTTCCACTACAACAGAACAAGAGTTTCATGTTCTCATAGACTTGATAATAATATCAAGTTTGAGTAAACAACCTCCATCCTGTTTATTAGAAACACCAGCCAAACATATTGAGAAAAATAAATTCTCAATACAAAGATGTCAAGACATTATTTCTTACATTTCTTCAAGGCCTTCCAGCACCAAATTAGAGACTCCCCCTTAACAGCAGCACCGCTTGTGATTAGTGTATACACCCACACATATCACTCTCTCTATTATAACTCAATCAGAACTTGTTCCGTTTGAACAAGCTCACATAGATCTGGCTTCTCTGAGCAGAAGGGTCTTCTAGATGGAAGAGAGAATATCCTTGACATTTTAACTTGACCTCCATGTACAAGGAACCTGGTTAAGATAACAAGTCTCCACTAGACCTTAGAGCTTAGCCTCGACACTCCTGCTTACTTGGATACGACATAAACTGGCCCAATAAATAATCAATAGGTTGATCATCTTTTGACCAACCCACTTATCTAAGACAAGTTTCTTGGATAGAAACTTCTGAGACACACAACCTAGATGCCTCTTCCAATTCAGGAGAGAATACCAAACATATATGATTAACACACATTTGTTGAGCATCCAGAGCATATGCTAAGAAATTCCTTTGTCCAAACAGGATTCTGCACACTATGCTGATGTGATGTTCCAACATCTAGTAGAACATCAATTCTCTTCTCACGGAACATAATATTTAGCTTGGTCCTGAAGCCATTACTTTATAACTCTTTATCAACCACTTTTTGAAGTGCCTTTATGAGCGGACTCGAGATGAACCTCAAGTATCTTTGGAAACTTTAATAAGCTGATCAAAGCTATTATCCAAGTATCACACCATCATAGGATATATCTTCAGAGGAGAACAGATACAACGGAATGATAAGTTAAATTATAGTTATTTTTGTATATAAGTTTTGTTGCACTGATCGATACTTTTGTTAATATTATTTGAATAATTCCCCACTTTGTTTGTAAATATGTTTACTTTGCAAATAATTGTTTTTTATGTAAATAGTGTACCGTTTGATAGTTTTGGTCTATTTTTTAGGTATTTGTCATAGATTTGGAGAATCGAGGAATAAGGTGTCGAAGGGACAACTCCGGATGTGCGTTTTTGGAATAAAATACCATTTGAGAAAGTTTTGTCAAGGCATGCGCGCTAAGCGAAAGTTGTAGCATGTTGTGAGTGATTTTGTGAAGTTTGGCAGAAGCATAATTTTTTAGCCTGCTTAGCGCGGTTTAGGTGGCTTAGTGTGTAAATATTGTGCAGCCCGCTTACCACGCTGAGGCCCCTAAGCGCGGTCTACTGAGAATAGTGTATTAAAAAAATTAGTTCATTTTCTAGGTTATGGTTTTTGGGGTATTTGTTCCCAAACTCCATCACCTTCATTGTTTGATATTTAGAGCTTAGAAAACAACATTTGTGGCTTGCAATTGGATGATCCGATGTCAGGAACTTGACAGATCATTTTTAACACCGCGTGAAATTTGGTTTCTTCTCCTCTTCCTCTCTTTGTAACCATTATTTGTTGGATTTTGTATGTAACTTTACCTTGATTATATGTATATTTATTTCCCATGGTGTTGTATGGAACTTTCTTTACAAATCTTTATTGATGTTTATCCTTTTTAGCTTGCTAAGTGTTTCCGTTGAGTCGTTGCAGAGATGGACGGGTTGAATCTGGACTTAGGATGAATATTTATTGGGCTTAGATTCTAGATATAGATTTAGGCTTAGTAATCACTTAGGTATCGACTCTTAATACCTCTGTGTTGTTTTGTGTTGTGCTGAGAGATCGTCGACATAGAGCGATATGGTTGATATCTCGCTCTGTGTTAGAGATGACCTCTGTGTGAGCGAAACATGATGGTATTGACGAGTAGTTAAGGTTAAGTGCAACTGGATAGTAAGTTTAAGTATTGATAGGGTAGACAAAATACAAACTTGAGAGTTCTTTACTATTCGAAGAATGAAATTCTTTTTATGTTTATAACTTTTAATTCCCGCACCTTACAAACAAACCCATTCTATTCCCAAACTCATAAGCGCGGGAAATTATCGAACATAAATTCAGTAGCACCAATCTTTGTGGACACGATACAATATAACTTATATCACCCGGTAAATTAATAACTTACTTTTTGCTTACCGCTTCCAATAAAATGGCGTCATTGCCGAGGATTGGTGTTTATTATTTTGTATTGCGATAGTTTCTTTGTTTTTGAGTTTTGTAATTAATGTATATGTTGTATAGAATATTTATATAAACTTGTCTATTTTTACTTGTATATGTTTTGTGTTTACTTTCCATACTTGTGCATATATGTTTTTTTCTTTGTTTTCATGTATTATTGTGAATTGTCTCGTTTTCGTAACATTTGTTGTGTGCTTGTTAGGATATTTTCTATAAGTTTATGTGGTGTGACAATACCATGGCATGACGAGAGGAGGTTACTAGCTCGCACAATAAAGGCGTCGAGCTTACGACATAAAACAAGTATGTTTATGTTGTGTGGTGAATTTTATTTAAACAAGTTGAAATTAGACCTATTTTAAATTCTCAAATTTTCACTTTTCAACTTGTTTAATTCACTTTCACCTGTTTGTTTTGTTATGTCAATTTGTATTTTTCTGCAAGCTTGTCGTGTTTAGCTTGAGGTCTGCTATCATTTGTAAATATTCTATGTTTGAGGTTGTGTAAGTGTAAGTGGAGCTTGCATAGCAGATGCACTAGTTTTCTTATTATTCTGCAACTGGTGTAGCGTGCTTAACGCGCTCTGTGCCACTTAGCGTGACCTGTTGTGTAGAGCCAGTGAATTATTTTTAACTTTTTGCTTGGCTCTCTGTTTTCCCACTTCATCCAAGGCTTTATAGTATAATAATTAATAGTAATATTTCTAATTCTTTTTTTTTTGTTGTTGTTTGGACTCCAATTTTGGTCCAATATCTTGAGGAAATTTGAGGCAATTTTCCAAATCTGAATGTTTCAACTTGCGGATGTATGGTAATGATAATATTTTAAAGTTGGTACACGCCAGGTACTCATTTATCGTTTTCTAGAACATAGCATGTTTAGGAGACATTTCTTTTATACAATTTTCATGTCATTCATTCTATTGCAATTTGTGTTCACTTTTGAATCACTTTAGGACTAAACTCCTTGTGAGGTTGCTTTCCATTGTTTACTATATGCACAGAAGACCGACAATTTTGTCTTAACTCAATTTTATTATGTTTAATCTTGCATTTATGTTGATTCGTATGAAAGCATGAAATTATCAAGACATTTTGTTTGATTTTGAGAAAAACTACCTAACCAAAAGTGATTTACCTTGTGAGTGAACGATCATTTGTGAACCCCTTTGAGCCTATTAGTTAGAATTCATCATGGATTATAATGTTGTTTGTTGGTACTTAACCCTCAACCATGTATTGTGGTTGAATTTTTCCTTGCCTTAGAAAGTGGGAGCAGTTTGGCATTATGTGTGATAGTGTTTAAGTTGGGGAGAGTAATGTTGCTTGTTTATAAGATGGTTGTTTGAGGTTGAAAATAAATAATGTGGTGGAAAAATAAAAATAAAAAAATATGGTGGAAAAATAAAAAGAAAAAAAATGTGTGTGAAAAAGAAAAGAAAAAGAATAAAAAAGAGAAAAAGTTTTTAAAAAGAAAAAAATATATCAAATAAAAAGTTTTGTGTTGGTGTAACATTTGGGAAAGTTGAAAAGGTTGATTAAGCGGTGCTTGAGACTTTGTGAATTGATCACTCCTATAGGATTAGGTATTGTTGTTTGTTTCAATTACCTCTACTTATTAACCTTTCTTTGTTACCCAAGTCACACTACAACCCTTAAAGCCCTTGTGATTTTGCTTTTATGCTTTTCAATATGAATTTGCTTTGATGAATGCATAATTTAATTGTTGTTAGCAAGATTGTTGGGTGAGAGTTGAGCACCTCATGTTTGTGTTTTTTATCTACCGATGAAGTGTGTGTTAGGTGTGATTCACTTGCGAACATTGTATTGTTTTAGAATTTTTGACACGTGCTTTGTATTTAGGAGTTGTTTCATTTTCATGTTATCATTGTAGTTTAGTGGTAAGTTTTTGTATTCTGTGTACGTTTTTATTTTGAACCATACATTTGTTTTCTGTTTTCAAAACCTGTTTATTCGTGATTATTTGATTATTTTTTCTTTGTACTTTGAGTTGTTTGGCCTTGTTTGAGGATAAACAAGTTCAAGTTGGAGAGAGTTTGATAAGTGAAAATTGTAGCTATTTTTGTATATAAGGTTTTTTGCACTTATCGATACTTTTGTTAATATTCTTTGATTAATTCTCCACTTTGTTTGTAAATACGTTTACTTTGCGAATAATTGTGTTTTTATGTAAATAGTGTACCGTTTGATACTTTTGGTCTATTTTGTAGGTATTTGTCGCATATTTGGAGCATCGAGGAATAAGGTATCGAAGGCACAGTTCCGGATGCGAGTTTTCAAAATAAAAGACCATTTTTGAGAAATTTTTGTCCAGGCAGACACACTAAGCGAAAGTTGTAGCACGCTGCGAGTGATTTTGTGAAGTTTGGCATAAGCATAATTTTTGAGCCCGCTTAGCGCTGTTTAGATGGTTTAGTGTGTAAATATCATGCAACCCGCTTACCACGTTGAGGCCGCTAAGCGCGGTCTACTGAGAATAGTTTTATAAAACAAATTTTAGTTCATTTTCTAGGTTATGGTTTTTGGGGTATTTGTTCCCAAACTCCATCACCTTATTCTTTGATATTTAGAGCTTAGAAAACAAAATTTGTGGCTTGCAATTGGATGATCCGGGATTGGGAGCTTGATGAATCGTGTTTGACACCGCAAGAAATTTGGTTTCTTCTCCTCTTCCTCTCTTTGTAACCATTATTTGTTGGATTTTGTATGTACTTTACCTTGATTATATGTATATTTATTGCTCATGGTATTGTATGAAATTTTCTTTACAAATCTTTATTGATGTTTATCCTTTTTAGCTTGCTAAGTGTTTGGGTTTGAGTCGTTGTAGAGATAAACGAGTTGAATCCGGACTTAGGATGAATATCTATTGGGCTTAGATTCTAGAGATAGATTTAGGCTTAGTAATCACTTAGGTATGATTCTTAATGCCTCTGTGTTGTTTTTTGTTGTGCTGAGAGATCACCGACATAGAGCGATACGGTTGATATCTTGCTCTGTGTTAGAGATGACCTTTGTGTGAGCGATACGTGATGATATTAACGTGTAGTTAATTTAAGTGCAACTGGATAGTAAGTTTAAGTATTTGATAGGGTATACGAAATATAAACTTGAGAGTTATGTACTATTCGAAGAATGAAATTCTTTTTATGTTTATAACTTTTAATTCTCGCACCTTACAAACAAACCCATTCTATTCTCAAACTCATAAACGCGAGAAATTATCGAACGAAAATTCAGTAGCATAAATCTCTATAGACACAATATGATATAACCGATATCACCCGATAAATTAATAACTTACTTTTTACTTGTCACTTTACCTCTTCCAACACAAAACACAAATAAACACTCCTCAATAAGCTCCAAAAAAGATTTCAAAAGCGTATGAACATCACAGGATAAAATATCAGAGTCACATGCAGTAAAAGAAAATCATGTCTCACAAGAACACCACAGTCATAACATCAACTACAACCAACAGAACATGATGCTTGCTCTAATACCAATTGAAATTCTGGTATACAGATAACAAATGTCCTAACACGTGTTTAATACATTGATCTCTATTTAACATTAGAATGACAAGACAAAGCATACTGATATAATACTTATCACTCCAAAGTCGTGACAGATGTTCCAACATCTTATATGACATGTTGATTAATCAAGAAACAAAATTGAACAATGCATAATGATAATAACATAAAGATATAATGACTCAGTTCGATGTACAACAACACCTACTCTGGGGGCTACCAAGTCAAGAAGGAAGTCCACTATCAATAGTATTAGTTTGAGACCTAAACAATCCCAGTTTATAACTTCTCGTCTAATTCCTACCCAATTCAACTTCTACTTAGGTCCTCCCTAAATATGAGAATTTTCATCTCACTTCCTATATCACCTCAATGATATCTAACAATCATAACCTTTATTGACTGCATCAAACTACTTGAAAGACACCCCTTTCAAATAAAGTTCATCCAAGACTCTGGACTAACAAACACACTTAGATTTTCTTCAAAGCTTCATCCAATAACAATATACAATTCATTACCTTAAGGCTTATGAATATGTATAGACACAAAGTCTACCATAATATAGCAAACCGATAAGAAGGATGACTTACAACACAAGGAAGTATACGACTCTCAAAACCTAAACCCTTATATTTTCTTTTCAAAAGTTTTGCACCAGGATTAGTTAAAAAGCCCTAAGTCTAAGTCTTTCTTTTATAATCTTTAGTTGTCCATGGGTTTCGAAATCGCAGCATATAAGTTGCTGAAAATCTGCATAAACTTCTGCGTAAAGATAGGTCTTGAATCATAAACTTCCTAATTTATCTCCATAATTAGAAAGTGAATATTCTTCTTGATTTAAACTTGAATCTTCTAGACCTTAAAATCAGTGCCACATAGGATAGCATAATATTCCCAGAATATTCTGTATTTGTTGGAACTTAACTCAGTCCAACCGTCCAATCCAAACAGTCATGATGTCGAATGACTCTGTATAGGACATCTTGTCCGACATGTTTCTTCAAATGATGAAACATCTTTTCTCAACATGTTTCTTCATAAAATAGGATTTATTGTTCAACCTGTTTTTCTTAACAAGTTAACACATTCTATTTAACATATTGATGATATATTTGTTTTACTAAAATTAATGCCAACCATAAAATAGAGAACTAACAGACGTTATCAAACCTCGTCTAGATGGCATCCCAACAAAAGATTATTATGTGTGATTTGTTAGTGTGTATGCATAGGTTGAAGGTTGAAGGTGAATAGCAATTGCAGGAAATTTTTATGATATCATCAAGTTGGAATGATGCATGAATGATGTATTTATAGTTGTGGAAGTTTAGATGCAAAAAAGAGAATTTCGGAATTAAAAAGAGTTAAAAAATTGATCCAAACAAACAATATGTGTCGACCTGAAAAGACGGATGTGTCGACGGAAGCAAGACAATAGCTTTTAGGCTTTAAAAAAGCAGTAATGTATCGACCAAAAATTTGTATGTGTCAACACATAAAATGAAAATTTCTGTAATTTCTTAAACACTTCAGTATGTGTTGACCTATATGCAGGTATGTGTCGACCTAAGCCTTCCAAAGGCTACAAACTTTAAAACTCAATTGCATGTGTCGACCTAAAAATCGTATGTGTCGACACATGCAGTTCAAATTTATGCAGAAAAAGACTTTTGATGAATGAGACCGATTTTCAATATGTTTAATATGATTCCTAAGTTTCCTAATACCTCTAAAAGCACAAGATGTCACACTAACTTGGAGATAACATCCACTATCCAGAAACGTAGAATACTCGTATTTTTGACATAATTCAAAATAGTTTAGAGAAAAGTTGCACTCACAATTTATACTATCTCCGCTCATTATTATAAGTAAATTTGACTTTTTACATTTGACAATTAATGTATCTAGTTCATATATGGACTATATACATTAATTGTCAAATATACAAAAAAAAAAAGTTAAATTTACTTATAATAGTAATCCGAGAATATATATATTTTTGTTTTATAATATAATATTTTTTTTAAATTATTATTAAAAAAAATATGTTATAAATTTAAGACATGGTATTGTATTTATTGCTCGAATTAACTATTTTTGATAATTTTACTCCTATTTTATTTTATAAGTTGTTTTGGAAAAAACTTTTATACTAAAATATAAATCGTTTTGCAATATTAAAGAAGTATAAATGTTATTTTTTTTCAATTATATCTTTGAGTATTTATTATCATCTCTTCTTTTAATTATTTATATTTATCTCTTTCATAAAATTAATGAAGGATAATATTATAACAAATCTTCTATACTTTCTAGTTCTCATATAATAATGTTACTTTTATTAATGTGAGAAAAATAAAAAAACAACTTATAAAGAAAAAGGATAGAGTATATTAGATGATAAATAACTTTTTGATAATAAATCCAAATCCAAATCTTATAAAAGTTATATATATATATATATATATATATATATATATATATATATATATATATATATATATATATATATATATATATATATATATATATATATATATATATATATATATATATATATATATATATATATATATATATATATATATATATATATATATATATATATATATATATATATATAAAATGTAATTTTAGGTATATAAAATTGTTTTTAATTAATTTTTTTTGTCTTTTTGATTCACTGTCGGGTGGGACCAAATAAAAGCTAACAAGTCGTGCTCAACCAAACTGGAGTCAAGTCCACTCATTTTCAATCCTATAAAAACAAGTATGCTGCCAAAAGAATTATAGAGGATCTTTATGCTTCACATGATACTAACTCATTATTTGATGAAAATTATAAAATATGCTATAAAGTATCCATTGATGAGGACCATATGTTTTTTAAGTTTGTTACATGACCATATATATGTTGATACTAAAGGTTTCATCATTGATAGATTTTATCCTTCTGGATTCAAGGTGGAATCAACCAAATTAAATAATTCATAATTTAATATTGAAAGGTTCTCATTTGGGTGGGAAACATTGAATTTACTTAACTGTTTTTGACTAATGAGCAAAGGCTAAGGTTATTCAATCTTTTGAGTGGAGACTATAAAATAGTGACAAGGACATTACCATTAAGGCCAAACCAAAGTGGCCAATTAAAGAAAGAAAATAAATAAAATAATAATAAAAATGTACTAAAGATATTTGACCTATTTTATTATTTTTTGAATTATCATAATTCAACCTCTGAACCTAACTCCAACTTCCAATACATGCATTACTCTCCTAAGGCATTAACCAAGAAAAATAAATATTTTTTAGCTATAAAATATGTGATCTAAAATATTCCATGATTAGGAAAGTTCCTCCAATAATTTGATGTGAAATTGGGTGATGTCATAAACTACCTTATAATTTGTCGATACACTGATTTAAAGTTAATACACTAAAGCTCCACAATGAAGCTCACAGTGATAGCATTGAAATTATGACATCATATAAAGTTATGAACATTTGATTTCTTTTGCTCCAATAAAAAATGAACTGAAGTGTATGGAAATGTCAACGATATTTATATAATGGGACACTATCTCATAGTATGAAAGTACAGTTTATGAATCTACAGTTTAGTTCTCCTACTTGATTTAGTGGTTCATTATGAAGCTGAGCTACCAAGTCACATTAACAAGAAATTGACACCATTATGACTTTCATCATGAGACCTTGATGAATTTTCATCACCATTGTTTAATCTTAAGCAAAGGTTGTGTTTGGTTAATGGTCTAGGAAGTTTTTTTTTTTCTTTAAGTGTTGTTAGAGATGGTGAAAGTGCTAACAAACTTCAGTGCAAAGAACCTTCACATATATGCTTGATAGTGGCAGTGTATCCGTAACACTCACAATCAAGTCTGTAATAGATGTAAGTTGAGGTTTTTGTGGATCTATGTGTTTGCAAGTACTACCGCTTATGATGTCATTCATTGATGGATCATGATGGTTTTTATAATGACTATGATGTTTGGTGGAATTTTGTTGTTTGATTTTCCGCTAGATCTTGTTGAAAATCCACAAAATATCTATGATGAATTTCTATTTCAATGACAATGAATTATGAGAAAAACAAGAAAACAAAGAAGACAATTATTTTCTGCAGAGTTTCTCTCTGCCTACAAACTGTGGAAAGCTTTGTTATTCACTTTGCAACTGCAAAGTACTGTGAATGACTTAATTGACTTGATTACAAAATAGGGGTTACTCCCTCTATTTGTAGATTTAACTTGCACCCTAAGCCCAAAATACTTATTTTGGTACTAAATCAAATTTATTCTGTTTTAGATCTAAATCAAATCTTATTTAAATCTAAAACAAATCTAATCTCTTTCGACACAATCGAATTACAATTTAACACACCACATAATTCATTGTGTCTAAACTATCTATATTCATCATGGTTCTTAATTTTCTGAATACTTCGACTTGTACTCCCTTTATCACGATGTCTGCAATCTGATTCTCAGTTCTGCAGTGTTCCAAATTCATCTTCCCATCTGCTACCTGCTCTCGAAGATAATGGAACCTCATTTCGATGTGCTTACTTCGACCATGTGCTATTGGGTTCTTCACCAGATTGATAGCTGACATGTTGTCGAACTTCATGGTAATTGCTCCATGGCCTTTCCTTGTTATCTCTTCGACCAAGTTCACCATCCAAGTTACTTGACATGCACAAAGAGAAGCAGCTATCTATTCTGCTTCGCATGATGATAATGTCATTACTGGTTCCTTTCTTGAACTCCAAGCAACTTATGCACCACCTAGCATAAACACACATCCTGCTGTTGATTTTCTATCTTCAGCATCACTACACCAACTCGAATCAATGCATCCCACTAACTTGCATTATTTTCCTTTATCAGTTGCAGGAAACAAAATGTCATAGTAAAGAGTTCCTTTGAGATACCTCAGTATCCTCTTCACTACTGCTAGATGTGATACCTTTGGCTTCTGCATGAATCTACTTACCATACCTACACTATATACTAAGTCAGGCCTTGTATGACAAAGGTATCTGAATGATCCAATAAGTCTTCTGAATTGGGTTGGATCAACATCCTCTTCATCTGTATCTTTCGACGGTTGCAGTCTTGGTTCTTCAGGTGTCGAAGTTGAGTTGCATTCTTCCATCTCAAACCTCTTGAGAATTTCTCACGCATGTCTTTTTTGATGCATCATCAAACCCCTACTGCTCTTGTAGAATTCGATGCTAAGGAAATATGAAATCTCACCCAAATCAGACATTTCGAATTCCTTGCTGAGATCACCTTTGAAGTCTTCGATCTCACTTTTGCAACTACCTGTTATCAATAAATCATCTACATAGAGACATAGTATAAGCAATTCACTATTGATTTTTCTTACATATACTTCATGTTCAGTTGTGCACTTTACAAATTCCTTCTCTCTTAGGAAACTATCAATTTTCTTATTCCAAGCTCTTGGAGCTTGTTTCAATCCATACAGGGCTTTATGTAGCCTGTACACCTTTCTTTCTTCGTCATGTTTCACAAATCCAACTAGTTGTTTAACATAGACTTCTTCGTCTAAGGATCCATTTAGGAATGCACACTTCATGTTCATCTGACATATGTGCCAACTGTTTATTTCTGCTAGACCAACAACCAACATGATTGTTTTGATCCTAGCAACAGATGCAAAAACTTTATCGAAGTCTATTCCTTCTTTCTATAGAAATCCTTTCACCACAAGCCTTGCTTTGAGTCGAGTTACTTCACCTTTTGAATTCATTTTCACTTTGTATACCCACTTGACATCAACTTCCTTTTTGCATTGAGGCAATTTGACAAGTGACCAAGTGTTGTTGTCTTTGATAGACTTCACTTCTTCATTCATTGCTTTCACCCACTTCGAATCCTTTAATGCTTCAGCTGCATTAACATGTTCGAAATCTGCATAGAAAGCATAATGTACCAACTCACCTTCATCATCTATCAGATCATCTGATGTAATCACACAGTCTTGCAATCTTGCAGGCATGCGTCTTGTTCTTTGAGGCCTGCTTGTACTTGGTATATCTACTGGTTCCTCTTGTCGAACTTCTCTTTTGATTTGAGTTTCTGGCTCTTCGAATAGGATTCCCACTGAATCTTTCTTGACATTTTTAGTCCAATCTCATTCTTTAAACTCATCTATGATCACATCCCTGCTGATCACAGTCTTCTTTTTCACTGGATCGAACAACTTGTAGTCTCCTGTCGAATGATATCCAACTAGAATCATTTGACTTGACTTGTCATCAAGTTTTCTTCTCAACTGATCTAGCACATGTTTATGTGCAATAGATTCAAATACCTTCAGATGGCTCAAGCTAGGCTTCACACCAGATCAACATTCTTCTGGAGTAATTCCTTCTAGATTCTTTGTAGGACATCTGTTCAAAATGTATGTTGCAGTCGAAACAGCTTCACCCCAAAACTCTTTAGGTAAATTCTTGCCTTTCAACATACTTCGTACCATATTCATAATGGTTCGATTCTTCCTTTCTGCAATTCCATTTTGTTGTGGAATATAGGTTGGCACCACCTCATGTACGATCCCTTCCTTTACACATAACATGCCGAAGTCTTTCGACACATATTCTCCACCACCAGCAGTTCTCAAAACTTTGAGTTTTCGACCACTTTGTCTTTCGACCATAGACTTAAACTTGGAAAATACTTCAATCACTTCACTTTTCTTCTTGATCAGGTAAGTCCACAGCTTTCACTGAAGTCATCTATGAATGTAGCAAAGTATTTGTTACCTCCCATCGAATCCACCTGGATTGGTCCACATACATCAGAGTATATGACTTCAAGAGTAGCCTTCGACCCGCTTCCTGCATCCTTGCTGGAGCTATTCTTGTGTTGCTTCGCCTGCACACATTCCTCACATACCTCATTTGGAATATTGATTTCTGGTAATCCTGAAACCATGTTTCTTCTCTTCAAATCTCTTATGTCTCTGAAGTTGAGATGGCCTAGTCGATAATGTCATATTCATTCATCTCTGCTAGCTGCAGTCGAAAGGCACTTGTGGTCCATCACATTTAGTTCGATCTTGAAGGTTCGGTTATGAGACATAGGAGCCTTCAAGATTAATATTCCATTTGCATCGATGACTCTCATCATCTTATCTTCGATTGACACTTTATAATTCTTTTCGATCAACTACCCTATACTGAGCAAATTGCTCTTCATGCCTGGTATGTACAACACATTGGAAATTACTGACCTCTTTCCATCTTTCCTCATAATCATAAAATCACCAATACCTTCAGCTGCTAGGGTATTGTCATTTTCAAATTTTACCGCATTTTTCATTGAGGGTTTTATATTGACAAACCAGTCTTTCCTTCCATTCATGTGTAATGAGCATCCTGAATCCAAATACCATTGGTCCTCGAATCTATATTCATCTCTTGTTGTGACCATCCGCATCATCTCTTCTTCTTCATGTTTTGTAAGCTTTGCATCACTTTCTTGATTCTTTCGCTTTTCTGGACAATCACTCGAATAGTGACCATACTTCTGACAATTATAACATTGAATGTGACTCTTATCAGTTTTTCGACCACCACCTCTTCCTCTATTTACAACACCACCTCTTTGGTTGCCTTGGTGAGGTCTTCTTTGATTCGAAGAGTTTTCTTCGTTCTGGTTTCCTCTACCATTCGATTTCTTGTAGCCGCCTCTACCTCTATCAAAACATTTTTCTTTGCCTTTGGTTTCTTTTGCTGAATGTGCCTGCAAGGCCACATCACTCTTCGATTTTCCTGCAGCTCTTTCATTCATTCTTTGTTCATAAGATTCAAGTGTCCCTTGAAGCTCTTACTTTGTAAATTTCGACGAGTCTTTCCCTTATTCTATCGCCACCACTATGTGGTTGAACTTAGGAGCTAAAGATCTCAATATCTTCGAAACAACAACTCTTGTTGTTAATATTTCTCCACATACCTTGATTTGAGTCACTAGTTTTGTAACTCTAGTGAAGAAATAAGATATGCTCTAACTATCTTCCATCTGAAGCAATTCGTGCGTTCTCTTGTGAGTTTGTAACCTCACTTCTTTCACCTTTTCTGCACCACCAAAGGACTTCTCAAGAACATCCCAAGCTTCTTTTGCAGATTCTGAATCTCTTACTTTTTCAAAATTTTCTGGACTCACACATTGATGAATTATAAAAGAGTGCTTTATAACTCAGCTTCTCAATTTCTGTGTGTTTCTTCTTTTCTTCTTCTGAAGCGTTTTCTCCAAGCGCTTCGAATCCATCTTTTACAAGATCCTAAATACCTTGACACATGAATAAAACTTTCATCTGTTTGCACCAATTCTCATAGTTGTCTACTTTAAGAATTGGTAGAGTTGCTGGATAATTTGCATTCCCATAATTTTCCATCGTAAATTCTTCAATCATTCTTGATTGATACTTCCCTTGAATTGAAACCGAGCTCTTGATACCATATGTTGGAAATCCACCAAATATCTATGATGAATTTCTACTTCAATGACAACGAATTATGAGAAAAACAAGAAAATAAAGAAGACAATTATTTTCTGCAGAGTTTCTTTCTGCCCACAAACTGTGGAAAGCTTTGTTATTCACTTTGCAACTGCAACGTACTGTGAATGACTTGATTGACTTGATTAAAAAATAGGGGTTACTCCCTATATTTGTATATTTAGCTTGCACCCTAATCCCAAAACTATAAAACCCAAAATACCTATTTTGGTACTAAATCAAATCTATTCTGTTTTAGATCTAAATCAAATCTTATTTAAATCTAAAACAAATCTAATCTATTTCAACACAATCGAATTATAGTTTAACAGATCTTGGTGGTCCTATTATATTTCAAGTTATCGCCAATGATGGTGCTCATGTTGAAATTATCTCAATCCTCATTAGGGAGAAGATTCAAGGTTCCAATGAAATGATTAAGTCAAAGATAATGTAGCAAGAAACTTGAAGCTTCAAAGTTGTGAAAGAGAATAAGTGTGAATGATTGCATGGTCAGGGTCGTGCTCTTAGCACGGTTTCTGAGTGAATAGAGTATTGTAAAAATGTTACATCAACTCATAAGTTACTAAGGCAAATATTACGCACTCACCAAATGTTTTGGAGGATCCCTCCATTTTAATAAAACCACTTTAAAATGTTTTTTCCATATATCTAGTTGGTTATAAGCTCAAATAATCCCTTTGAGTGAAACTTACACTGAATAATTTATAATCCATTAGGTCTAGTCAATCATCTCATTTGTAACGCCTCATAATCGATTATTAGGGTTGATAGTCTATTAGTAATTGTGCAATTTACAAAAAAATTATATTTACACTACATAATCGATTATCCCTAAAGAATAATTAATTATGAGCACTAAAAAGCTCATGGATTATTTTCTTTTTTGAACTACATTTTCTCATATATAAGGAGTGTGCTTCCTCACTCTTTCTCACCAACATTTACCATAGTGCCTTTGTGAGTCAAATACATTTGTGATATTTTTCGTTGTTCCGATGTTCAACTATTTTATCAAGAGTGTGATTCTTATGGTTAGTGGTTGAGGTTGTCTCTGTAAAGCTTCTATTTGATTTTCGAGATTAGCTGGTCAAAATCTTGTTCTTTATTCGTGAGCTAAGCATGTGAAAAGTTCAACTTAGTTTGAGGGATCAGTCTGTCAAAATCTCGATGTCGATTGTAATAATATTTGTGGGCATAACCTAGCAAAAGTTTAAAATGTATTATTAGTGAAACTCTCAAGATGTTTGTTTCTTGGGGAGAGTAGTATGCCAATAGATCGGCCGAACCTCTATAAATCCAGGTGCAATCTCTAAACTCTCTCTCTCTCTCTCTCTCTTTCTCTAATTATTTACTCTCCTTTTTATTTTTTGCTTTTCCATTTCCCGCTATTATTATCTCTACATTTTTTAACTATACTAACACATATGGCTATTTTAAGAATTTAAATTTAAATTAATTATAATTTTTAAATACCACATTTCACCCCCCCCCCCCCCCTCTTATTCTTGGAGTCACATATTTAATAGTTTTAACTTTTATAATATTGTGTACTTGAGTCCCAATCAATTGTTAAACTTTATATATAGGATTTATGGGCCATAAGCCCTAGAATGATCTTCAGGGCCACTTTCATGTTGGACATATGTCCTAAGATCTTATGACTTCTTTATCAAACAGATAGTGAAAGGAAGTTTAGCTTGGATCTCCAACGCCTCTAGGTTGTGTCTATCTCTTAGTTATCCTTGTATGTTAAGGACAAGGTACATCGAGATCTCGAGGTTGGGCATTAACCTAGTTCAGAAAAGTGGCCTCCCCAAGTCATGGCCATCCGATTTGGGTTATGCTTTTGTTTCAAGACTCTTCAAGTCGAACCGCCCTTCGTTAAACAATGCCTAGTGAGACGATTCCATTAAGGAGTCCTAGAGTACGCGCCCTGAATGTCACGCATTTTTATCTCTAATTTATTAGAAATTTCTAACGTCCGCTCAAATTTTGGTGTAACCTTTACCCCTAATCCTTTTTAGTGGTAACTTGAGACTCATCTACCCTTTTCTTTTTTCCACGTGGACTGTAGCCTCAAAAATAGGTAATATAGGTTGAAGAGTGTGTCGATTACTTTTATGGGAACCATAATGTAATGATGGTTTTAATGAGAAATAAAATTCTTCTAAATTGTGTGGCATTCACATATTGTTACTTTCACGGCCCCATAAAATCTTGGGCTAAAAGTCATTTGGATTTGCAAGTATTTCAACTCCTTATTCTAGTTGAAAATGTATTAAATAGGAAAGGTAGCCATAATTTTCCCTTACTCTCTACTTCTTCCTGTAGCGGTAGAAATATTGAGACTAAGCCATTGGATTGACTTAACTCACACGTATCAAAATAAAAATCGCCACCAAGTTTTATTGTTTCCAAAGGAATGAGAAAAGAGCGAATAACCCAAAAAGAAGGGGAGAGAATCTAGGTAAGGGGTTGGTTATGCAAAGGCAAGGTATTAACACCCTAAACATCTACGGTACTCCACATGAACCTCTTTGAAAATCTGTATGTTTTGGCTATAAAGTGTTGTATAAAAATAGATTGTGGAGATGAGAAAATAAGTATTTTTTTATGATTTTTGCACCCGCCGCGGTTGCGAATCTTTAGTGCCTACGTACCACCTTCCGTGCAATATGGGATCAGGTTACACGTAGTTCACCTTTTAAAAATTTTAAATAAACACAAGTGTGTTGGTTAAATTTTAAGAGATGAGACATCATCGTCTTATCTGAGTGAAAAACATACTTACTACCCACAATCATGAGAAAGGAGTATTTGTGTCATCTCAAAGTAGAGGATATGACTTGGATTTTAGAATCAACAAAGCCTCACTCAACACCCAAGTGGAAAATATCTCGCTTCACTACATATTGTAGAATTATAGTTGTTTGCATCACTTCAAGGATTTGACAAGAGTCTAATCTTTTGAGAAAAGTTTTTTTAAGGTAAACAACCAAAGTGGCAAAATGGTTTGAAATGAGATTGATTGAGTTTTAGTCTTCTCACAAAAAAAATGTCAAAGTATTATTAAGTTGAATAAAGATTTGTTTAAAAAAATATTTTTGAAAATGCATGGACATCAGTCCAAGTTTATTATGAAAGCGGTTCAAGTTTAGAAACAAGAAGAGTTTTCAAAAGGAGGGAGAAGATTTTTGAAATTAAAGAGAGTGGGAAGAGATGAAAGGACTATCCTAAAGCATAAGGTAAAAGCTAGGAAAAAGAACCATCTAACCAACAAGAAGCCAACACTTGACACAATGAGTCAATGGAGAATTCCTATCCTTTAGATTTGAAACCAAATAAGCAGAGATAATAAACTTCTTAATAAAACCAAGCTTCAATTACATTAATTCTTCACAAAAATTGGACAGAGTAACAGTTGTATACAAATAAATTCTATATCACAGACTAAACATGTAATCACAATAACCTGCACACAAAACAAATATACAACCCAATGTCTTGGGATAAACCCTCAATAACTCCAGACAAAATAAAGTTGAGGTCACAAAGTCTCAAAGATAGGTCAAGGTTCCTAATCCTAAATCCAAGAAGTCTATGTCTCCAAAATTCAAAGGATAGTAACCAAGTAGTCCAAGTAACACTAAAGTTTTTTATGATTCAAGTTGATTATTAAGTATCTTCAAAAAAGAAATGAAATACTCAAATGAGAAAAATAAAAATGACATAAAAGTAAATGCTCAAGTGAGCAAAGATGAAAATATCATGAAATGTAAATGCTAAAATAAATGTGCTTAAAGTAAAGGCATAAAGTAAAAGCATAAAATAAAGTCAATTGTTAGAAGTTAGTGGTTAGTTGAATGACCATCTTGAAACTTGCATTTGGAACTCATTAGAGGATTGATATAATCAAAACCTCTCAACAACAAGTTGCATTTACTTTTTGTCAAGTATATCATCCATTTAAGAATTTTTAAGGCATCATTAAATGATCAACGATGTTTAAGTGATCCACTTTGACCAAAGTTGATGAAAATTCATTAGAGGATTGGTAGGACCAAAGCCTCCTAACAATGAATCTCAAGGTTATTGGATCAAAGGGTTCAAATTAACATGTTTGGGCTTGCAAACATAGGTTTGAGCCACCAATGATCATTTTTTCAAATCGGGACAAAATTTAACGCTATGTTAAGCAATCGTAAGTGGACTTATATAGAAGTCGCACCTATTTTGAGACCGGTCAATAGCAATCTATGTACCATATATTTTGAGACATGATATAGAAATCATGCTCCAATAATATTTAGTACAATAAGAATGGGATAAGATGAAGAGGGATAAGGTGTGGAATAAACCACATTTGAACAAAAAATTTAATCAAACTATTATTAAAATCATTCATCCATTTTTATGGAGTTAGACTCAAACTCATGGATCCAATGATGTTAATAAAGTTCATGATCCAAATTTCATAGTCCAAGATCAGCCAGAATATATATAAAAAATAAAATTGTATTTAAAATAAGAAAAAATATTTTTAAATGATTTAAAAATGAAATAAAGAGGAACAAATAGAAATTATATTCAAATTAATCAAGAAAAATTAAACAAGACCATAGAAAAATCAGAAACGAGCTCAAATATTTATATAAATTTTTTGGTAATTTTTTAACGTCAGAAACTATTTTTAAAATTAAAATAAATAGACAAAATAAACGAAAAATAAATAAAAATAATAAATTCAGAAATAAAAAATAAATGAGATCACCAATATTTGTCAAAAGATCATTGGATCCTTCCCTAATTTTTTCATAATTTAAAAATGAAGAAAAGTATTTGTAAACATTTAAAACAATTCAAATAAAATGAAAAATTATAAAAAATATCAATACACAAAATAAAATTATGAAAAATTAAAAATCAGAAAGAGAAAAATCAAAAGTATTTTTCATAATTTTTTCAGGTTTTTTGAAGTTGAAATGGATTTTTTATGATTTTATTCAAGTTTAAAACAATTTAAATATAAAAATCAAAAAATAAAATAAAGTCAAAAAATGTTGACCAATGGATGAGAGTCAAAACGTGTTAGTAAGTTAATCCAATGGATCAGACGCGTTGTGCATATCATGATCATTACTGAATAAAATACTGAATCAAATATTAAATCAGATTTTGAAAATTCAAAATGACACGCTTTCATTGGTTGAAGGATGACACGTTGGTCATCTTCAATCTCTAGCCAGTCTCGAAACCAGGTTCCTCAAA